>VZTH01005077.1:34933-105978 GCA_013397815.1 Aleadryas rufinucha
GTATGTTTTTTTTTTTTTTTCCTTTTTTTTTTTTTTCCCCCCAAGTGGTTCCTCTGCTCAAAGCATGGCTTTGTTTTGTACTTTCTTATTTAATTTCAACTATTTTAGTTGATTTGTTTTCAGCTGGTGCCTTGTTGTTCTGGTTGGGAAGGCAGTATCCAGCCACAGCTTGGAAAGAGGAAGATTATAGATTGCTTTCTGAGGGTGGGCTGGAGAATGCCAGTCTGGAATTTCTCATGTCCATCACTCAGGAGGCAAAGATTTGCCTTCGCAGCTTAGAGTTGTGATTCAGGTCACATAATTTGAATTTAGATCTACTGACATTATGATTATATAAGATGATGTTCTCTGGAGCAAGGCTCTTGCCTCTCTTCAGCCTGATTTTGGTTATGAGGTGTTCACTTGAAACAGGGAAACAATTTCAGGAAGCTTCCTTTGCATGTGCACTGGCAAGGTAGCAAGCACGCAATCTTGTGGATCAGGAAAGAAAAAAAGGTGTTTTATAAGAAAGAGTCATTACAGCTGGGTTTCTCTCAGAAAGGGTGGTAGTCATTAGACAAATATAAAATGAGAATGGGTGGTAATATCCTTCCAAATAATATCTATTTTCTGTTTCTCTGCTTCTGCCCTTTACTCCATCTTCTGTTTCATCCACTTGAAAAGTCTCAGTTGTTTCCATCTCTCCCCGTATCACCACTGATTGAGTTTTCCATTACTCCTTTTCCATTCTCTTTATTCCCCTTTTGTCTCCTTGGATTGCCTTTGGCATTTTTAGCTGTCACTCTAATTTTTCATTTGTGAGCTCCAGCACACAAACACAGGCTCCTGTACACACACCCACGAGCAGCCACAAACTCACTCCCCTGCTCCCTCTCTCTCTGGTAGCACCTTTTCTGAGGACAAGGATTCCACTCTCAGTCGCTTCCTGCTTACACAAGTGGTTCCCACAAAGTCTGGGGGTTGGTTTGACACCACTGTTTTTCATTTTGTCCCATTTGACTGTAATCGTGGCCTTGGAGACGTTTTGGTTCTGCTCTTGTTTTATCAAGATGAAGCTGATTTTTTTTTTTGGCCTCATTTTTCTCTCTTTCTACTTGTTATTTCATTAAATTGCTAAGAATGAGAGGCCTTTTAATGTGCCACTGAAGAACGTAAATGCTGTAAAGGTTTGAGGGGACATTGTTGCTCTGAAATCGCAGGTCAGCACCTACTCTCTCACTCCCCTTTTGACTGAGAGTGAGCAGAAAAGACATTCAGGAATATACAGGTACCTGCTCAATCACACTCTCTTTTTCTCTCAGAATATATAACTCACTATTATCTCTGTGCCACTGGAAAGAGGAGGGGGTAACATCTGTAAATTGCCAGAAGTGTGATTACTTCTAAATAACCACAACTGCGTCATACCTGATGGCTCAAATAATCCTGGTACTTGGTTTTCCTCATTGCTTTATAACTGTGGGTAATATCTTGAATTAAGCCTTGAAGGAATATGGGCATGTCACACAGGCCAGACAGGATACATTTCTTCCTAGAAAGACTAGGATTAGGTTTGATTTTTAAGTGCATAAATACACACACAGAGCGTGGGGAGGCCCTGGCACAGGGTGTGGATGTTGTGGATGCCCCATCCCTAGAGGTATTGAAGTTTGGATGGGGCTCTGAGCAACCTGGGGTAGTGGAAACGTGTCCCTGACCCCATCAGGGGGTGGAATGAGGTGTTCTCTAAGGTCCCTTCCAACCCAAACCATCCTGTGGTTCTGTGATTATACACATATATGCTGGATCTTTTTTGTGACCAGTGCTGCTTGTCAGCAGGTTGAAGGGTGCCTGTCCTGAAAACTGCTCCAAAAGCCCAACTGCAATATTATTTCTCCAAGCTGCACCCTCCCCGAATGTTCTGTCTCCTCAAAAGATTAGAAAACCTCCTCTGCTTTTAAACTGTTCTCCCCCAGTGCTCCCTTTCCAAAAGAGCCTCCCTGCATTATTGTGCTTTCTGGCTGGGTGATCTCAGCAACAGGAGACGTCCTTAGGAAATGGTTTAGATAGTATATTTGTGTGAAATTCTTATGCAAAGCTCTGTGGGGCTGCCTGACCTGGTTCACCAGGCTGCTCCTGCTCCTGCACTGAAGGCAGAGCGGAAAGGCTGTGCGTTTCCTTGCTGCTCCAGCAAAGTGTACTTCACTGCTCTGTGTTATCTACTTATTATGCATTTATAAAGCTCTTTGGGTGACTAAGTTGTTTGCATAACACGTTATATTTCTGGCAGTAACTCTCCCCTGCAGGAGGGATGTGTGTGAACGCCTGCTCATGGCTACCAGTGGGCGACAGCGCACGGGCACATTTGAGCCACAGGAGGACAACGAGCCAGGTGAAAATTCCTGCTGCATTGCTCTCTCCTGGCAGCTGTGGACTGTGAGAGGGCTCCTGTGAGCTCAGGGGTGTGTGGTGCCAAAGGCTGAGGGAGCACAGCCCCCGGTATCCAAGGACTTTTGCAAACAGTGCTCAAAGCAGCATAAATTCCTCATCAAATGCAGCGAAATCCCAACTCCTCCCTGAACCATAGTCTCTGCTGGATCAGGACTCTTGTTAGGTCTGTAGCTTTTGGATTAGCGAGACCCTTTATTAACTGGGACCAAAAACCTTCTCTGAATGGCTAAATCCTGAATTACTGAGCCTCATTCTCCTGGTCTCCAGGAAAGGTCAGTGGTGTAGACCTCCTTGCATCTTCAGTGTAAAAATGTGTCACTGTGGGTGGTCACTCTCTCAGCTACTGTGCACCAGCTTTGTGGAAGTCATGGCCTATTGACACTGAGAACATCTCTACCTTCCCTTTGTAGGAATCTGAATTTAAACCATGCGGTATTTGTGTAGCCAGTTAAGGGTTTAACCAGTTATTTGCCCTGTAGGATGAATAAAATTCGACATTACAAGTTTGCAGGGAGTAATTTGACTACTTTAACTTGAGAAAGGACTGTCAAGGTTAGGATGTCTATGCTGTACTACATTGCTGAATTTGTTAATAAGCACACATAACTTAATAGATCTAAACCCCAAACACTTTGATCATGATAATAGTATTTCCTGATATACACAGTGTGATGATGGCTTGGGACTAAATTAAAACATTTTCAGTTGTTTCCAACTTAGTTAAATTAAAGTGTTTAATCCCACAGATATTTTGCAATTAATTTTGCAAGGCAGCTAAACTTCCAGCAGTTTGTTTTGTGTTAGTGGACGCAACACAATTCTTTTATACTTCAGCAAGGAAAGTAGATAAGCATCAACAAGCAGACATGAACAGCCATGAATTTAACACGGTAAAAAAAGTTAAGTTTCAGGTCACACTCTGTCCTATAAACTTTGTATCATCACTGAATTGTGCAGGTAGCAGGCCTCTTTTTATTTATCCCATTATGAAACCATGCTCTGTGCAAATATTGATGGAAGCAAAATGTGGATCTTAAAAACGGCCACGTTTGCATTTTGCTGTTTCTGTTGACTGTTGGCAGGAGAAGACAATTCAGGGTATGTGGAATAAAAGCAAACTTGGGGTGAGCACAAGTGATTTAGATCAGCATTCTTCCTGCAGCTGTGTATGCCAGCCATGTACTCCATGCTGCTGCTTTAATGCACAAGGCACAGAGGAGTCCTGTGTTCTGAATAACTTTATCCAGGAATCTCTGGCTGGAGCTAATGTGGCACACTGAAAGGAGCATTAATAGGGTAAAGGAGTAGTCTTCACTACCTTGTTTAGACAGTGGCAGAAGAACCACAACGCTTCACTGACGAGCTACTCCTCCTCTGTCACCAGGACCTGAAGCGCTTTCATTTTATTGGGAAGAGTTGGTTGCATCCAGTTTTATGCACAGGGGCTGTGCTGTGCAGCACACTCTGCTCTCCCTGGTGAAGTGCATATCTCTTTTGAAACTTAAACTGGTGAAGAACCACCGAAGGTGCTCACAGAGTCCCAGGAGGCTGGCAGGGAGTCGGCAGGTTATAAAGGGATTAAAAGCTGCAGCAGGGCAGCCCTGCTGCCCACATTCCTGCAGACACACATGCTGACAGAGGGCTGGGAACAGCCCCTGGCACAGCACACACGTGCAAATCACTGGGGACACTGCTGAACTTCAGAGTTCAGGGAGAGGTTTGGTGTTGGGAGCTCGGGGCTGGAGTGGCACATTGCTGGTCACCCGTCCTGATGGAGGCAAAGGTCTGCAGGGAGCGTGGGTGGGTCAAGGGGAGGTGATGTGCCAACCGGAGGAGTTGCCACTTGTGCTTGCTGCGGTATCTGCTGCCTGTTTCTTCCAAATATGAGTTTCTTTACTGTTTTCCTCTTTGTCCCCTTCAGATGCACTTCTTCCTTCTTCATCTTGCTTCTTTTCTCCCTCTGAGGCACAATGTTCTTTCCCCCTCCTACCCTCCCTCTTTGTTAGTTGCCTTTCCTATTATTCTGCAAATACATGCAAACACCAAGGGACTTCGAGCAGATTCAAGCTGGTACCTCTGTCTAGCCACAGAACCAAGCTGAGTTTTGTGTATTCTCTTCCACTTTGTTCTGGTTTATTGTGTCTCTTCCTTCTGCACTGCTTTAAATTGTTCACAGAGGAATTCTAAGTCTTTATTTAATGATTTAGCAGAGCTTCTCTCTGAACTCACAGTAAATTTCACTGAGCATCTGTTTGTGAGTTTGAATTTTGTCTTGCTCTGAATTCTTTCACTTTCAGTGCATGGTTTTATATCACTCTTAGATTCATTTAATCTTGTGTAACACATGAATGATCCCACTCATTCTAAAGGCCACATGCTTGATTTGGTAATTACTATGGGTCTGTCTCTGACTAATTTGGTTTTGTCTCTGTTTCTTGTCTGTTAATTATTTCATGAGATCTTGCTGTATCTTATCTCTCATCTCCAGTTCATACTGTTATTTATTGTTCTCCTTTTTAATCCTGAAGTTTGAATTCTGTAGAAGTAGCTCTGCCTTAATTTTTTTCTTTTAGTGCCAAGACCATGTTTAGTTTATCAGTTTTGATCCCTAAGAGGCCATCAGACACATTATCCTTTCACACACCAGGTCTGTGCTCTTCCAAGACCATCTCTTAGCTCTGGTAGCCTGGGTGATTTTTTCTAAGTCAAAATGTCAAGGCAATGACCAGGTAGGTCTTAGACAAGCTTATGAGAAAGCATGAACTTTACTGGCTCTAATTGTTCAAAAATCCAGTCTTCATGCTCTCTCTCCTCTACAAAAGTATATATATAAAAAGATCCCTCCCTCCCCAGCCTGTGGTTGCCTTCAGAATCATTTGACCTGGTTTTGTGGGTGCATGTGTGTGTGTGCATGTGCGGAAATAAGTCAGGATGTTCCCTCTACAGCCATTTAGCAGGCCTACAGGCCTAAAACACAGGGCCATCTCCAAGTGTCCTGAATTCCCTTCTGTGTCCCAGCCCCTGGCAACAGAGAAAGCTAAACATTTCTGAAAAGTTATTCAGAAGGTATAAGCAGAGCCTGCTTTGGGACGTGCGAGAGGCTGGAATTGTAGGATGCTTGCAAAGGGCCCTTCCTTCACCTTCTCTTTGTTCCTTCCTTCCTTCCTTCCTCTCTCTCTCTCTCTCTTTCTCTCTCTCTTTTTCTCTCTCTCTCTTTTTCTCTCTCTCTCTTTTTCTCTCTCTCTCTTTTTCTCTCTCTCTCTTTTTCTCTCTCTCTCTTTTTCTCTCTCTCTCTTTTTCTCTCTCTCTCTTTTTCTCTCTCTCTCTTTTTCTCTCTCTCTCTTTTTCTCTCTCTCTCTTTTTCTCTCTCTTTCTCTTTCTTTTTCTCTCTTTCTCTCTCTCCCTTTTTCTTTCTCTCTTTCTCATCCTCTCTTCTTCTCATCCTCTTTTTCTCTTTCTCTCTTTTTCTCTCTCTTTTTCTCTTTCTCTTTTCCTCTTTCTTTCTCTATATTTTTTTTCTCTCTCTTCCTCTCTACTTCTCTTTCTTTTTCTCTCTTTCTCTCCTCCTATCTCTCTCCCCACTCCTTCCTTTTCAAATGAAACCCAAGACTCAAAAGTGCCCTTGTTATGTCAGAAGCCAGAGCTTTCAGAAGAGCTCTGTATACGGCCAGAAAGACAATAAATTTGTTGAGTTGACAGCAGTGTAACAGTGGAAAGACAGATCAGATTTTGTACCTTAACAAAGCCCTCAGAGCTAACCAAGGTTGTTGGGATGGTGTAATATTCCTGAGGAGCTCCTTCTGATCCCTGCCCCACCTCTCAGGAGATGCTTCCTGGAATTCTGGGTTATTCTGCTTTGTGCCTCTGCCATGTGCGTCAAGATGTGTGATATTCGGGGCAGCGAAATAGACTATCATTTCTAAGAAACGAAATGTCTGCTGTGGCAGAATGAGTGTTGAAGTCCCAAGCATGTAATTTTGTCTCGAGCAAAGTGATCTCTGAAATATACAAGGGTAGCACGAACTACATGACAACTAGGACTAAAAGACCTTATTTCTGAATTGGAAAAGCTTTTCATCCAGAGGCTGTGTAGGAGGATGGAGTTTGTAATATGATGATTCAGGTGTGAGCAAAAAACTGGACCATCACTAACAAAGGTCTTAATTTGAGATATGTTAAATCTCCAAAATTAAGATTGGGGGAACATACAAATAACAGAAAATCTTGCCTGTCAAAACTTTTGAACAAAGTGGCAGCCTTTCATTTTGCTAGAGTACTTCATGTAGTTTTCTGATATTTAGTGAAATGATTTGCATTTTAAAAATATTTCTTGATTCAAAACAAAATGTAGCTGCAGAGAAAATAGTTAACTTCTGTCGGTTTTTTTTCCTCATTTCTTCCCCCTCCTTGACTGAGGAGATAAACAAGGAAACCAAATTATATTTATTTTAATTTCTTCTGATTTGAAAGGAAGTGAATATTGTTTCCAATTGATGAGAAATACTTTTTAGCATGAATCATTTAATTGAAAAAAATCAGTACATTAAAATATTAATATATTAGCATATTTTCAGATGCAGATTTTCCCACTGAATATCTTTTGACAGTCCTGCTCAGATTACAACTTTTCCAACGCCTTCAGATTTTTTGGGAAGTCTTGGGTGGACAGCTGCTCACACTGACCAATTCCAGAGTCAAAAATTCTGCAGCCAATTCCGAGATGTCCAAGCCTGTAACCTCCCATGACCCACCTGAAAAAAGAACTCGTGCTGAGGGGCTTGGCTGCTTGGTGGGTTGGGGTATAATTGATAAAGCACAAAACTAAATAACATACAGAGGCAAAAACTCTTCTACCTGGAAAACTCTTGACAAGGCTGCATTCATGGCTATTAAGAGTGGTAATTATCTGAAATAAATTATCTGAAGCAACAGACAGGCGCACAAACAGAGACGCAGAGGAAAAGAGGCCCTTCTGAGGAGCAAGCCCTGATACCCCCCCCCCCCCCATTTTACCTCACTTCAGGTCAAGTGAGACACTTCCCTGCAGCAGCACATCATGTCCTCAGAGAAAACAAGTCCTCAGCTTCTCAAGGGCACTGGTATTGTTCTGTGTTTTGCACAGGGAGCTTGAAGGGGAGCGTGGGGGGGGTGTGTTTAACTTGTGATGATCTCCTCAAGTAATATCTCAGGGCTGCAGAGTGTCCTGTGGTCTACATCAGAATTTGGAAAGTCCTTCAAGGACTTTGCTGGTCTTCTGAGAAGACTGTCAAGATGCAGTTTTCAAGGCTCTTGTCAGACTCAAGTTATGGCTGGTCTGAGTGTTTTTGCCTGTTTGCTCAATGCAGTGCACTACTAAAATAGGTTTTATATATCTCTTAGGTATTTGTCTCCAGAAATAGTTACCAAGGAAGTCTGAAATATCTCTTGCCACGGCTTTAGACCATGGTGGGAGTTCCTAGGGTAGGCAGGAAAGAAAACTTTTTGGGTGTTTGGATTAATCTTCTTCTCCTTTTAATGTTTGCTTCAGTACCTTTGTTCACTTTTGGATGTGGCCAAATGCTCAGAAGAAGGACAAAATCCATTCTCTCTGCTGCTCAATGCTTGTGGAAACTCCCCTAAGAGTATTTTCCCAAAGAAGCAATCTGGCTGCCAGTGAGAAGAGCACAAGCCCTGCTCCCCCCTCCTGCACTCTTACCTCACTTCATGTCACGTGAGACACTTCCCTGCAGAAGCACATCATGTTCTAGGAGAAAACAAGTCCTCAGCTTCTCAAGGTCACTGGTATTGTTTTGTGTCTTTGCACAGGGAGCTGGTTCCTGCAATCAGACTTCCTTGATGTCCTTCTCTCATGGAGGGAATCAAAGAACTCCATTCGTGAAAGGCTGACAAGCCCTGGCATACTTGGAGAGACCAAACAAAGGTTAGTGTGGGTGGATATCATGAGTCATTTCTATGACTAAGACACTGGTATAAACTACCCCTTCCTGGTAATTTTAATTTATTAAGGTCATGGGCCGTCTAATGAATCAGTGTGTCTAAGTGAATCCAAGTGTGATGCTCATGATGTTAAGCACACCAAAAAAAAAAAAGAAAAAAAGTCAGGTGAAGGTAAAGATTTAATTCTCTGTGATCTAATTCAGCATGAGGCCTTTATTCCTGCATGTGCTATCAAAATGTGGTTAGCTGGTAGTGCTGACGTGGTGCTTCTGTTTCCTGCTATTTCCTGTTATTGATGCTGGACTTGGACAGTCAGCACTTACTAGAAGCCACTAAAATGCCTTCTATGGTCTTTGAAAGGACTTTTCTGGCCAGAGCCAGAATGGAGGAGATTCCTCCGTTTTTGTGGTTCAGGAGAGCATGGACATTCTAACCCCAAACTGCTCGAGCTATTTCTGTCCTTATTAGCAGAATTTTAATTAACAGCAGGGAATTTAGAAAGAAGCCTAACTCCGAATGCCATGTGTTAGTTGTGGGCAATGAAAGTGGCATCTGCATGCAAAAGAAAGCTTCCCACATGGAATATCAGCAAATGTCAAGCCCTGCTGCAGAGGACTCAGCTTTCATCAAGGAGACTGCAGATCCTGGATCCTTAGTAGTGGACAACTGTGGTCCTTGAGAGTTGATGACATCAGCTGGTAACTGATGGAGCAAGGACAGGGGACATTTACAAAGTATGTCCTGCCAGACCCTTTTCTGTGTTGCTGCCAAAGCCACAGATCATTCCTGACCTCTGCCAGCCCTCCTAAAATGACAGCTGTGGGTTCACCCCCACCCTGTGTGGTTGCATGAAGGCTTTCAAGCACATTTTCCCTCTGGTTGCCTGCCTCACTCTCCCTTGCTGACAACCAGAAGATGAGGCAACATGTTCTTTGCTCATGTGTGGCCACCAAATGAAGTCAACAGGTCATTTATGGAGGTGGAGGTGGCTGCCTCTGAGTGGCAGCAGAGCCTACAGAAGCAACCTATAACCTTCCAGTTATCAAGCAGCAGTGGTGGGGCTGGCCTTTGAGGAGTCACCTGAGAGCCCTTAAGTAGAAGATGAAAAACATCTTGTTCTGAGTGTCTGGCATCCAGGAGAGGAAATGAACCTGGGTTTATGACATGGGTAGCAAAACAACAGGAGGTCAGATTATGGAAATGCCTTTTAAGTGATGTGTGTTCTCTTGCAGCTTTCAAAGCAGCTGATGGATATTTCAGTAGGAAGGACTCAGCCGACAGACTTGGCAGAGGACCCTGTCGTTTCTCACCTACCTCCCACCAAAAATGAGGAATAAGTGTTGGGTGTCAGGCTGTAGACTTCACTTTTAAAAAGCAAGAAGTCTTGACTGCTCTCCAGGATCCAGCTTCAGGCTCCCAGACCCGCTGGTATTTTCAGATACATGGGAACTATGAATTCTTTGTGGAAAAGAGCTCCATGCGAAGGACTTGAAAGGATGCAATAAAAATCCCCCATGCAAGTAGTAATGTGCTACTTAACAACCCTGTCTCTTGTGCTCATGACAACTTTTTCTTTCTTTGCATGTGTGAGGAACACATGGGTTCACGTTTATGAAGGTATGCTTTGATTAATGCCTTTATTGTTAGTCCACAGAATGCAGCCCTCGTTTAAATTTCCATTTTGTTTGGTACAATTTTGCTCGTTGTGTACATTATTGGGCAGAACATCCTTGCTGGTTCACTTACAATGGTAAGTGCTCTTCTCTCCGAGGTCACCACCAATGCTTTTACATTCTGATAGGTTCAGTCTTGCTGCTGGCACAGATCACTGTGACTTCATGTCCAAAAATGTATGCCCTGTTAGGCATGCTGAAAAGAGGTTTCATTACTGCTGTGGAATAAAGCACACTCAACTTATCTCTTATTGAAACAAAAAGGTGGGTCTGAAGTGAATTTCTCCCCCCTTTTTCCTACCAGCAGCTCTCTCTTTCTGTATGTGAATGTGTGTGTGATTATATACACTCATATCAGCTACTTAGGAAATGCACACTGCTTTCAGTGTATAAAACTACTGTGAAAAACTGCTGTCCATGGAAATTTTCAGCTCAGAGACGAGAAACTGAGGCACAGAAAAGCTGGGAACTAGATTTTCTCCATTTTGAGACATACATTCTGGATGGGGAACTGAGATGAGGTATCTGAAGGAGACCCTCTGAGAGCTATTGCAAAGCACTTTTTATAGGATCTCTTGAACCAGGCACAGCAAACAGTGAAGGAGCAGGGGTTGAGTCAAGCTCTCCTGTTTGGTGGCACACCATTGCTGAGGTGGCGTGTACTATATTTGCATCCACCAGACTGCAAGATGGGGTGGGGCTAATCTCATCTGGGGATCCAGCCTGAAATGGCTTGTCCCCAGTTTCTGTCTCTTAACATTTTCTTGTAACATCCTGAAAACTTCTCAACCTTCAGGTACTCAAAATATTCAGGCTTCTTGATTATCTGCTTATCATCGCCTGTCCCAACATGGGGACATCCCACTGAGCAGGGCTGGATGTCCATTTGCCACCCAAATGCTCACCAGAGCTTGCAGGCTGAGGCTGGGTGGAGGCTGAATGCCACAAATGGTGACTTAAAATGGTGCTAGCCCAGGGAATTTGGCTGTTTGATCTGCGTTTGATAATTGGATAATTCCTAAACTTGAAACTTGTACCTGGCAAAGAAACACACGTGCAGAGTGAAAGGACAGGATTTGCACCACCCTTTTCCATCCAGAAATCTAATCTGTGTTCGTGGAAGAAATTTTGTTGACCTTAGCCAGGTGAGGAAACACAAACCCAAGGAAAGATGCTCCGAAGTAACCATGCTCCAGTTGTGCTTTCACCCAATAACTTGGTGTGGGGCAGTCCAAATCACACCCTCAGCAGTGAGTTAATGTCTCCTTGGTGGCAGCCTGGCTTCACAGATAAGGCAATGCAGTAACAGAACTGCCAGGCAATTTTTTAAAGGAACCTCAGTTAAAGAGCACCTATTACAACAATTCTGACAGAACTTAGGCTTCAGACTGGCTCCAGAGCAGACTGAAAGCAGCTAGAAGAGAAACAAAAATACTGTTGGGCAACATCAGAATGTTGACCACAGGGTCCCTCCAGTGCAAAATATTCTGGGACACTAATAAAAATAAATTAATCATTCCAGCCAACTTAAATATCCCCTGACATAAAGAATTTGGATTCACTATTTTTAAACAGTGAAGAAAAAAAAAATTATCACTTGTGCAATGTTGTTACAAGATTTCTCCCATAGCCCTTAACTCAGGCATATTTTATAGTGTGTATTAATACATAAGCAATCACACAGAGCAGTTTTTATTTAATAAGAAAACAGGAATAGAAGATTATAATATGTACAGAATAAGACAGGATTGAACTTTTTCTGGGCCACTGGATGTTAAAACCTTCTATCTCCATGGGGGTTTGCCAGAATTCCTCCGTGCTCCAGCAGCAGACAATGAACTAGATTGTGACTCCATGGAGCTGAATTCCTCCAAGCAAATAGCTGGGATGGATAACATGCCATGCCCCAGCTTGTGGTGCAGTACTTGCTAACTCAGACTTTTCTAGCTTGTGGACAAGGCCTCCGTGACAGGGAGGGGATGGCTGGAGGGGCAGGGCTAGGGACCAGTTGCCCTGTAGTTTTGGGGATCTCACTGGCCAGCCCCTCTGCAGAGGGTCAGCAGTGTCTCCTGCTGCCTTGGTGATATGTGGCAAAGATCTGAGATGAGACTGTCACAGCTGAGGCCACCTCTGCAAAGAATGGGAGATCTTCTCAGGGTCTGGTGAAAACAATGCTTGCCTGATGAAGGCATTTCTGAGAGATGAAAGAAGTAAACTGCCCCGCTGGACACATCATAAAATCTGTAGTGCTGAGGAAACACACTTGAGGAGCAAGAAGAACCACTGAAAAACTGATCTCAGACCACTGGCAAGGTGGCCACATGTAGAGCATTGCCATGTGCAAGGCCACCTGTCTTCTTCCTGCTGTGTCACAGGGTGCATGGATGTTAGAAATCATGTGTACCCTCCTGATTTTGTTTGGTGGGGACCCAGAAGAACTTGTCAGCAAAACTGAGGACTGATCATAGGCCTTTCACTGAAAATGTTCATCATCTTCCTGAGAAAACAGCTCGAAATATACAACTAAATTTTCTTTTGTGCAGTTTTTTTCAGCGTAGCCATAGCATTTCACAATAATTCTCAGGGAGAGAAACACTTACTTGCTTTCAAGAAACCCATCAGAAGAGCAATAAAAGTGATGAAAATTCTCTTTATGGCTGGTGGCTGACTCCGTACTAATTTGAAAAAAGTCTGCATGTCCAAAGATTAGCCAGACACCCAATCAGACTCTGACATCCATGCCAGGGACAGCTGCTGCTTTGTGTTTCAGCTGTGCGAGTCATCCCATGGAGAAGTGGCACAGATGTTGCCTGTGCTGCTGGTACCTGATAGAGACACACTTTGGGAAGGTTTCATCTTTCTGTGGCCACAATTTATGACAGCATCTTAAATGGGTTGAAGTAAAGCAGCAAAAAAACCCTTCTGTCAGCAGCCAAACCTGATGTTTCTCCCAGAATCTAACATTCTGGGTGCTCTGCCTCTCAGAGTGGAGATAACTAAAAATCCAGCTGCTGCGTGGGACCAGACCTCCTCTAAGGCCTGGTTCCACATCCCTGCGTGGTTGTGACTGTATGAGCTGCACATTTAACTGCTGGCTCACACAGGCTGAGCCCTGCAATTGTTTTTTTGGGAAAAAAGCTGTTGAGCTCTTATCTGAAGCATGTGCACCATGCTCAGAAGGAGCTGACTTTGGGGTGGCTCCTGAGGGGCTTGGACATGGTGCTGTCTGCCCCCTCCTTTGGCCTTTCTCCTTCAAGTCATGGGATGGTGGCTTTGGGGCTGTGTTTGGGTGGCAAACCAGCTGCTGCATCCAGCTCTCCAGCTGTGGCTCAGCCTGTGAGGAAACACCTTGGGCAGGACGTGCACCTGGAGAGCTCAAAGAGCCCAGCTCTATCTGTCTTAATGGATAGTTTGGGTTTCCAGAGGGGTGCTGGCTGTCAGACATGAGTCATGCTCTTGTTTTCTCAAAAGAGTGGGGTGAAAAGCTTCGCTGAAGGGCTGGGTTCCCCTGTTTTCAGCAGAGGAATACTCACACTGAAACTTCTGCTATGAGATCCGGTTTTGCTCTGGTGTAAAGCAGGAGGAGACCACTAGAAGTGCAGGAGCTGGGACTG
Source organism: Aleadryas rufinucha (assembly GCA_013397815.1). Lineage (NCBI taxonomy): Eukaryota > Metazoa > Chordata > Aves > Passeriformes > Aleadryas > Aleadryas rufinucha. Next base: position 48,588 of record VZTH01005077.1, read on the forward strand.
AAAAAACCCGACTTTCTTTGTGTTGGTTAATCTGGCATGCATACCCTCCACTGATCTCCTTTAATATCCTAGGCTGAGTCTGTGAGCTGGGCTTCACGCAAGCTGTTGTGGCTGGGCACTGAAGGCTGGCAGTCCCCAAAAAAGCCACACAAACCACAGAGGCAAGCCCGAGATGGCTGGAGACCAAGGAAGGCTGCCAGGTGACTGCTCAGTGCAGCAGGAGGCTCAGCCCGCTGCCTTAGGACTGACCCGGTCCTGCTGGGATGAATGCAAGTTTGCCCATTGATTTAGCAAGGGCTGGACAGGGGAAAGAACCTCAGACAAAGCAGTCGTTAATTAGGACAGGGATGTGTGAGAGAAGCTGCAGATTTCAGTGCACGGGAGGGGACAATGGTTCCTACGTGGGGAATGACAGAGAGGCCAAACCTCAGTCCCAAAGCAGCTCCATCCCGCAGGAGACATGGGAATCTTGGATCTCCGTGGAGAAGAAAAGATGTGCATGAGTAGCAGGGAGATGGGTTTTGAAGGGCCCCACCATGGTCAGCAGGCAGGGCTGCAGGCAGGGGTGGGGTACCCTTATCTGCTGCTTGGTGGCTCCTTGCTCCTGTTGAGCCCAGAAGAGCAGGCCCAGATACCCCAGGACACAGGCAACTGGTCTGGTCCAGCCCTGTGGGCATCACCTTCCAGGAACGCTTTGCTGCTTTCTGTCTGCTGCTGGTGCCAGGACAAACCACTGGGCACGACTCATCTTGGTGTGCTCTCCTTATTCCCAGTCTCGGTGTTTCCTCTGGCTGTGGGGCCATCCTTGATCCTAGCAAGTGGGCATGGCACAGGGGATGAAGCTGTGGACAAATCAGGGTTTTTCCACTGTAAAAATGGCATACTGTCACATTTTCTCAGGTTTTATTTATGTATTTTGCAATGTACCCACTGGGTTCTGGTGTTATGCTGATTCCTGCAGCTACAGGAAGATATTTAAAGGTTGAGAGTTGGGTTAACTTTACCTGTCCATTGACTTCAGTGGGTGTTGCCAATTCCCAAGAGATGTTAGCATAATCCAGACCTCTGCTTCACCAGCTCAGGCTCCCAAGAGGGCTGGAGAATTCCTGCAAGAGCTGCACTCAGGGCAGTCTGAACAGAGAGGATCACTGAGCTTTAGAACTCACATGGGCATTTATTTGAAAATGTGGTGTTTCTCAGCTAAGCAGCTTCACTTTTCTGAAGTACCAAATAGCAGAAGGAAGGTTTATCAGTGAGAAATCCAAGTTTAGGCAAAATTTCATTCAATTAGCATCAGTCTCAGTGTGAAAAACCTCCTGAAACATGTGAAACGGAGGTAATAAAACATAAAAAATCCCCGACCGAACACATAAAGCAGATGAACTTTGCAGTGTATCTTGGAACTAGGTTCACCATTAATATTTATATTATTAAATGGATGGGTCTTTTCCTGGCAACATTTTGATCTCACTGCCTCCTAAGATATTAGAGAGTTTGGCTCAAGCTCATGGTCAGATTTTAGCCAGTTCTTGCTTTCATGGCTGGAGCATGATTTTATACATCTCTGTTGAGAAAGGGAGCTTCATGACAGCCTCCAGGCATCAGAAAAGCTCCTTAATTGCTCTCCACAGAATCTGCTGACCAGAGAGAGTTCTTGTTATCTTTAAGCAGTCCTGTTTGTGTTGAAGGATCAAAATCACTCACAAAGAAAACAAAACCATCTCCTTTCTCCCCATCCCCACGATGTTTTCAATTATCCTAGACTGCTGTCTCTCTCATTGACTATTAGGTCATCCAAAAGCTAGGACATATTATGGAAACAGCCTATAAGCCCTTTCCTGGAGTGTCTCAGCGAATTTAGACTCCACTCATGAGGACTGAAAAGTAGACCACGATAAAGGCTGGCTATACACGTAGCAGGGAAATGCTGCTCCTGCCACTCCAGAGGCCACTCCAGAGGTCACTCCTGTGGCTACTCCTGAGGAGGCCACTCCTCTGACCACAAGAAGCTGGCAGCAAACCAGGATCTGGACAAGGAGCTATCTCCACAGAGAGCAGAGGGACTGGTGATTCTCCATGCATGCTTCCCAGGAGAGCACGGGTCCTGCTTCGAAGCCTGCAGGAAGAGTGGCAAATTCCTTCTGGATGAGAGCTGAGAGCTGTGACTTGCAGGAGACACCCACTTGTCTCTGTCTCCTAGTGTATCAGAAACCAGCTGAAGATCAGAGATAAAGCATTTGAACCCAACACTCATTGAAGTTTCTGTGTCTGTACCAAACAAAAAAAAATCACCAACCCCCCCCNCTCTGGGGCTTTCCCCAGCAGAACACAGCAAGGAGCAAGTGGTTTATCACAGATTGGAATCAGACCTCTCCCTCTAACCATAAGGCCTCACCACATCCTCTTATTTGCCACTGTTTGGCTGCACACTGACAAGCACTGAAAGGAAACAGTGGAAAGGGACGTGGTTATGCCACACCTGGCAAATGTCTGCAGGGGCAGAGACCTCTACAAATGTCACACAGACTTATAAATGACTCTGAATGCACCATCATCCTGCCTGTGCTCATGTCTGGAAGGTCATGTGTCTCCTTGCAGCACACACTACTTTGTGTGTTTGAGTGACATGCCATTGTAAATAAAATGCCTGTAAAAATGCAGAAGTCTTTCAGAACAAGCAAATTACCCCAACTTGTAATTTCATTGAAAACACTGTAAAAATAGCCATACCTTTCATATCCCAAGGAGGAAAAGGTGGTGGAGATTTATGCTTTTCCTTGAACACACAGATTTATAACAGTGTGTAATGTACATTCATTTCATCCATATTTATAACTGCATTGATGCAGAGTCTGGTATCCATTACTTTAATCTATGTAACTTGATCATCAGAAATTTAAACCATAATTTTTAACACATATTACCAAGAATTTCAGTTTGATTCAAAAAAGAAGAGTATATTAAAATCCCAGCTGCAATTAGTTATTAAAACTGAACTTTTTTGGTTAAATACATCTGTTTGTTCACATAGACTCTCTTCCATTCTGCCTCGTGCTGGGTATTTTACTTCAGGTTAATCCTACAACAACTCACTACAAAATACCTTGAGGGTAGAAGAAAAAAAAACACAGTTAAGGATCATATTTGGAAGAATTCCTGTAAATAAATCTTTTACATCTTGGCAAAGTGAAATGTAAAAGACTTCAGGAATTGAAGAGTCAGTGACAGCAGTAGCCTCTAGTCACTTAGAGTGAAGTGGAAAAAATAATTCCAGGCCAAGATCAAAGGCTCCAATTGACAGACAGCAGAAATTAAACCCAGATACCATTTCATAAACATGGAGCGATTGACGTTCACCACATGGTTATTGTCCAGCAATGGAAAATAAAACATCTGTACTCCTCAAGACACTGAATGGATGATCCAGAACTGAAATCACTCAGTTGCCTGGTGCTAAGAAGGTGTTCCATTGTTTTCTTTTCCCATTTTGATTTCATACTTTCAGCACCATTAAAAGGTGGAATACCTGGATTGTTAGAAAACAGTACATTAAAATGAACATATGTCCTTTTTCTGACAGGAAATGACCTTCATTTTTCTCATTTTTGGGCCCACATTTTGCCATTAATACTGCAGATAAAAATCCATAATTCCACAAATTTCAATGGGTTTAGTTTGAATACAGCAAGTAACACAATCTTACATGAAATTAATGGGAAGAGGATGCTCTCTGTGATGTTGGAGGAGCAATGTTTAAGTATATGCACTTCATGCTTTCTAAGGGAGGTAAATGACATTTTTCAGAATAATTTTTCACATTTTTTTTACTCTGCCTTCCTCATTGTTTGTCTCATTTCAGAACCATTAATCTGTACAAAATAAAAACAATGTAAATGAGGAGACCATGTGGGAGCTTGCTGTTGAAACCTTTGCATTACTGGGACCATCAAGGTGATGTCTTTCAGTGAAAGCTACAAATTATGAAAATGATCACTGAAAAGGACAAGTCATTTGTCATTTAGAATGAACTTTTTAATTGAGAGCACTGATTAGTTTTGTGCTACTGCTCTTAGTCCTCACTCCATTGAGGAGTTATCCCTTGAATAATGTCTACAAAATTTGTCTGAACTGTTGGCTGTTAAATTATTTTCCTTAGGTAGGAAATTGTAGGAGAAAGACAAAGAACTTAGAAACTGTGACACAGAGACTTCCAAAAAAAAGGAGTGCCCTGTTGCAAAACAGTGGTTTTGTTTGAATAACTCTATTGCTTTCTTTACAATAACCTCTATATTAAACTGTGGTACATATGGAAATAGCTTATTAAACCAGGAGCATGAGTGAAAGTTTTTCTAAGAGTTTTTCAGAGTTTGTTGATGTAAGAGAAAGATCTTGTCCACCACAACCAGAGCTAAAAAGTGTGCTCCACAGCCATGTTAGGCCTATTGTGTGAGGGCTAAACTCAGTCTGAAACACTGAAGAGGCACTGAAAATTAGAAGATAGGAAAAAAATCAGACCTCCCCTATTCAAACTTCAAAGTGTTTCCTCCACAGTTCATTAAATGTAGTCGCTGGCTGGATTCAGAGGTAGAGATGCTTGAAATAAGGTTTTACAAAAGTGATTTGTTCTGTTTCAGATTTCTCTTCAGCTGCAATGCAGTTGCCCTCCTCGACTGCAAACACGGAATAAAACATCAGCAAGGAAGAAAAAGACATGTCTCGTCACTTTGAGAAATGTGGGAGGTATGCTGGGCCTCTAAAAAGCTCTCATTTTCTGTTTGATTTGGACAAGTTCCAAGAAATTCAGCTACTCACCAGAAACCTATCTAAAGCTCAAACTCAACAATATTTAGCAGAACATCTCAAAGCCACAGCGGCACCCATGAATTCCCTCCATTTTTTCTCCTGGAAAGATCACAAAAACAGTCTCTTTTCCAGAGACAGACTAATCCCTTCAACAACAACAGTGAAAAATGCAGATAAAAAATGCCATGCTATTTTTTTTTTCTTACTGTATCTTCCACTTGCTAGCAGCCCAGCTTCCAGAGAGCACCAAATGTTTTCTCTCTCAAGCTACCTTCTGTTGTATCCTACGGTATTGTGGCAGCCCACACAAACTAGATGAAGCAGAGGAACAAATAAATCACTTGCACATTTTGGTACCTACAGAGGCTTCATCTCAGGCGTTGTTCTAGCAGTGGGCAGAGGTCCACAGTTTCATTATGCTGTGAGGCAGTTCAGCCCTCCTGAGCCAGCACCCTTCAAGACTTGTTACCATAACAGCCGAATTTCTCCCCGTTAAGCAACTCCCACCACCGAAAATATGCAAAGTGACAGCACTGCACCTCCACTGCGCTGTCTGCTCAAGAGGCTGGTCCCTGTGTTGTCTGCACCTACGTGGTGAAGTCAAGATGCAGCTGCTGGGCTTTTTTTCTAAAAGACATCCACATTTTTCTGCTGGTGAGACTAGCAGCGATTTTCTGTCAGTCATCATGTTTCCCACAGCTGCCATCACACCACTTGAAAACAGACCCCAGGTGACCTGAATCCCAGATCCCCTCAGCCCAGGCAATATGTGAGTTGCCATATGTCGCTGTGGGTAATAGCTGACGCTGAACAGGTGTATGTCATCACAGCAGACCATCTGGAGGACAGAAGATATTAAATAAAAAAAAAAAAAAAGAATAAGAAATAAAGGTACTTTTCCAACGTACAAATCTTTTGGGCGACTTTTTCAAGCAAACCTGGGCATACAATGTCTGCCCTTTTTTTTGTTTTCTTTCAATGACATTACCTAAAATGAAAGAAGCCACAACACATGTTTTACTCAACCTGATTCTGCTTTTGTCTAGTGGTGGTCCACCTTGAAACTTGATTCATAACCATTCCAAAAAGCCCACAAAGATTGCATTAGGGTTCATGGCATTAGACTCTTTCCATTAACCTCAGCAGCGGAGAGCAGGGTGCCACAAAACTGTTGTACATAAAGCAGGAGTTGAGCAGGCAGTAACCAAGCTGAGGAGACTTGCTGAAACGTCACCCAACCACTCCTATTTAAGTTTGATCAGTGCGAATAGGCTGAGAAAGCTGCTGAAAATATTCTGGTCATCCCACTTGCCTCTGTGAGCTGAGCCAAAGCAATGGCATCTGTTCTCTGATAAGAAGTTTGGAATTTTGAATGGTTTTTCAATGTCAGATCAGGAAATCTGAATCCAGGTGCTCAAAATTATGCAAGAGTTATATAGTTCGGTTTGATTTTGTATAGTTTTGGTTTGTATTGGATTTTTAGGGCTTTTTTTTGTCCCTATAGACAGAAATCTAACATCAAAGAGGTCGGGATACTTCATTGAACGTGCCCTTTTTACAAGATTTCTGAAGTAAAAAGTAAATCCTCTCTCAGTTTGGCAAATTATGTAAAAGGAAAATATGTTGTGACAGGCTTTGATTTGACAACACAAACCTAAACATGGAATTTGTAGGACTCACCACTGCCAGTATCTCAGGGTTCTATGACATAAACCTGCAGTACCTCCAAAGCCTTGGATGTTCAAGTTTAGCAACCTGGCTGAGGCTGTGCTATAAAATTTGAATATACCCATAAACTTCCCAAATATTAATTTTTATCCAAGTTTAATTTAGACTCCATACATAGTAGCATTATATTTTCTTAAAAATAAATCATTTGTACAAATAAAAGCTGGGTGGCATTATTTATGTATAGTTTTAAACTTCAGGATAACTGACACGTTTTTTACCACCTTAGAGTAATTTAGTTGTGAGTTACAGGGTTTTAACTGTTTAGGGATTTTTTGGGGGGGGGTTGTTTGGGGTTATTTGGGTTTTTTTTTTTGACATGTTACCCAAACAAAAGCCATTAATTGCCTTTCATGCTTGTTTCAATCTCATTCAAATGTCTTTTTGCAGCAGTTTATAATGTCAATGATTTTTTATGTTCTAATTATTAAACCTCTGTTAACTCTTGATCCAAAGATTGCAAGAGTCAGTGGAAACCAGTCGATTTTCTTTCAGAAATTTCATTGCCCTTAAAGAGTTTTAGAAATCAATATAATTTTCTAAGTTAATACTTCATATTCATAAATGATAATAATGTGTAATATTTAAGGTAGTCTTTTGTTTTAAACAAAGGAGAAGATAATACCTCTGAATCTCATAATCAAGCGATTTCACTCATTTTCTTATTACCATGGTTTCCAGATGAATGAGATATACAAAGTGTGGCTCCAGATCTTACAAGCAAAAGAATGAATTCCTGGTGCAACTCCACTGAATTTAACAGAGTTTACATCAGGGAGTAATTTTGCCCAGCAGGATTAGGCAAGTCATTTACATAAAATTGGTACTGTACATCATGTGTCGAGTTGATGAATTTGCTGAGAGATTGACTTTATAACAGTGGGCTTGTATCACATGTTATAATTATTTGTATCATCCTTGGCTTCTTATTGTGATGTACATTACACATCCCAAAGGAGCCGGATAAAGGACATGCAATTCGACAACATGCTGCTGAAACACACAGCAGCTGGAGAAACAACACACAGACTTTCCTCTTTGGAGGTTGCAAATATATCAGAAGTATTAATTTTACAAGAGGGGAAATTAGGTGAGTGAGTAGCTTGACTGAAAAGCACACTTAATCTCTTGTCCTCATGGTTTTTTGTTGCTTGACATTTTTTTAATGTAATTTAAATTAATTGGATATTTGACAACAGCACAGGGCATCTTGAGCTCTAGGTCAAGTAATGCTTTCATGTTTCTCAGAACCTTAAATAAAATTAAGTTTACTTTTACAAAGGACTGTTTCAGATGTTTTTATCACAGATCTACAGATCCATGTGTTTGTCCTAAAATTCAAAAAGAAGAAAAAGAAATTGAAATGTGAAATTAGTACCAGTTGAAGGGAGAAAATACTTGTAGAAAAGAGCAGTTACCACCTGCAGAAGTCTTCTGCAGTCTCCACCTGCAGAAGAGTCTCAGAAGACAGTGGATGGCATGCAGAGGAAACCAGCCTGGATAAAGGTGCAGCTGAGAAAAACAGGTCCCTCTGTCTGGAAGAACAAATCTGCCCCACCTCTCAGGGTTCCTGCATTTCTAAACTGGTCTTTACACAGCATCAGGAGGAGATTGATGAGTAAAATCCAGAAGGTGGGAAAGGAATGCATGGAAGGAAGGAAGGAAGGAAGGAAGGAAGGAAGGAAGGAAGGAAGGAAGGAAGGAAGGAAGGAAGGAAGGAAGGAAGGAAATCTGAAGGAATAGACAGTAGGACCTGAGCTTGACTCACATCAAATAACCAAGGAGGTGCAATGAGTCTCTAACCATCATCCACTTGAATACCCAAGTTCACTGAGAAGTTTCCAGCTTTTTTTCTTCCCACTGGCTTCCAAACGAGTGTGGTTCAAGCAATTTCTTTGTCCAGAACATCGTACCATCAGTTCACATGAAGAGCTCTGGGATCAGAGGGACCAAATTTGGCTATAAACCTCCAGGGTCATTTGGCTCTGAACTCCAAGGAGACAACTCATCAGCTGAGCAGCTGCCTCAGGTGCTCCAAGAAAGATTTCTTATTGTACCTGCAAGGAGAGACTTCCCTACCAGGGAGAATCCTGTCTTGGAGGTCCCCAGAGAGTCACCTTTTGCCTTTTCCCATATGCCTGTTGTTTTGACACATGAATCTTCTGTCAAAGTGTTCCCATGTTAGACTTTGCACCAGCTTGGGATGTTAGCCTTGCTGATTTGACTGTTCCAGCTCAAAATAACTAAATATATATGCACATATATAGGTGGCACAGCCTATGTTTCATCCAGTCTGTTTCCAGAGTAACCTTCTAAAGCGTAGGACAAGAGAGTGCTGAGCTGCTGAAGAAAAATGCTCATTTCTCAACCTCAAGGCTACAATTATAGCAACACATCCAACCAAGAATAATCAATTTCATTCCCACTACAATCTATTCCATGTAGTAGCACTTCAGAGTTTGTAATAGGTGATCTGGATGCTCCATTTCTGTGTGAAGCATGCTTCCCATACAGTGCTTTGTAGCTATTCAGGGCAAGCAGGCATTGATGCACTGTGCCACTGAATACTTCCAAAAATAGACTGTAGATACTGCAAAGTGACTGCTTTCTTTTGAAAAAACGCTGTGACCTCCACGTGATCACAACATGTCCAAAGCAAAGTGAATCTGGGCATTTCACTGTTAAAACTGCAGGCAGCGCTTATGGGAGGGTAGATGGATAATTCAAATCTGTATTTTTAGGCTCTGACTTCTTCAGTTGTCTCTAAATCCAGAAGAAAACAACAGCTACCTAAAGACGAGTGAGCTTTTTTTTCATATCTGCATGTGCGACGCTGCCTCGTAGCTAATCAATATATGGAAGCAGCTTCAGATGTACTGCAAAATAAATGGGCTTCAGCTGGAAGAATAATGGTAGATGAGTTCAATAAATCTTCAGCAATCTGGATGTCCATATATGAAGGCAAAAGAAACATTTAAATGGAACAAAAGCAAACACACACAAAAAAAGGAGCAATCACAGACCCTGAAGGCACATGGAGATTTTTGAACAGCTGTTGCATGGCCAGTTTTACATTTTGTTTCACCTGTAAAGATTTTTTAATAAAAGGTGTATATTCCCCATCATGAACACCCTCCAGATATTACTGAGGTTAACAAGGGCCACATGAGCATGTGCAGTGGCAGACGGACCTATTTGTGAGCCACTCAACATTCAAGAATTAGGCATCTTAATGTCAGAAAGACAAACCCATATTGCTTAAATATCACCAGCACTGATAACTTTGGAAAAGTTTTACTGACAGATGTGAATGCAGAGAACAGCCTTTGACTCAATGACTCTTTGTCACTGTTTGACTCATGAGGGGCCCCACCTCTCATTCTCAGGTGAGCTGGGGGTGTAGGAATGAAAGTTTTCTCTCAAGAGTCTCCTTTGGGCTGTGACAGAACCGAGCTCCCAGAAGACTCAGATGCATAAATGCCTTTTTCTGATAACATGGCTGCACAGTGGGCAAGCATCTGAGTCTCGGGCAGACATCTCAGGGGGGATGATGGGTATGGCACACGCTGGAACAGCTTTGGAACCTGTGGTGATGACTGCAGACGATGATTTGATGTTGGCCTTCTTCAGAAGTCCGTAAGGAGACACTCAAAAGTTGAACTGCATTGGGATGGATTCACAGCACTGAGCATTTTGCAGGGTAGAACAGCTGCTGGTATCCAGCATCCATCATGTTTATGGTAACATTTAATTGTGTGGTAAGATGCATGGAATAATATATCCTAAAAGCACTCTCCTCCCTTCCCACTTTCTCCATCTTAATGCTGAGCCCTTGAGACCTTTGACAATATGTCTAATTTCCTTTTGCTACATAACCAAGCCCTGGAAAGAACGAGATCAATCTTTGGCAATTGCTGTGAAACCCTTCATGCTGTCTCCTACCTAACTGGAAAACCAGGTAGGGACTAACAGTCTAGCAAAGAGTCAGAACCACAGGATCTCAAGGTGGTTGGATTTGAAGGATCTGTGGACACTGTTCAGCCAACCCCCTTCTCAAAGCAGGGCTGAGCAGAGAAGGTTTCTTAGGACTTCTCCAGTTCAGTTTGGAATGTTTCCAGGGAAGAAGACTCTCTGGGCAACCTGCTCTAGTGTTCCACCACTCTTCCGGTAAAAAAGTTTTTTATGACATCTGAATGGAATTTCCCGTGTTTCAATTTGTGTCTGTTGCCCCTTGCCCTTTCATGAGGGGCTGTGAGAATGGGCTGGCTCTGTCTTCTTTGCAGACTCTGGCCAGTGATTTATGCACGTTTATAATACCCCCACTGACCTTCTTTTCTCCAGGCTGAACCGTTCCAGCTCTCTCAGCCTCTGCCCACACTGACAGATGCTCCAGTGTTGTAATCTCCAGTAATTTCCAGTGCTGGACTCCCTTCAGCACATGTGTGTTTTTCTTGGCAGGTGGAACCCCACCACCAGACTTGCTCCACTAAGTCAATATCTTGCACTGAGGAGCTCAGCACTCCAGATGTGTGTCCCTTGGGTTGAGTGGAGGGAAAGGATCCCCTCCCTCGACCTGCTGGCCAAAGAAGCTCAGGATCCCAATGGCCATCTTTGCCACATGAGCACATTTGTGGCCCACAGTCAGCTTGGCATCCACCAGGACTTCCAGATCCTTCTCTGCCAAGCTGCTGTTCAGACAGCTGGCCCTGGGCATGCAAAGAGACCATTCCTGCCCAAGAGGAGGAATCACTTCTTCCATTTGCTGGATGTGGTGGTGTCCTTGACAGCCCTTTTCTCCATCCCCTTGAGGTTCCTCTGAGTATCATCTTACCCTCCTGGTGTCATCCACTCCTCTCAGGTTAGTATCCTTTGTGAGCAGGATGAGAGTCCCCTCAGCCCCACCATCCAAGTTATTAATTGAGGTGTGATGCAGTATAGGCCGCAGCATAAACTACTGGTGGCTGGATTTTGTGCCATTGACCAAAGCCCTCTCAGCCAGCACTCAGTCCACCTCACTGGCCACTTTTCTAGCCTCTACTTCACTAGTTTGTCCATGAGGGTGTTATGGGAGGCAGTGCTGGAAATCTTATAAAAGGTAAAAAGCATCCACTGTCCTCCCTTCATGTGCTGAGACAGTAATTTCTTTTCATGTTGGTCAGGCATTGCAAATCCTTGCTGCCTGCTCATGATCTCCTTCTTGCCCTTTGTGTGTTTGGAAGCAGTTTCCAGGAGAAGTTTCTCCATTGCTCTCCCAGGATTTGAGCTGAGGCTGTTTCATCTGCCATTCCATGGATCCTCCTTCTTGCCCTTCTTGAAGACAGGAGTGATGAGACACTGGCTTCCTTGCAGTCCTCAGGGATTTGTCTTGATCTCCACAACCTTTCAGAGATAATCATGGATGGCCACACAATGACATTGGTCTAATACCTCAGCTGCTCTCACATCAGGCCCCTCATTTTCCATCTGTTTAAATGTTCTCCAACCTGATCCTCTTCTCCTAAGGATAAGAGTTGACTGCTCCAGAGTTTCTCACTGGAAAAAATCAGATGTGATAGCTAAAGTGAGCTTTCTTCAGCAAAGACATAGGTGAAAGGGAGAAGCAGATACATTTTTTCATAGAAATGGAAATATTTCCTCCAATGCCTTCCTTTAAGACACTTGTATGGTGGTTTAGGGCTTTCCTGACTTTAATGGCAGGAATGTTGCACTGAATACCTGCTCTGGTCACACTTTTGGCCTAGTGTGGCCAAAAAGCCACACTAAAAAATAGCTAAAATTAGCTCCCCAAAATAACAATATCCAAAGCAGCAACAGAAGATTAAGCAGGCTTTGATGCATAGCTACTGACGGACAGAAGTTCTGAAAATCACTCTAACTGAATGTCCTCCCACTTACAACACAAGAAGCCTAATGTTAACTCTTAGTTATTAGTTACTTTTCTTTTTCAAGCTTGACTATGTGAATCAACATCATAAAAATGTGGCGTAAAATATCCAGCTAAACATTCCCCATCCAAGGTGTAAATAATACAGCAATAAAATAAGAGGCTATTTTATGATTATAAAATCTGTATGCTAAGTTGCCTGACTGAAGCATCAGTAATGATTCAGGCTGGAGGAGTTCTGTTCCTTTGATAATGTCGGTATACAGAAAGCTGGTGTCCACAGGCTGAAGCTTTTCTTTGTTGATTCTCTTTAAAGGCGTTTTCCAGAACTCACCTTAATTCTGAATTTGGGATTGAGAGACCTATGTCAACATTTCACCATTTGTTAGCCACTACAAAGAATAAGAAGTCTGTGGCTAACAATTTATCTGTGCAAAGCTGTTATGGGCTGCTAAAAACCCCAAATCTCGTGAATATGACAAAGAGAAATAATGTAGCACTTGTGACTGCTTAAGCACTTGTGAATGCTGCATATTCCAGTGTCCAAGAGAGTTTTGGACATGGCTAATGCAATGTAACAGTAGAGTTAAGTCATGTACTCAGTAGCTGTGCACTGAAGAAAACAGCTTGCTGCATCATCAGAAGCACCCTTGATGGGATATCCTAGGCATGTTACTTGTTAGGTTGATTTATTGATGAAAGCTGTTGGTTTTGCAATTATAATGGAGCTGTTGCCAAGCCCAGGAATTTCACTAGGCTTATTGATCCTGAGCTGTAGAGAACTTGTTGGCACAAGCAACTTAACTTGAATGCCTGAGCCCCAGAAAATACTCCAGTCATTATCCCTGTTCCGTCAAAATCCCAACAAGCTCTCTCTCAGTCCCATTGGAGGAGACACCACTTAGGTTCCCAAAGTCACAGCAGCAACACTCTGAAATGCACAGCATCCTGCTTTTTGGGGTGAGATGCAGCTCCCTGCTCTAATGAGACAGCAGGGCTAGGACAGGTCAGACAGGACAGGACACCAGGGATCCTGGTTTGTATTTCATTCCCACATCTAATGGTCCATCCTGCCGCACCCACTGTCTTGTGATTTCTCAGGTTATTTCTATGCACAGCCTCTGGTTTCTTTCACACCCTCTTGGTGAATGTCAGATGCTCTGTTAAGCCCTGCTGGGTTTGAACCCATCGCCGGGGACATGGTGCATTGCAAATCTTCCCGCAGCCTCTGTCTGCCCTGAAACCACAAGGAGCCAACAGGGTAAGCTATGTCCCATTGTTCTTTTGAAGTTGCTGATTATGGGCATTATTTCTTAGTGATTCCTTTATCATTTTGGATAGAGCCTACTGTGATGCAGCTGTGCCCTGAAATCCACGTGTTAACGAAAAGGTGTATCCTTCATTATCAGCTCGGTGCATACTCAAGACATTGCTGATACAGACAGTGATAGGGTAGGGTTGTTTGGCAGTGTTAATGCATCTGCTGGAGCAGGAATGCCATGCAAGAAGAAAAGAGTTCAGTTGTTCAGAGTGGGGAGAAAATGCTGGAGCAGATAAATGATGAGATGGCATCTGTGTGGAAGCAGATGAAGATGGGAGAACCCAAGAGGATAATTAATGTGCTGAAACAGGAGCCAGATGTCAATAGATTCAGCTTTCCTGGTCATTTGAATGCTGATTCTGTAGTCTGTGTTGATGGGAAAGACTTGTTAGGCAGCCTGTTTGTGGAGTTCAGGATTGCCCATCTTAATCGCTTGTTAGGGGTATTTGACACTTTCCACTGCAGGTACTGTCAGCCAAAGGAAAAATAAAATTTGAGGAACTGGTTTGAACAAGCCAAAGATTCAGTTTTAGTCCCAGAAAGCTGCTGCTATTCCTACCTGAAGTGAAACAATCTGCCCAAAACATCTAGATCTCCTGTTTTGAAGCAAAAAGGCTCAGGAGTCCCACAGGGATGTTTAGAGCTCTGCTCCTCACTCCTGCTGCCTGTGGCACAGGAAGGAAGGAAGAAAGGAATGAAGGCAGGAATGCTGACATCTGTCTCATGCTGGGCCTGACTGGTGCCCACTGGAGCCAGTGGTTTTGTGTCAGATGAAAGGCACAGGAGTGCATGTGAGGATTTACTCACATGCACCCTGGGGCAGGCAGAGCCAGTCCAGCCCTGTCTGCTGAAAATGGCTGTGTCCAACTACTGCATTTTCTCATGGAAAACCAACACTCAGCTCCCCAGAAAGCCAGCCTGGGGGGCAGGAAAGGGTGTTTGCCCTCTGTGGCACTCAGGAGCTCTGTCCTGTCCATGCAGCATGGTAGTTCAACATCGAAGTGAAGGAGGTCTTCACAGGCAGCAGCTCTCAAGGATGCTGAGGAAGCTTCTTGTTTGCCGTTCCTGCAGCATCCTTGTACTTCTCTAACAGTAACACTGGCAATTATTAAATATCCCGTTTATAAATAGGGTGCCACCCAACCCCCCGATAGGACAGAGCAGGTGCAAGGACTGCAGTTCTCTGCGTCTCACTTCAGTAGTCAAAAAGACAAACATATACAAGGCAAAGTCATAATTTTTGTACCTACTGGACATCCATCAGTTTTGTAAAAATAAGTAGTTTGTGTGTGTATTAAAGGAGAATGGACATGTATTTTAGGACAAGTGGCTTTTTAAAAAGCATAAAAACACATGGAAGGTGCCCTGCAGTGAGTTGTTTCACTCGCCTCTCTCCCTCATCACTCTGCAGAGGGTGCCTGTTCCAAACATTTTGCCCCTGGCCCTGGAAGTCGAACCACGCAGGGACAAGATACTTTATAATTTACATTTATTTCCGAAAGACAGGGGACAAGCTCTTTTTTCAAATGTATGGATTTGAACTACCAAAAATCCTGATGATCCTGGTTTAATCTGAATTTGGACCTGGTAGTAATAGAATAATATGTACCTAGCAGGAGGGGTTTTATGGCTCATGCCCTTGACTGATGTAAATCAGAACAGCTCCACAGAAACTGGTGGAGGATTTTTACATTTGCTGAAGGTCTGGCCATGCCAGCTAGCAGTTTGTTGTCCAGTTTGCACTGGTGTTTGCTTTGGCCTTGCTGTGGGACAAGGATGCCCACACCTGCTGCTTCCTTGTGCAAGAAGAAGCAGGGGACAGTCCTGTGGCTCACCCACCTTCCACAGCAGCCTGGGCCACAGAAGTACAGTGCTTGTGAGGGACAGGTCACTGGAAAGCAGACAAGGATCTCAACCAGCCTTAACTGGAGCAGTGCTGACTTCAGGACAGCTGGGGGAGGGTTTATGCCCTTCAAGAATCAGACTTGATGTTGGCTGAATGCTCCTATGTCAACAAAGAATGATTCCCAGCTGGAGTACTCTTCACATATTTCTGCCCAGTCAGGCCAAGGAGGGTGACTTTTCTGGTGGAGTTACTCAAGATGAGTGCTGGGGAACAAGGAGAGATTTTCACTTCTGCTGTTGGACTAGAAGTGCACAGCTAGGGATGCACACTGCAAGTAAGGAGCCAGGCCAACACAGGTGAGCTTTAGGCAGAAGATATCTTTGCAAAGACTTGAAAAAATTGAAAGAGGCAATTCCCAACAGTTCTTTAAAAGTCTGTCAGAATTATGTAGGAATGTTTGGCCCCTTCCAATTTTTCTCAAAAGTTTGATCTGGAATGAATATCAATGAAGTGCAGAACAGTGTTTTCAAATATACCGAAATTTATCTTCTCTTAGGAAAAGGGACTGTGTTATCAGCCCTGCTAAAAAGGTGCACCTCTTTGTGAATGTGAGACCACGTGCTATTTAAACATTCAGAGATATATTTATTTAAAATATATGTGGCATCATCTGTTGACACATTATTCAACTATTCCTTGATTAGCATCATCTGCACAGCCTTCACCCACTCTCATGCAGGTCACAGGCAGGACTACAAAAAGGGGGATTACATCTGTGTGAAATAAGAGAAGGATCTGAAGCACTGCTACTTGGGCCTGTTAGCCAAGCACAGCTCACGTCTTGCTGCAGCAGAGAGATCTTGCACCACACAGCTTCCCACTGGCATTTTGACATCTTTATGGAGTGCCAAGGGATAGACAATACCCCCTTGTTGCAGCCTGCAGCAGCTCTTGGTGCTTCAGGAGAAGGTGTAGCCCTCCTGCAACAAGTCGAGCCTGCAGCTTATAAGGACTTCCAAGAAAGCACCCGGAGTTGTACAATTAACGAGAAATTACTCCCGAGGGAATTCTGTTCCTCATCTCAGCTGGTGTTCAACTCATCCGCGAAGAATATACACACTCAGCCTATATTCCTTTTATCTTACCTAAGTTTTACAGTAATTAAAATCCCCAGCCAGCCTGAAGAGCTGTATATATTTATTTTTGGTCTCCGTGAGACTGGAACGCAGACCTGCTGTGTGAGCCCTGGGAAGGAGTTCAGCTGTGTGTGTGTGCCTTGGTTTCCCTCCTGACTCCTGGTCTGCCTCGTTCGTGGAGAGCCAGCCTCATGTCCCCACTGTGTGCACACCCTGCCCTAGAACAGCAGGACCTCGATGCTGCCCGGGTCCTACAGGCCCCACCAGAACACAGATTGCTAATTATTCCTGAGAAGATTAATGTGTTGAGAGTGTTCTTCAGTCTCAGTGTGCATAGCTGTGGGACCAGTTGCTAATCCCCGAGGTGATATTAATTTTAAAAAATCTTAACGTGCAGCTTTGTTGGCACTAGTGATTTTATCGTGAGTCTCCTGATATTTGGTGTTTCTTGTCAAGGTCCACTTCCTGGAAACCTGAGCATCTTGGCTTGCATTTTGAAACAGGCAAGTTTTTAGCACCTTCTGTAACAGTGAGGCTGGGAAACATTCCCCAAGTATGCTCTGGAGACAGAGAAAGGCAAATAAAAAGACCTTAAAATGTGATGATTAGAAAGAAAAACAAGGATTCTGCAAGAACTCTTTCTCCCCCCATGATCTGTGTATCTTGCATTGCTTGCATTTTGCAAAACTATATGTCTCAGAATGGGATAGGAACCTTCCATTGGTTCTGAGGGAAGAAAAAGTCTAAGTAAACTGATTTTAATATTATAGCTATGGCTAGGTTGGCACTGTCCCTTTAATTGTATCCATTTTGCTAAACTTTTTGTCTTGGTTTGTTTTTAACAGCCTCAAATTTCATGTCTTCCCCCTTGGAGTCCTCTTTCTTAATATCCTTGGGGTTTACTTTTTCTTCACCGTGTCTGCTCTCCCTTGCTTTCATTTGTTCTTCAGTTTTGATGAGTTGGTACAGGTTGAATTTACATCAAGGAAAAGCATGAAAGGCATGAAATAGACATTAGTGGTACAGAGAGAGAGAACATTTCCGTTACTGTTCTCCACTGTGATCCAAAAAGAGCCTGGAACAGTTAAGAAAGTATCCTGGGCTTATTTATGCTCTGCTCTAAGTGTCACTGGTTGAAGTTTTCCCATTAGTGGAAGGGAGATGTTCCCCAGGCCACCGCGCTGTTTTAGCAACTAATCTATTTCAATGCTTCTTACGTAGACAGGCCAACAAATTTCCAAACAACCAGAGAGCTTTGGCAAATAATGCTGAAAGCAGAGTACTGGACTCACACAAAGCAGCCTGTGTTACTCCAGTACCTTCTTTCAAGGCTGGACTCTAATAATCAGGTCAACTGACTCAATAAGACAGCTGCTTGCCAAAGAGTAAAATCCTTTCTGGGGGGAGAAGAGAGCCCTGATGGGGACTTGAAGAGGGCAAAGCTCTCCAAGGGGGCCGGGGGTGATGCTTGGGTGCTGAGTGGCCTCTTTCGCGAGAAGACTTTAAGGAGGCAGTGAGAGTGGCTTGTGTTTTACAGGGAGGAAACTGAGGTACAGAGAAGCACCTCATTTCTCTCAGGGTCCCTGCAGTCCCACCCTGCTGCTGCTCACTCCACCAGCAGTGCAGAGGGGTGGGATTTTCGGGTGGGCTGCCTGAGCTGTGTGATCAGGGGTGTGGTGGAGAGCGGAGGGAGGGAAGGGAAAGGGAAAGAGGGGAAGGGGAACAGTCACAAAGGGTGAAGCCAGAAGAAGGGGATGGCACATTGAGATGTGTCTGGGTGGCCCCACAAGCCAAGTGGGAAGTAGATGAGGTAGGCGAGAGAGGTGGGAGCAGTGTCATACCACTGGAGAGCCAGTCTTTGTCCTCATCCATTCAAGCAAGTTTCAGTGGTGGTTGCAAACGTTTCAACAAGCACTGATGTTCTGTGGAAACCCTTCAATCTATTGATGTGATGGTCTGTTTTCTTCCTCTCAAACCATGTCTTTGAAGAAACAAAACTTCTGTGTTTGGTATTTTTGGTAGGATGTGATTTATTTCCCCTCAACTTTGCTAACAATTTTCTTGTTTCTTTTCTTTTCTCTCTCTCTTTCTTTTTTTTTTTTTTTTACTGTTTTCCCTGTCTCCTGCCAGACCTTTCAAAGGGAAAGCAAGCTTGCATTTAGCTTCTTGTTCCTCTGTTCTAGATAGCTTATCATTTCAGCCTGTCTGGAAATTTGGAATCCCTTATGCTTGGAACCTTATCATAGACATTTCCGCTGCAGGAAGAGTGATCAGATCAACAATAGCATCTTGAATTCAAGGCAGAGGAAATGGATGACTGCATGGCTTGGTTTTGATGTTGTACTCAGCACTCAGTGTGCTGATCCTCATCTGATTCTGTTCTTCTGTCATGTCCTTGGATGAGAACCACGATCTGCACCAAGAAGTTTGCATCACGTGTTGTGCTGCCTGACCTGTGTGCTGCCTGCTCCTCCCTCAGACCTCTGGGAAAGGTGCACAGTTCTAGGTCCCTTCTTGCAGGGAAGAGGCAGGGCTTTCATTTGGAAATGCTCTTTTCACAGCTGTCAATCCTTGCCTGAGACAGAACAGCCACCAGAGCAGTTTTCCTTCTGGCTTGCAAGCGATTTTGAGTTTGAAGTGATCGAGCCAATCTTTAGCAAGTACAGGGTCATCAGCAGTCACAAATGTGTGGCGTGACTGAGTGGGAGATGTTTGGTTGTGTTACGAAATGTGTTGGAGTGAGAGTACACACCGGAGATTTGTTCATTTTAGCAAACCTGGCAGAACCTTCCTGTGACCTAAATAGAATACCTTGCTCTACATAAAGCATGCATCAGGGTATTTCCTGATTTATTCATGAAAGGTTTGCTTTACAAAGGCATTTGGAACTGTGTAATCTCAGAATACATGATACATGTAGCTGGCTGCTCAGCTGGCATTTGCACAAATTGCTTTGATATATGGCTGTAACGTATGAAGGCACAGTGAGGCCAATTTAAATACTTGATACAGGAGTAAACTGGTTAAAAGAGTAAATTAGATCTAACCTAGAGATTTTCTTGCTACTGCATGGAGAAGGTTGCTGTCCAGAATGAATAATTGATAAAGGGATGGGAGACTACACTCTAGTAAGCAATAAAATCCTCCAATATTAAGTGGGCAGGGTTAAGGGCAGATCCATGAGTGGTGTGCACTGGTTTTGCATCTTTCACATTAAGAGCCCCTTTCTGATTTACATCAGATCTAGCTCCAACACGTTGTATTAACCAGATCAATAACTGAAGATCCCTTCTGCCTTCCACTTGGGACACTTTGTGCCTTCCGTTGCTCTTTCCCACTGGCAGAAAATAAAGTCTAAGGTAACACTTCATCAGGTCTGTGAATTCATTAGGGAATTTCCAATATATATCTGTAATGATTTGTATAGATATTATTTGTACGTGTTTCCTGCTGTAATATAGCCAGTAGCAAGGTAGATGGGGATGGTTGCTTGCAAGCAAGCCTTATTTTGGAGATTTGGAAGAAATTGGGGTTAATTTACAATAGAATGAAAGTGACATTTGTAAAGATGGTAAGAGGGGAATGCCAGAATCCATTACACTGATGATCCTACGAATGCACTGGCATTCTCCATTGGTGAGTTAATGTTCAAATCCTATCAGCGTTATCTGCTAAACTTATTGCAACTTAATGGCAGACTTCCAGATTTTTATCATGCTAAATGTTTGATAATAGATGGGTCCGCACAAATTTTTTGGGAAAAATTTTCACTTTTTATGGATCGCTGCCATAAAAAAGGTAAAAATGTGATTCATTCGAGTCCCATGGAATGAACTT
The DNA here is from genome assembly GCA_013397815.1 of Aleadryas rufinucha. Taxonomy (NCBI): domain Eukaryota; kingdom Metazoa; phylum Chordata; class Aves; order Passeriformes; genus Aleadryas; species Aleadryas rufinucha. The sequence continues at coordinate 69,143 of VZTH01005077.1, forward strand.
TCTCAATTCTCAGTCTCGTGATCTTTTGTTTAAGAAAAGACTTTGTCTTATGTGGCTTTGGAATAAGCTGAAAAAATACTTTTCTGATCACTGTGTTTCTTGAAAAAAAATCCCAAACTCTTTCCTAGAAGGTTTCGTGATTGAGCAGTGATTTAAAATTAATACAAGTCAACTGCATTTCTCAGTGTTCGCCCAGTAAACACAAGGGGCAGCAGAAACCTCTGTTGTCCATCCTCCAGACAGCAGAAAAATAAATTTTTAAAACTTGCTACTGACACCATTGGCTGCCCAGAACAATAGGGAACTGACAGACTGATTCTGTACTTCGTATCTTTTCATATGACATTCTTTATAATATCAAGTGATGTTTCATCTGCACACACAGAAGACATCAAATAAAGCACAATTCTTTCCATATTTTTGCTTTTAATTTTATCAGTTCCAAGCACTAAGCAACTTGAGGTCTTTCTTCCTCCCTCTTTCTCTCCCCCCTCTCTCCTCCCCTTCTACATTCTTGACTGGAAGGGATCTGTTTCTCCACTGGCTCTGTAAATCTGGGCATTTTAGAGTTAATCAGGACCTGAAAAGAGCAGGATGACATGAGGTTTGCATTAAAGAGTGGTATGTGGACAAGTGGCAAAGGCATGGATTTTGTGGTAATAAAAACACACTGGGTGATATTTTTGTCAGAGGGCCTCACCTCACTGCCTCCAAAATGCAAGAGCATCAGGAAATCAGATTGCTGCCTCTGAACCATGATTGCAGAAGCAGACCAGTGTGCACCTTACTCCCAACTCACTGAATCGGGTTTAGCTTTCTTCTGTCACACCAAAAACTGTCCACGTGCAATGCTGGTGGTGAAAAACCGGGGTTCAGCTTTGCTTCTGGGTTAGCAGGCCACCCCTAAATACAAGCCAAACTTTCCACCAGAGGAAGCCATCTGTCTTGCTAATGGTTTGACTTGCCAAAACAAAGAGAAAATTATGATGCTGCGTCAGCTTGGCGTCATGGGAAGATTTTGTTTTCCCCATGTGTAAAAACTGTTGTGGTTGTTGTTGTTTGCTTGAATTCCATTATTTCAAATTCACTGAAGTCTCGAAAAACTCTGCAGACTGAAGCATCTGTCAGCACAAACCTGTGTGTCTGCTGACTGCAGTGGTGGCTGCACAAGCTTATGAAGATCCTGGAGCTCTGGCTGCACCTTTTCAAAGTCAGAAGGTCTCACTGCAATTCTCTCAGCCGACCTCTCTTGTAACACGTGGCACATGTACAGCATCACTTGTTCATGGTAGGGGTAGGGACTGTCTGACTTCCCTTGTGTTCCTTTGCCCCATGGCCCAGCCTTCTGCAGTGGGAAAAGACTGTCTCTTTGACCCATCCATCCAATTAAAGCCAGTTGTTGACAGTAGCCTTTCTCTTCTCTTTTTTTATGAGACAATGTGATTTTATCACGCTACCACTGAACTACGCTCCCCTTGTCTGAAGCTGGAACTGGATGCAGAAAAGTCAAAGAGTGAGAGATGAGTAGAAGAGAGACAGTGTAATGACAGAATGTTTCACATGCCTTTGAATTTCTAAGGGGATTAGGCACTCCCCTGGTGCTTTGACATGGAGCCTATGGCAGCTGCTTTGGCAAAGCCTGCCAGCAGTTACACAAATATGTTATTTTTCCCAAGGTGCAGAGGACACAACAACTTCTGTTACAGAGCAGCAACAACAAAGAGCATTTGGAGCTGTCAGAGTCTGTGTGCTCGTGTTCCTCTGCATGCAGGACCACCTCTGAGAATTTGGGCACCCATTTACGTTGTAGTCAGATACCACCACCTATGTTGTTGAAGCGTAATCCTGCAATGCCCACTGAAAATAAGTGCCAGAGCCATACAAGTCAGCCTTCACCCCCAGCCTCCACACCTTCTGAAAGAGCTTCTCTGGGTCAAACCTTTTCCCAAGCATCAGCTGAAACAAAATCCTCTAGTTGCTGTAATTCTATCTGCCCCACATACTCCAGAGAGTTCTTTGCACAGCAGAAGTCCTTTTCCTGCAAGCAGGACAGGGACAGCAGGTGTTGTGCTGGTGTTCCTTCAGTGGAATCTGATTACCATTTTGGTTGCTTTTCTCTGTCTATTTGATATGGTTGTTTAGGAAGCTGTGGCTGATGATGCATTTTTAAGCCAAAGACTGACAGAAATCAGGCGTCTTCACTTTATAAAAGAAACATTAACCCACAGGTTGAGATTTGCCTGCAGCATCATTGGCAAACATGAAACTTGAGCTTTTCACAAAATGATTGAAGTTCTTTTCTCATTTTAAAGCAGACACAACCTTTAAACATTGAACAGTAATGCTAGTGGAGATGCAGCAAAAAAAAAGGACAGCCTGAACAGGAAAGAACAAGAGATGGGAGAAAAGGAGGTGCTCCCTCCTGGTTGCAGAAATGGGCAAGGAAAATTACAACAAGGAAGAAGCATCAGTATTCATAGCTGCAGTGAGAGTTGAAATGATGGTCAGGGCCTGTCAGTCCCAATATCGCATCCTTGATTCACGTGCACTGATTCAGACATTAATTTGGACCTCAGATGTGTGTGTCTGACTCCCAGCGAGCCCTCCTGGAGGGCAGAGTGTGGTCTCCTGAACGGCGGGGTGAGGGCATAAAGCCCCAGAAAGAGCGGGCTCGGCGGTGGTGAATGCAAACCCTGCCTTCGTTGGCATCTGTACCCTTGGGACAGGACTGGGCTTGCTGGTTTCAGTGCAGGACACAGGCACGGTCACAGAGGGCTCCCTCCAGCACCAGAATGCTGTGAGTGTAAATGAAGACTGTTGGCGGCCACAGTGGCTGGGTTTTTTTTGTTGGGGTTCCCCTCCCCCTTCACCCTCCTCTCCCCCTGCCCCTTTCCGAAACAACCAGCCAATTTAAGAGCACAGTTCAGAGGGAAGGGATTCTTGTTATGCTCATGAATCTCAAAGATTTCCTAAAGGAAGAACAAAGAGAGAAGCAGAAAAGACAGAGAGAGCTGGAAAACCAGGAGCAGGCAGCAGACTTGGAAAGAAATGTCCTCCTTCTCCCCAGCCCAGGAATGCAAACAGGAAGCCGCCAGCAGAATGTTTGGAGTGTGTGCAGCTGCAGTTGGGTCTGAAGACACTGAAAGCTGTGCTGAAAGTATTCAGCTTGCCTCTTACAATGGAGGGGAAACACTTGCTTTGACACTGCATTTGATAACCATTTTGTAGCAGGAGTGCAGACCCTTTCATTTGCAGGGAAAGGGAAGACAGCTGTGGCTGTCTTCAGCGAAACTTGCTATTCTATACGTGAGAGAGTGTGTTTGTTAAAGGAGGACAAAAGGGTGCTTACTGAGGTTCTGCAGGTGGCTTTTGGTTATTAACCAGAGGAGCTCAGCTAGTCCAGAATGTGTTGGGCTGCCCTAATTCCTCTCTAAAGGAATTTCAGTTGCTGCTTGGGATAACCAGTGCCATTTTGGAGACTGCACTGCCTGAAACACCGAGCTACTGCCTTGGAAGCAGAAGTTTCCTATCTGCTAGATCATTCTTCCACAGCACATGTGTGTTTGTGTGTGTTTCCATGTGTTTCCATGTGTGAGTTCTGATTTGGGAAGTTTCGGGGAGAAATCATCTGTAACAGTATCTTCTAATTCATATGTAGATGAACCTCTTTGAGGTACCAGGGTAAAAAACACTTGAATTATGTAAATGGAGATAATTTCTTATAAATTACCTTTCAAACAGGTTGGATCTGTGTCTCAATTCAAATGTCTTTAAAATTATCTCACCTAGTTTTCCTCCATTGTTCTTGATCAGCAATTGACCTTGAGCTGGCTTGGTTCTTAAAATAGATCAAATAAGTGTATCACTTCTTTTGATTATAATACAGGTTCTGTTCTAAAAAATGCTTGCTGAAATGCGTCTTGCAGGTTCTTCAGTTGCTAACATTTTATTACTATACTTTGAAGCTGCCTGAGTGTGCATGAGACAGAAAATCCATTTCCTAATTAGCTGATTGTTTTAACACGCATGTCTAAGAGCTGTGTATTGGTAGTTGGGTACTGGTTACATGTATTAACTTCTCTTTTTGTGGAGTTGATAATCTGGATTACCTCCTCAGGCTCCTGCTTTCTGATGGGTCAAATGCAGAAGTTTGCACCTGCAACACCACTGGAGACTTTGCTAATGGCAAGACCTGGGTTGTGAGACGCTTTTGCAAAAGAACCCTGGGAGACAGCATTGCCTTTACAAGGTCTAATTGCACTATGTGTTTCCTTGTGTCTAACATGCCTGAATTTTAATAAATGAGAAATTATTGTTCCTTGTTAAGTAAGTAGGTAGGGTAGCTAAATATAGAGGAAGTCAGACTGTGGGGAGGTGGGGGGAAGCTCCAGTTTCAATGACTGCGGAGGAGGAACATGCAACAGCAGCACTTCAGAAAGCATCACCCAAGCTATTCCTCAGGTCTCACTCCTTAAGCTCCACTCAGAGCTCCACACGTGTCCCCTGGTGCTGCCCTTGCTCTGGTGCTGCCCCAGTATCTGTGGTATCACCTTGAGCTCCTCCCTGTGCTCTGCTGGGAGTGGAAACTGGTTTTTGTGATTCCCAACCTGAACCTGTGAGTGTGAGGTCATCATTTCCACCAGGAAGGACACCAAAGCTGGGGGCAGCCCTGCAGTGAAAATTGTTAAGAGCCATAAGAAATCCCTGACTGTGCGAGGAGGGAAGGATGGGAGCTGGAAAAGGAGACATAGGAGGAGTGGAACAAGGTTGCATTTTAATCAGCCTTTAGGGGAGTGAAGTAGGGAAGGCTACTGGACACACAGAATGAGACAAAACTACAAAACACCTTGATAAGAGAAGAAAACCCTGTGTCAGCGTAGTTGCCCACAAGGCAAGAGCTGTCAGATCACTGTTTTCTGACACCTTCTGTCTCTTCAACACCTTTTGTGCTGTTTTTCTCTTCTCGTCAAGGTTTGGCTGACAGAGTGAAAAAAAAGGTTTTTCAGAGCAAATCACAGCCTGAGGAGCTTCCCCAGTTGCAGATTGTTACCCAAGGGAACTCCAGACCTAGATCTCAACCCATTCCTCAGTAAACAGCAAGGGTCTCGTGAGATAGAGATTGCCATTGCCACATCTTATGCAACAGCACAGATGTTGATTCATAGCTCCTATCTGTGCTCCAGTGCAAAGCTCACCCTTCAGCAGTGAGATGTCTGGAGAAAGGAATTTGTCTGGGGCTCTCAGTAACCATAGCCATGAACTATCATCGTTGCAATACAGGTTAGGAAAAAAACTGCTCGCAATTACCGTAGGAAAACCAGCAAACTTTGCCAGTTTTGACAGTGAGCTGGGAAGGGTGACTAAGACGGGCTCAAAGAAGGTGGGTTTAACACCTGAGTTATTTTTTGAGACGCTTTGGAGGGAATCTGACTTTTAAAACAAATAGTGCCGCACTCTGCAAAGCTGATGAAAACTGCTTTCCTATTTTTCTCATCCATGCGGATTGTCTTATGATCAACCTGCAATTTTTCCTCGTAGGGGCACACATCTGGGTATGTCTTTTGCCTTGTGACCTATTTTCTTTAAATGTGAGAGAATGTAATATCTGCAAAACCTTTACCCCTCCCCCTGACAATGTGATTGAAATCAATTGACTGATTCAAAAGCAATTAGGTGGGGCTGACAGACAGACAGCACACAAGCTTTCTTCTGTAAGAAATGAGGTAAAAAAACTCCATGGCCCTTCGAGATATCCTAAGGCCAGTATCAATAAAATTATATTTCAGGTGTGAAGAAGGGCTTGCATGTCTGATACCTTGCCCTTTTTATCCCCCAAATCTATCAGGTGGTCTAATAAAAGATATTGCCTCTTCCTATAAACCTTTCCTCTCTCTCTATAAAATGGGGTGTACAAGATCACTTGTTCCCTGGGAGTACTTATGGTGTGTATCCCTATTTTCTGTAACAGAGGTTTCATTTTCCTCTGGTTTGCTCTGGTCTCAGTGCAGTGCTGGAACTACCAGGGGTGTACCAAACCAGCCATGTGCTATTTGTTATTCTCATCAACAGCACTATATTCCCCACAAGGTGGTGGGCAGCATCGGATTTTCTCCAGGGGGATCACTTCCTTTCTTTCTTCTCCTTGTAAACAAATATAATCTGAGCCTGGCTCACTGTCTTGGAAGGCTTCCAGAACAAGGTGATGTGCTCTGTTTGGGATAAGCATGTTTCACTGGTTGACAGCCACTGCAACAGCAGCATCTGAAAAAGAGGGCCACAACAATTCCCTCTGCAGCAGGAGCTGCTGGGTGATGTTCTCTGACCTGTGTTATGCAGGAAGTCAGACTGGATGATCAGAGCAGTCCCTTCTGGCCTCAAAATCTATGAATCTGTGCTCTGATTACACATCTGAGAATGTGCAACCCAAGTTGAAAGTGGTGATTTATTGGATGCTAGCTACAGGCATCTGAGTTTCTGAGTAAGTGACTGTTTTTAAAAGGGTCCCTGTAGCTCGATGGGGTACAGACAGCTGTCAGCTCTTTTGGGGAAGAGAACTCACCAGTCTATTTCCATAAAACACATTTTAAATTTACAGCTCTGTGCAAGCACTGTTTTACAATAAGGATCGACCCTTTCTGGAGATGGCTTTGTGGTTGATTTATAGGTACATCCCCAGTAGGGCTGCTTTGGGATGAGGCCAAGATGGGTGAGATCCATCTTTTCTCTCCCAGCTTCTGGATCAACTCATATATGAAAGCAACCTGGTTTGGTGGGATGAGTTTTGTTGTTGCATCCTGCTGAGGACTGTTTGAATCTCAGTGAAACAGATGATGTGTCAACAGCCTCTCTTCAGCCTGTTGTTTCATTCACTTCCAAAGACGTCACATGCAGAGCAGAAGATCCCTGCAGCAGCTGGGAGTCACTTTAAAGACACCCAGCTCCCACATCTTGGAACAAGGGGGCCCCAGTAGTACCCTCAGATGGCTGGAAGGAGCATGATGCACCTCAGATGTTCTCTGAGAGCTGTGATCCTTTAAAATGCTGGGGAGGGAAGAGCAGAAAAAATGCCTTGGTGTGTTGATGAACCACAGCGAGGGCTGAGGGACTGGGAGAGGTGGCTCCATGGACACACAGAATTTTAACTGCAGAGCACTGTTAGTATATCAAACACCACCTGCTGGTTGTGCTACTGACTTCAAAGTAGTGGAAGACACATTGGTCAGATTAGGAGCACAAAGACTATCAGAAGCCTCTGTAAAACCAATAATAGAATGAGGAACCACCATTTATAAAACATTTCTCTCTTGAATGTTGAATCTCTCTGGTAAGATACTGCTTTTAATGGTGGAAAGCTAGGACTGCACTATTATTATTATTATTATTGTTGTTGTTATATGAAATACATGGTGACAGCAGATAAACATCAATGACTAAAGAGCTCTGCATATTCAAGAGTGTTAGGTTTTAGTTCTGGAAACTTCTCTTAAATCAATTATGGCAATACTGCACTTTATTAAAACAGTTAAATCTACCCTAACAATGAAACTGTCACTTTGAATTAGAAGAGCAACCTACTAACTTGTAAAATATGTAAATATCAAGGCGACCATATTTCTATGTATATACATTATTTTTATTTACAGTACTTCCTTAATTGCGAGGATTAACTGAGTGGAGATTGCCCTCTAAATGGTCCCACAATTATTAAAATGCATGTTTACATTTGCTTAAATTGTGCAAAAGTAATTTAGAAGATGAATTTCAAGAAATATTGAGGAAATCTGCATACAGAGAACGTAATTATTATTGATATTTGCATAACTTCCCTTTCCACTTTCATGCGCTATTACAAACCACACAGAACATAACTAAAGAAATTATTAGAGAGACTGCTGTAGTACAAATATGGATTCATCAATAAATGTTCAGGCTTCTAGGTGAAAAACAAACGACATAGCTGTGGAGAAGAAATATTACGTTTTATTTAGATAGTTACTTGGAATGGGATCTGCACAGATAAACCTGTACTCAGAATATAGCAGTCTGTTATGACAGAGATGAATGTTGTTGAAAAGTACAAGTAAAATACAGAAAAAAAAATTCAAATGCCAATGGAAGGCAGTACAAAGGCTAGGAGATATGTGAGGCAGATGTGCTCCAGGTGTGGGGGTCAGAAGTGGCCAACAGCAAGCTAAGCTTTCACTCCAGCAGTGTTGAAAGGTCCTGATTCAGAGGTGCTCATGTTCCAGTGCTAAACAAAGCAGAAGTAGACTCCAAGTGCAACAGCAAAAATCTACATCAGGTCTTGCTTGAAAACAAAAAGGTCCTGGTGATACCTGGGATTGCAAATGCTGATGCACAACTGCTCTGTGTTCAGTGAAAAACAGACTCCAGCTGCCACCCAAAGGCATGTGGAACATGGAGTTTTGTGCATTTTCTGGAAAAAAAAAATGTGAAAAGAAAAAGGTGAACTGGGAGTAAAACGAACCAAGAATGAGATGACAAAAATGATTAGTGGAGCACTCTCTGGAAGCAGCAGCTATGCCCTATATTAGGTTTCCAAAAGAGGCTAGTGATTACCGACTAATTGTCCTTCAGCTTCTGCAAATCAGGACACTTTGAAAGATGCATGGAGAAGTGCTTTTGGGAATCTTGGTGGACACATTCCTACCTGAGCTGCAAGAAAGAGCTGAGAGTCCCTCAAGATCTTGCAGTGCAGCTTGTAAGGGCCCATGCACAGAGCAGGACCGTGTTGTGTGTGTGTTTGTGTTTATGTGCTGTATCTAGAGAGACAAGCAATAGAAATGAGGAGCCTTGTCAAGATTATCTATCATTAGATAGGAGAAACCCATGTATCACTCATCCTGAAGGCTGTGCACCAAGGAGCAGAAGAACCTCACACTCCCTTAACAATGAAAATAATGAAGTCAGATTATCCAAGGAAACTGTGAGTTTGCCTTACCCACAAGCCTCAGCCCCAGGGAGGGAAGAAGAATTATCAAAAAGGTCACTCTGAGCAGTCAGAGTCAAGGACAGAGCTGAGCAGCCCCTGAAACTCACAAGGAGCAAGCACAGAGCCTCTTGAGGAGGGAGAAAGCAGAATGAGTTCAAGGGAAATAAACAACAACCTGAAAAAGAATTTAACACTGCTGAGGAAGCATAGGAGACATTTCTCTCCATGTCGTGAAGACCTACAATGGCATGCTGATAGGATCCCCAGAGAGAGCACATCATCTATAACTATGCAGCACTGCACATGCTGGTACTACTAATAAAAGAGAATGGTTCAGATCACAGAAATTAATTAGTTTAGAACTGCAACCACCAGGAAGAGAGCATGCACACAGCAGCATCCCAAAGTGTGTTCTTATTAACGATTCTCTGTCTGGTGTGCTGTTGACAGAATTCTGTCTGTCTCAACAAAATTCTGGAAGCAGCTTTAAACTTCAGGCCCCCATCAAACAGCAAGTGGTCTCCCGGCAGCATGCCTGCATGGAAGCCAGTAAATCCAGCAAATAAGGACTCGACAGCATCTCCTGCTGTCACAAGGAAAACTTCAGCTTCTGTACTGGAAATGTCCCTTCTCCTTGAGGGGCCATCACTTTGCAAGCACTTACCACGCCTGAAAAGCAGAGCTGTGCTGCTAGTTCTCAAGGCAGTGAGAGTCTGGCCCTCCTAATCAAACCCAGCTGTACAGGGGAAGGGGCAGAGCGCTTGGGAGCTGCCAGCACCCTGCAGGATGGAGCTGTGCTCCTCACAGGCTGTGGAGAACGTGTTTTCCCCGCGCCAAGAGGCAGAACAAAGGTCTGCATGCATTTTCCTTGCCTACCCTTCATGCAAGAGGGGGCTTGGCTCTCTGAGGTCCGGAGCTCATTTAGAGGCACCTCGGTAGTTCAGAGTTCCCATGTCTGATACTTCATCAGCCACAATTTACTGCAGTGAGATGTGATATACAGCAGGGCCATTTCATCTCCCAGAACTTTAGAGAGGGGGTCTGTGTTTTAGCATCTACCAGTTTTATCTCTGCCATCTGAATCTCATTTCCAGGATAACCAAGGGTCCTTCTAATTACTGCTCTGGTGAATTTATATTGCTTCAAGCCCTTGTGATTTGGCTGAAAACTGGGGAAACGCAGACTGATGTTATTAGCCATTTCTTCAGGTAAAACCCACTGACACACAGTGAAAAGTCATAATAAAGTTGTATCAGTCTGACTACCTATCTGGCTACCTTGTAGAAGTTTGAAGAATATGCCTGAATTTCTCAGAAATTTTAGGACAGTAAGGTCTTATAATGGTGCTTGCTGTCCTAAAATTTCTAAGAGCATAAGATGATGGCTGGCAGCATGTTCTTATGCAGACACCAGAGAGGACAACAGTATTTTGTATAGCTAACCATGGCTTGTCTCTGTGCCAGAACACACATTATGGGTCATGATGCAGGGCCTCTGATGCTCCAGGCATTTACTGCTGTGGTTCAGTGACCACAAAATACATGGGGTCTGCTCCAGCTCTGCCAGTGATTTGCCATGTGACTTTGGGCACTCTGTGTCCCCTGCCTCAGTTTCCACATATAACATGCAACATTTTCAAATCAATTACCCATGACAATGAAACTAGAAAGATTGCAGCATTGATTGCTCTTTTTCCCCCTCTCCCCTTTGGACATGAGGACTGTGATTTATCTGTTACATTGGAGTATGTATCGGTGCAGCACTCAGTGTCTTGTAAATACTCATTAATATCCTACGAAAGCCGCCATGAGATTGGTAGAGCAATATGGCTCTCATCCTGCATTTGAATCACAGTTATAGGAAAGACCAAAGGACACATTTTAAAACCAATCTTTTATCTTTGTCTCTACCTTTATTTGCATCAATCTGCTTTTTAAAAGCTGGCAAGATGGAGATTCCACAATCTCCACGGACAATCCTCCCCAGTCCTTAACTATTCTTACCATCAGAAAGCTTCCCTTGATGTCTGACTGATCCAAATCTTCTTTGTTGCATTTTAAGTCTTTGGGTGTGGAAAAGCATTTGAGTCTTTCTTTTCTGCAGCAACTCAACTGTATGAAAGGATTACCTTCATGACTCACCACAGTTTTCTCTTTTCAGAACAATCCTAACTCATTTGGTCTTCCTGTCTTAGACATGTTTTTATGATTTTCAGTCATGCTGCCATTTCTCCAGGGGGATTTATGTCTCTCTTCAAGTGTCATGTCCAAAGCCAGACACACACTTTCTGATACAGTCCAGGAGCCACTGGCCTCCTTGCCCCCCTGGGCACCCCTGGGCTCATGTCCAGCTGCTGTCACCAGCACCCCCAGGGCCTTTTCCAGCTTTCCAGCCCCTCTGCCCCAGCCTGGAGCTGCAGGGGGTGGTTGTGACCCAAGGGCAGGACCCAGCACTTCCCCTGGTTGTACCTCACCCCACTGGCCTCATCCCATGGATCCAGCCAGTCCAGACTCCTCTGCAGAGCCCTCCTGCCCCCCAGCAGAGCCACACTCCCACCCAGCTCGGTGCTGTCAGACACTGACTGAGGGGCCCCTCGATCCCCTCCTCCAGGCCTTTGATGGAGATGTTAAACAGGCCTGGCCCAGTCCTGATCCCATGGGAACCCCGCTGGTGCCCGGCCCCAGCTGGATGTCCCTCCATTCCCCACCACTCCTCGGCCCTGCCATCAGCCAGTTCTTCCCCCAGAGAACAGGGCCCTGTCCATGAGCAGCCAGTTTCTCCAGGAGACGCTGTGGGAGAAGGTGTCAAAGTCTGTGTAAAGTGCAGGCAGACACATCCACAGCCTTTCCCTCACCCCTGAGCAGGTCACAGGAGGAGATCAGCTTGGTCAGGCAGGACCTGCCCCTCCTAAACCCAGGCTGGCTGGGCCTGATCCCCTGCTTGTCCTGTACCTGTTGCTGATGGCACTCAAGGTGATCTGCTCCATGGCCTCCCAGGCACTGAGGGCAGGTGACAGGCCTGTAGCTCTGCAGTTCCCCATCTCCTTCTTTTATTCCATCTTGTAGAAGGGTGCCACATTTGCCAACTTCCAGTTAACTGGAACCTCCCTGTGTAGCCAGGACTGATGGTAAATGATTGAAAATATCTCGGTGAGCTCTTCTACAAGATCTTTCAGTGGAATTCCTTCAGAGGGTCCCATCTTGTCCCATGGACTCATGTGTGTCTAATAGGTGTGGAGGTCATCAACCACTTCCCCTTGGATTATGGGGGCTTCATTCCACTCTGTATTCCAGCTCAGGGTTCTTGGAGAACAACTGGTTTTACTGTTAAAGACAGACATAGAGAAGGCATTAAGTGCCTCAGGTTTTTCCTCACCCTTGGTCACTGTTTTTACCAATGATAATTATGGTTTAGGTATGATTTCCAACCACTTTGTACCCACATTAATCCAGTTTTATTTAGATGCTTTTAGATTATTTATTAGGACATCTTCCTAGGTAAAATCAAAAACCTTACTAAATTTGATTAAATGAGGCCTTCTGTCTCCATCCACATGAGGTCTGTTTCTCTGTCAGAGATAGAAATAAGGTTGTTTTGACATGATTGCTCTTCATGTTCATGACATTCACTGGATTTGCCACGTGGTTGCAGAGGACCTCTTTACTGAAGAGTGAAGCAAAAAGACATCAAATAGTGCCATCTGCCAGCATTTTCCCTGCCCATTGAGTAGCAGACCAGGACTTCCCTTTGTTGGGGTTTGAAGGGTTTTTGTTGTTAGGGTCTTTTCTTTATGGAGGAATGGTGTCATTTTAGTTATTCTTCTTTCCTGTTGGCATCACCCTTTTTGGTTTTATTTTTTTTGTTCCTGTGTGTTCATGATGTTCCTTTGTGTTTGTCTTTGCAACTAGATCTCCTTTTTACCTCCTGTGTGATTTTTTTCCCACATTCTTCATAAAAATGCAGCAGTTGTGGTACAAATAGATTTGTCTCTCCTGCATTTTCTTCTTCCTCCTCGATTTTGGAGTGAGGATTTCTTGTGTTGTTAGTACTGCCCGGTCTCTCTTTTTTCTGTCAGCTTGTCACCCATGGGATATCACAAACCTGCTGCATTTACTGATGGTTCTCTTCTTGAATTCCTGTGGGGGCTATTTTGGTGTTCTCTGTACTCTTTCTCTGGGATACAATTACAATTCTTCCCTGTCAGCAAAGAATGAAGTGCATTGGTTTTAATGGTGAGACCAATTCATCATCAAACAGACCAGCTCTTACCATGATCAGAACTTTCCATCTTTTTCTAAACAATGTTTTACTAGGGAGATGTAGGCCAAATTCAGAAAGTATGGTGCCTCCTCACCTTTAAAAATCTGTGTTTGTGAAAAGTTTACACAGGTATTTTCTGGTCGTTTCACAAGAGAAAAGCAGCAGAGCCAGCAGTAAAACCAAATCCCTGTGGTCTACTGCAGTGTCAAAACCATGGGTTCATCCATCATTGCTCCCTAAATTACATCTTTGTCACTTAAGAGAATGTAGGCTTCCCTGCATTTGAAGGAAATTGCCGATTCCCTGAACAATCACCCAAGCAGTCCACAGACTGATAGGGAAGTCTGACGGTATGATATGTAAAGAGTCTCCTTTGAAACCTGATGCAGCAAAATTCATCAAAGGTAATTCAGAAGTCGCTTTAAAATTTGCAGGTAAAGCATGGATTCTGGGGTGAGATGAATTTCCAAATCCCTTTTAAAACCTTCACAAAGAACACAAATTATAGTTTGTTAAATCTGTACTGTATGTTTAATACATCTGTTCTGTTGTTTGAGCAGAAAAAAGCCATGTGCTTCATTATGAGGGGTTGTATGGATCCATGTCTCTGTTTTTCCTTTCTTATCTTTATTAAAATCAAACCAGACGGCACTAATCCTTCAAACAAATTATAATTTATTTCTTCGTGTTCAAAGTATGAGGATTCCTTGGTTTCCCTTATACTGATAAATTCAATGATTTTAATTAAAAAAGGAATGGTTTAAACATAAGACATAATTAAATAGATGCCTGCTATAGTTACCACATTGGTATGCTCCCTTTCGCTGGTTTGAGCACACATTTCCTCCACTGAAGTCAGTTGCTGCCCATACAATCTGATTTCTATACCTCTTCCTGCATTCTGTGAGTGTCTGCAGAATCTGGGCCTATGTCCCCTTTCTGACCTCATGCTGATGTAATTCTGCTGATTTTCAATGGAATTACATCGGTGTTAAATCGCCAGCTTTATTTGGGTTGTTCGCTGGGATCCATGTAGAACGGGTCATTTAAAAGGTCATGCATTCTTCTTGTATGAAAACAGTGAGCGCTTTTGGGGGGAAAAAAAAGTCTTTTTTCTTCCACATTTTATTGGTCTAACACCTACTTTTTAGGTAATACAACAATATAAATAAATATTAGTACTGTTGAGGACAGCTACTAGACAAACTAAATTTCTTCAGTGAATTTTTGAAACCCTTCATTGCTTCCACATAGGGGAGAGGGTTGGAGGTATTTGTAGAAGAGAGAGCTCATCATTCCAAAATGCTCATCACCGACCTGCACTTCCCTTCTGTGGTGCAAAAATTAAATTCTCGTGAGCTTCAGTGGGACCCAGTGGACTGTGCTTCCTCTTGTAATCACTGTGGCTGAAGGAACACGGATCTGTGGGAAGGGGATGATACTCAGGAGCTTGCACACTCACATGAGAGAAACTTGGACAACTGCACCCACACTGGTGTTGCTACCACAATTTCTGAGGTTATTTGAAGTTGTAGCTTGGCACTGATTTGTCTTTGGGGGAGCCAAACCACACTAAAGGTGTTGCACATCACTGGAGCTGCACTTTTGCAGGAGGTTTTGCTGGTGTGGTTGTACCTGGTGCCAGAAGGTACAGGACCTTTGCTGTGTCTCAGCCAGGTCCTGTGGCTGTGAAAACAAGTGACAAAATCTGAAAACCAGAATTTTTGATGTTCCTGCTAAGAATTAATGCTCCATCTCCAGTGCTATTTTAAAACTGTGCCAGTTTATTAGTTCTTCCAAGTTTGGGAATGGGCAGAGCAGACTGATGTGATTTCTAATGCCTCATTACAAAAGCATGTTGAGTTAACAGAAATCTTCTTTCCTCTACTTGTGTTGCTGCTGTTGTTGATTTAACTGCTCTTACCACACAACTACAGTCTTTGCTTCATTTTCTTCTTCCTTGTCTGAGTTTTGGGCCAAATGTGAGAGAATTCACTGTTTTAGTGTAAAAAAAACCCCAAAACAAACCAGAAAACAAACAATAAACTCAGGCTAAGAAGAAGAATGCCCCCAAAGCGATGAATAATTTCTTCATCACCTCAATGCCAAGGATTGAAATGTGTCTACAAGACAAAGTCACTGGAACCTGGGCACTCCAGAACTGTGTTAGGGACGTAGACAAACAGTTGAGCTGTGCACACTGAAGTGACCTAATGAGGACAAATGGTGTCAATGTAGCTAAAAGATAATTTACTGAGTCAATTTTGTTTGGTGGATGCAGTTAGCTGAGATATACACTGAAGATGTCAGCAGAGAACCTACAGAGAACCCTACTCGTGCTCACAGACTTTTATTTGTTTATTTGATCATGGTGGTGCTGATCTCCAATGCTGAGAGAAGACGAGCCAGAAATTAACAGGAGATTTACCCTTTCATCAGGAAACAAACCCAAATGAGGAGAGCAAAAGGTGGCCAGACTTTGAGTGAATCACTTCACGGTCTGCCTCCTGGGATGACTCCTCTCAGGAACACAGCAGGCCCCTACAAGCATGGATTGGTGCCCCCAGGAAGGGCATTTGCCTGACCTAACTCTCAGACCTGAGGAGCACCTCCAGCTGCCTGGCTTTTAAAAGGTGAGGGAAAGACTCCGACTCTCAGAGGAGAATCTCTGGCTGACCAGAGGTGAGGCTCATCTGAAGCTCTTTGCCCTCGACTGGATCAAGGAAGGGCTCAAGGGAGCAGTGGGAACAGCCTGGCAGGTCTGTTGGTGTCTGATGCAGGTCTCACAGAGAGCATCTGCCTCGTGGTTTTGCTGCTCAGTGAATGATTGCTTCCTGTTGTACAGGGGTTTGGACTCTGTGATCAAAGGCTGGAAGGGATCTCACAAGGTCACCCAGTGCAATCTCCTGCTCTGATGTCCCAGAAACCTGATCACAGAGTTTAAGCCCTCTTTTTCTTAAGTACAAGAAGACAATTTGGTACTCTACAGACAAATTTGAAGTTCTTAGAATTAGCTAGTTTAAAGGATTTTCCAGTGCATCTATTGTCATGATACTTGACCAATCATTATATGTATCATCTATATCTATATCTACATCTATATCTATATCTATATCTATATCTATATCTATATCTATATCTATATCTATATCTATATCTATATCTATATCTATCTATATCTATATCTATATCTATATCTATCTATATCTATATCTAATCTATATCTATATCTATATCTATATCTAATCATATGTATCTATAGATATCTATATTATATCATATCATATCATATCATATCATATCATATCATATCATATCATAGTTATTGTGTTATATTATATTTATTATATTTATTATATTATTGTATTATTTAATTATTACATTTATATATGTATATCAAAATAATTGCTAGAATACCCTGTACTTTAAGCATTTTTCTTCGTGGTGCCTTCTGGAAAGAAATTTCGCTGTTAAAGTTCTTTGCTATTCAATATCAAATTTACTTAATGTGGAGCTGCCCGGCCACTCACTGCATGATTTAAAGCTTTTAGAAGCTCATGTCATCCCTGTGTATTGAGTCAATTGTGATCTGCTACAGCTAGACTCCATAAAGCAATGTAGGTGACTTCTCAGCATTACTTCAAGTGTTCTTCCAAAATATTTAGATGGAGAACTAACAATCATTTTTCCTTACAAATGCCTCCCTCAAGGAGACCACGACGAAACTTCCTTGGTTAAGACAGCAAGGAATTTCCCTGGCATATGTACATAATTTGGATTTTACTCTTGGATGGGTTTTTTGCTTCTGCTGAGCTTGAAAGTTCATTAGAGCGAGGATTGTCTCTTTCAAGGATATTAGCACGGTGAAGCCATGCTTTATGAATGCAGAAAGACATCCTGTCTTACATGGCATGGCCCAGTGTGCTGCTCATCAGTCCATCTGGCTGCCAGGTGATTGCTTGCTGGATTGATAATCTGACCGTGAGGACATGACAAAACATGAGGTTTGTGTTGTTGAGCTCTGTGAGGAGTTTTTTGTTGTTGTAAATTTCTGCTTAAGTATCTCTGGGCTCCTCGGAAAGGTTTTGGTAGCAATGTAAGCCTCAGTCAGTTCCCACCCTGCCTCTTCTAGGATCTGCCATAAAGCTCCTGACAACCACTGTGTTCTCTATTTTAAACAAAAGCCGTGTCCTGTAGTTCTGTACACTTGGCAGTCCTGATTCTTTGATATTAAGGAATGTGCCACAACTACTTCTTCTCCTTCTTCTTCTTCCTTTTTTTTTTTTTTTGCCTTAGGTTTCACTTTCTCTCTTGATTAAACCTGATGTTTTCTGCTTATGTTCATTTTCTGACCTCTCCTAGCTTCTGGTCTTGTCCCTGCTGAGTATATGCCTCTATTATCATACTGTCTGTAATGCTGTGGACACCTGCTAAGACTGAAAAAAAAGCACTGTTTTTCAGCTGAAACAATTCCCTAGCAGACTGTGATTCCAAGAGTTAAGCCGTGGAATTTGAATTTTTCCCACTGGGTGTTTAAAGTGCTCAGCACAAGTAACTTGCTGTCTAAGCTAACCTGTCAATACTGAGGCATGTCAGCTGACATTTGAGCAGCTTTATCTCCAACTGGTTTGTTAGGTTTAAAATAATGCCGTCTTTCTTCAGAGCTGCAGGATCCAGGCAGACCCAGATTTGATCATATTCCTTACAGAATCATAGCACGGATTGGTTTGAAAGGGACCACGGAGATCATCTGGTTCCAACCTCGCTGCTATGGGCAGGGACATCTTCCACTACACCAGGTGTTAACTTCCAACGAGGGACAGCCCAGGACCACATTTTAAGAAGCTGAATGGACATTTCTTGGAAATTGGACATTATCTTATTTAGGTATGGTTAAAATATTGATTTAAGTTACGCAGGAGGACTAAAAAGCCTCTCAGGATTCTGCCCAGCCCTATTTTCTCTTCTGGCCATGTGAAATGTTAGCCCCCTTTCACGTTGTTTGATTTTTTTTTTAATTTTCTTCAATGCCTGTTTATCAAAGGACTTGCATCTGTGTCTATATAAAAAGTGTTTTCCCCCTTTCATTTATGCTCATTTGATCTTTGAATGTGATAGTCACATTCTTATTGTCTCATATGTGACTGCTTACATTCAGCTGTCCTAAAATCAGTTCCCTCTCAAAAATTAGTCCTATGGGTAAAGTACTCAGCCCAGTTTTCGTGGTTTTTTTTTTTTTTTTTTTTTTTTTTTTTTTTTTTTTTTTTTTTTTTTTTCTGATTAATTATTAGTAATTTTCCATTCCAAGCACTTCACTTCTACAAATCGTTTAGCTGAACTACACAGGGTGAAATATTCTAAGGATTTGTGCACAGCACTTCGATATGGAAGGCACAGCTGTAACTGCAAAGTTTGCTCAAGCAAAAGAATTGTCATGTTAAATTTCAGCATTTCCTTCACCAGGTTATCCAAATCAGGTGAGGAGGAGTGCATTTAGAAATGTGCCTGCAACTCAATGGCAAGTTCATCTCCAGCATAGAAAAAGATGACTTATGCATTCATGCTTTATACACCAAATAGTCTATATCATGAGTCAAAAAACAAAGCAAAACAAAACAACAAAGAAAAACCCCAAAAAAACCCCAAAATTAAACCAACCAACCAACAAACCAACTATATTAGTTTGCATTTAAGACCAGAGATCAAAATATTAGGTTTTCCAGGCTCTACACACTATGTCCAGTGTTCCAGCCCCTGAAGGACTTTTGAATGCAGTGAAATTAGACCTTCTAAAGCAAAACAGAAGACTTCCACAACTTAATTTCCTATGAAGTACTGTGATAACTTGCTGATATTGGTGCTGTATAATAATTTAATGATATTTTGATTTCAAAAGATGGAATTATTTCCTAGAAACTTGAAGTACCTAGAATATCACATGCATCTGCAAGGCTAGCTCTCCTTTCCTTCACCCCTAAACCAAACCTATTTTCCTCCTGATTGTCAGTTTCAGTGCAATTTTGTTCAGCATTTTTTGTTTACAATTTCTTTGCTTTCATTATCCTAATACCTTTGGGGAAATAATTTTATAGTGGAAAATGTGATATAGAGATTGGACTAAATGGAGAAAAACCATCAATGAAATGACAAATATGGAATAAAACCATAACTATAAAGCATTGTAGCATCTTTATCTGAAAGCTGGGCAACAGTGGACTTAAAAGCAGTGCTCCTCTGCTAGTGTGACTTTATTCCTACATTGTATTTTTCCTCAAAAAATAGTGAGAGTGAAACCCACAGAAAAAACAATTAGCTGCAGACTTGTAAGTAGTGATACCTTAGAAAATGGTTACTGGTTAGGTAAATTTTAGTCTTGATATGCACTGCAGAGTCTCACAGAGGAATTAAACCATGAAACTGAACAGCATGTCCATTGTGAGGTCCTTGCTGAAGACAGTCTATCAATTCTATTTTTTAAAAATATTGTTATCACTGGAAATTTCCATATGTCTTATCTACACAGAAATCTTGAAAGGATGTTTATAGGCATCCTCTGGGATAGGGGACATGTCAGATTGACATTAAATACCCTGTTGCAAAAGCTCAGTGTTTAAAATACATTGAAGCAGGTGGCAGAGCTCTTACTACACCAAACGGAAAACGTGTTATTTTTCTCTCTGTTTCAAAAGGAGAAGAGAAGATCCTGCTCTCCCCACTGATGTTCTTGCTCATGCTGAACCCTTGTCCAACTCCTCCATCCCTTGGAAGCCTGAATTGCGTCATTTCTTATTGGATATTATCATCGCTAATTTGAGATCATAATTGAGCAATGTGCTTTCAGGGCTGACATAAAACATTTGGAGCCCATATGGGAGAGCTTGTCTTACCTCACGGTGCTCTATAAAAACCAACACGAGCTTCCTTAAGCAGAGCAACTGAAGCCTGGGGATGTAACACAACATTTTCATCCTTCAGAGCTAGTCAATTTACCATAAAGATGCTGCCCACTTCTCATCTGTGCTACCCTGCCCTTTGCTGAACTCGTGGATCATCTCTGTCTGTGTTAACTGTTACTGGCCCCCAAAGGTGTATTTGCTAAGAATAACAGTGGAGACAGTTGACTGGAGAAAACTGAGTGTTCTACATATTGAACTGTCCTCTAGATCTCCTTTTGTGTTTCTATAACTAACACTCTCTGGTATTTTTGTTCACAAATAGGAGGTTCCGGTAAAATAAAGATTACTTATCACTTTGAGTTGCTTTGTTTTTGTTTTTTTTCCTGGGGTAAATATTTCTTTTTTTTCCTTTTTTTTTTTGACAGCTTTTAAAAAAAGTGCAATAATAATAATAATAAAATGATGTAAACCATTTTTCTAGCTTTCAAAAAAAACCTTCAGAGAACTGTATTTCAGTTACTATACCTTTGGGGGAAACATTCAGATGAAATTTAAACATGCAATTTTACATGAAATTTCTCTTTACATAGCCAACTACATGTTCCCTACTAAACAAAATTTCGACTTCACCTCCATAACTAGTTTGGTCTTCCAGAGTTAGTCAATAGAATAAAAATAAAAAAGACATCTGGATATTTATAATATGAGATAAAGCAGGCTGGTGAACAAAACCCAGAAGTCTAAACACTGCATCCTGCATTACTTTCAGTTCTTTCATCAGCTGCCTTTACAAATTAGAGTGGAAAACTCTGCCATCCTGACACCTTGGCATTTTTGCATTCACTTTGCAAAGGTGTAGATAACAGTGGGTGCACAGCAAATGGGAATTGCTGGGTGCATGGTTTCCTCATGTACATGTGTTTTACTGGAGTATCAGGCTGGGTGGACGCGTTAAAATAAAACACAATGCACGTTTAGATTAAATCCGTCTCTATCATGAGTCCCAGTCCTGCCGTTATCACCTCCCAGAAGGATGCTGCTTTATCAGCTTCTCATTAAATGTGAGCAGTTATTTCGTGTCTCCCCCTTACAGCCTACGTTTTAATTTTCCATATTCCCCTTGCACTGCAGACAACCTGTGGTCTCCGTGTGTGTTCTTGGTGGCATTTCCTTACTGAGCAGCCTGATCTGCTGGCCCGTGGAGCATCACTTGATTTGTGGCTGCACATTACCTCCAGCCTCACTCATTGTCTCAGTTTTGAGAGGGAAACGATGATTTCATACAACTTAAAGGTGTTCCACCAGGGATGCACTCGCTCCAGCAAGCTGGGGGTATAATGACAGCCGACCCCTCCATGTTGCAGGAGGCCTCCCCTTGGATGAATCCCATTCCCTGGATTGGCAATTTTCCTCCTTTGGCACAAAGTGCTGGCATACAGGGCTCACTATCATGCTGATAATTCAGTAAACAGAGAAATTAAATCTTCTGACAGTCTCCTACAGGAATTTCATTAACTGTAGGCCCAATTACAGAACTTGATTGCAACTACGGCACAGGGATGCTATTTAGCTGCCTTATGGAAAAAAAGCTCTCCACTTCCTTCTCTACTAGGATGGTCTGTTCTCCATAGGTTTACATGTGCTTCCCATCTCTTGGCAGGGAATGTTTGTTTCTCCCAGGACTTTGAACTCCTAAGTGCTTTTGAACATATAACAAGAATTGGGTATTTATCCTCCATATGTGTTGTAGAAGGACATAGTCCACCATCATGGTGCACTGAAATGTGTGCAGGAAATTCAGATATGTTTGGTAATCAAATAGCAAGTCATGTTTTGCAAACCATTATTAGCTTGGTACAAGTGAAACAGTTTCAGGTTTAGATCCACCAAAAGGAAAAGTCCAACTATGAAGAATCACTTGAAAACTTAACCAATAAAAGGAAAAAATGGAAAAGAAAAAGAGGAAAGTCAGGAATGAGCTCCACAGCACTGCTAAAATGCTTATGGCTGGTGGGGAAAAAGCTATGAAACAATAAGGAAATTGGTAGGTTTGTAAGGCAGAAGAAGAATCAAAGGATGGATATTTCTTATTGCCTGAAAAGGCAGGGTATTGTCAATGGTGGTTTGAGAGAGGCTACACCCATTTGTACGTGATGTCAGAATACTCAGGAAATGTTCCAAGACACATTTTAAGATTGGAGAGAAGAGAGCAATCAGTGTGGTTAATCTGGGAATAATCCACATGGAGGCTGTGGTTTAAAATATGAAGATTGCCAAGAATAAGGTTATAGGATCTGCAATCTGCAGCAGTGGAGAAAGTAGGCTTACCTCTGAGAAGGGACTGCATAGTGTAGGGTGTGTCTTTAAGAAGTCGGGAAGAAAGAGGTAAGAGCAAACAATGTAATAACCCTTTATGATACCACCAATTGCTGCATGGGAAGAGCCAGGGAAACAGTAAATGAGATCCTCACCAGCTTGAGGTGTAAGAGGAATAATGGCTGTATTAGGAAAAGAACCAGCTTTGTTGAGGAGTGAACATACATCAAGGAAAATAAAAATTTAGGGAAGCTCCTTAGGAGAAAAAAAATACTAAAAATTAATAATAAAAGACACATAATTTCTCCTTTCAAATGCACTTGCAAAAAGCAGCAGTGATTTAAACCTATATTTGGACCTATATAGATGAGTGTCTTTGCAGCACATTGTGGATCTTCAGCCTGGTGCTGCTTTGATCACACTGTTTGGGGTGAAGAGTGTTTTTCCCCCTGCAGCCCCTGTTTTCAAAGAGCAGAAAGGTCTAGGAGGCTAGAGTGGAGCAGAGGCAAGCTGCCCTGTTTATAGGGCAACACCTCGAGTGCCCCACGAAATGAGACCTTTGACCATACCCTGTTGTGGGACCTCACCAAGCAGCCCTTCAGTGAAGCACAGGCTGGCCTCATATTTTCATCTCTTCTGGCAAAGGAGACGGCAGCGAGGTGTGGGATTTGGCAAGTCAGCTTGGTGTTTTTTGAGGGGAAAGATCTCCAGCTCCCTTCTGACTTCCAGGCTGCAAAGATGCCAAGGAAGAACCTAAACGCTTAAAATGAGCAAGTGGTTTTGCTGTGCAAGACGTGAGCATGGCCTAAAGCCGGTTTGTGTGGGTCCAGAGGCACAAAACTGAGCCTTTACTGCAGATCCCTGCTGAGACCTTTCCTGAGCTGATTCAGCTGCAAATGCCAACAAAATAATTCCACCCGTGGGGTCAAAACCAGCCAAACATGACTGTGATCATATCAGTCCCTTGGGCTGTGGGACCTGAAAACCTTCTTCAACCATGTTGTTGAGTGGGCCAAGGATGTTCCAGGCTGCCTCTGGCACATTTTTCTCCCACAGCCTCCTCCAGCTGCAATGCCATCAAGGAATAAGGAAAATATTTCAAGCATTGTTCAGTCACTGTTCATGACTACTCCCTGAAGCTACTGAATTTTGCTGGACTTGTTTCAGTGCCAGGGCTCATGTGTTGACCTGGATTCATGAGGTGCTTTGAGACTGAAACTACCAGCCTGTGCCAAAGCCACAAAGTGAACAGGCATTTTGTCTCCACCTTGTCAGGGTCAATCCACACAGGTAATCAGGGAGGCTGACAAAAATTTTTGTCATCTTTTCTCCACCAAGCCTGACTGGTCCCATTCAGACCTAGCTGAAAGCCAGATTTCCTGCATGAATTGGTCTGAAATCCTCAGTTAAAGAAGGTTCATACTTCAAGGGACAAATCAAATGAGATATATTAAAATAAAAACAACAGGTAAATATATTTTTAAAACCCTTTGAGAAGTTCGTACAAGTTCGAAAGGGTATGCCTGGAACTGGAATTTGGTGTTTGTACCAAACTCTTTACTCTCAATGTCTTATCCAACTTCTTTCTCTGTGGGCACTGGGAAAATCTCAGCTGTGTGTGGTCTCCAGTACATATGGGAGACAGAGCTGGAGCTAAAACTGTCTGTGTTTGTAGCTGCATTTAGTGTCTTTAGCAGAGATTTGCATTACGTTACCGATACCATCAGTCTCTCCCCAGCCCTGCTGCACCTCGCTGTACTTCTGCAGAAGTTCTCATAGAAACTGCTAGAGCTCAACTTGTTTATCTCTCCCTTTCCTTCCTAGTCTCCTCAACCAATTTACCTCCAACAGAATAAAATCTGGCTCACAAATGGAGCCTGGAGTTGAATCAGATGACATAAAGCATCATCTAAGATGTAATGTTACTTTTCATCAAATTTTGCTGCTTAGTTTTTGTCGGGTCAGTCCTTGTTATTACTGCCCACAGGTCCCATTGTTCATTTTTGTAAGCCTTGGATTATCGATAATGACTGAACTATTTTCAACTCTCTGAAGGATCTGATTATTTATAGACTTCTGAAGCCAATTGGAAGCATCCACTTAGACAGTTCTTAACTATTACTTGGTCCTATCTGGTGTCTTCTTCAAGTAAATAACAACAAAAAAGGTCATTTTTCTTGAAATAATAAGGACACTGATAAAACTACCACCAAAGTACCTGCTAGAACTTGGAAATGAGGATTAGTGTATATCAAATACCATGAGCCTAGGAAAAAAATGTCATTGCTTAATTTGCATCTCTTCCCTCACTCAACTACTCTCCCAGTTCCTGTGAGAATGTTCCTGTATTTCCAGGGCAATGATGTCCTGTTTCTGGGTGACCCAGTGACATGGGGGAAGGACTGATGCACTGACTGACTTTGTACCATATGTAAAGGATATTGCTCTGGGCTCTCCATTGCTGTCAGCAGTGTGATCATAAATTAGTAACAATAATTGTTGTGATACACTTCAGCTGCTGCTGTTTCCATGTGTACTTGAAGGAACAACACCGGGCACATGTGCAGCAGGTTTTGCCTCCTCCAAAAGAAGGCAGGACAGGGATTTCTGGGGTGCCTCTTTTTGTCTGACGGGTTTCTTCACAAGTGATTAGGCTCCACTTTTCCATATCGGATGCCTCTACTTATGAAGTGTCACCCAACATGTGTTTGATAGCAGCACAGTGAGGAACTGATGCAAAGGAGATGACCTACAGGAAAGGTTAAGGAAAAAAAAACTTCTGTTTACCAGACAACAATTGAAATTCCTCCATTCTGACATGTTTTGATGGTAGATGGCTTAAGAGGAAGGCAGGAAGCCAACTGTTGACTTGCAGTACCTAGCAACGAGTTAGGGCTTGGAGGGAATGTGTCCTGCCCTTGGAACAGCTGACTTAGTTGGGACATTTAAAAACTGTGTCTGCACTATAGCTAGACCTTGGGCAGTGACAGTGTGATGAAATTGTTGGCATTCTTTGTGACTTGCACATGTATTATGAGTAGAATTTTTAAACTTCACTTTATAAGGGGTCTGTAGAGATTAAAAGGGGGAATCAGTAATTACAGAAGGGGATCCATCAGGGTGTGAAGATGCTTGCTGTGGAAGAAGTGCTGCACTCTTGTGGGAAGCTCATTGACCTCTGAAAATGTGGGTTTGGTCTCTCTTGCTGCTCTTCCTGATTTTAGCCAGAGGTTTGGGTTTCCTCTATAGTCAGTGTCCAAGAAAGCACTTCAGCAGTTGCGGCTTGGTAAGGCAACCTCTCTGGCTTTCCATAAATTTGACTAAAAATTTATGATATCAGATTGTTTGTGATGGTGAGCACGTGTTTCTACCCTTTACGTCTTTGGGAGATGCCAAAATTCTTTCCTGCTGCCATTTAACTCTTATTCTTCTCAGTCATGACAGTGGCAAGGAACTTGACAGTTCCTTCTCAATAAAAAACTGCCGCCAAACAGGACAGAATTACCTATGAATGAGGACACTTAGAATCCTAGAATTATAGAGCAGCCTGAGTTGGAGAGAGACACACAAGGATCATCAAGTACAGCTCCTACCCTACACAGGACAGCCCCAAAAATCACACCGTGCTCCTGAGAGTATTGTCCAAATGCTTCCTGCACTCAAGACAGGCTTGATGCTGTAACCACTTCCCTGGGGAGACTGTTCCAGTGCCCAACCACCCTGTGGGGGAAAAATTTTTTCCTAATATCCAGCCTAACATCCCTGACACAACTTCAGGCCGTTCCCTGGGTGCTGTCCCTGGTCGCCAGAGAGCAGAGATCAGTGCCTGCCCCTCCTCTTCCCCTCACGAGGAAGCTGCAGAGCTGCAGTGAGGTCTCCCCTCAGTCTCCTCCTCTCCAGCTGAGCTGACCAAGTGCCCTCAGCTGCTCCTCAAGTGGCTTCTCCTTAAGGGCCTTCACCATCTTTGTGTCCCCCTTTGCACACTCTCTAACAGTTTAATGTCTTTTTTACACTGTGATGCCCAAAACTGCACACTATATTCCCGGTGAGGCTGCCCCAGCCCAGAGCAGAGCACAACAATCCCTCTCTGGGCCAGCCGGCCATGCTGGGCCTGGTGCCCCCCAGGACAGGGATGTCCCTCCTGGCTGCAGGGCACTGCTGGCTCATGTCCAACTGGCCATCAGCCAGGACCCCCAGGTCCCTTTCCACATCACTGTTGTCCAGTGTATCATTCCCCAGACTGTTCATACGTCCAGGGTTGCCCCATCCCAGGGGCAGCATACCATACTGCTTTTCTTGATCACTCACTTCCACCCCATTTTGGGTATGTCTTTTACTCAGAGTTTACTGAGGTTCTTGAGAGATTACTCATGACTGCCAAAATGCTGAATGGCCCTTCAGCCATGCCCACATGAACCGTGTCTGGACCTAAGCGTGTCCAAGCAGCCCAAGAGCTGCAACCTGGAGAAAATAATGAAAACAGAACCTACTGGACACTGGACAAAAAGGCAGAGAAGCGTGGCTTCTGTCCAGATTCAAACCCCATACACTAAGGTGAATAAATTACTAGAGCCAAAGCCGGGCAAAAGCCTTGTTCAGACCTTAATTGGAGTTGTATTAGTACTCTTTAGGGTTGGTATCACACAGCACTGGGATTTCCTTTAGCGTGCTCCCCCAGGGACTCAAAACCAATTAGTCTCTAGATTTGATAAGCCCTCACCTTGGCTCTGCTCTAAGTAAGCTCTTCTCTGATTTTCACAAGCCACTGAGGCTCCTGTGACAATGTGATTGATGACCAAGGGGCCTTTCCCAAATGAGGGTGGGGTGGGAAGCCTTCTGGATGTGAAACCCCGGGCCACTCCATGGTTTGGAAAGAGGCACTGAAAGAGCTGCCAGCGCCTACCAGGTGGTGGGAAAGGGTGGTGGGAGGAGATGGGGAAGCGTGCTGTGAGGGCAAGAAGCCTACTGCTCCAAAACAACACATATGATGGTCAGCAAGCACCTCCACGGCCACTGGAATATTTCAGCAGTTCCCTTGGGTGGCAAAGAGGTTTTTTGGGGTCTGCTGTGTGTCTTGAGGTCATGCTCTTACTACCACTTCTTCTTTCCTCAGCATTACAGCTAGTCCTGTCAGTCCTTGTGGTGCCTTAAATCTTGGAATGTTTCATGACCAGGCCTTGAAATCAGCTCCACTCAGACATCTACAGGAACATTTGCAAGTTCATTTATTTGTCAAATTGCAGTTTCAAATCATTAGCAGATTGGTGCCTCCAGCTCACTGACATTCCAAAGACAAAAAACAACAAAAAAAGGAATAGAGAACTGAGAAAAAGACGAAATATTTTCATTCAACTTTTCTTATAATGAAGCATTTTGGGGTAATGTTCTGCTTCAATATGTAATTAAATGTGAGTTCTCTGAAGCAGAAATTCTACCTTATCCCTAACTTAAAACATCTGATTCTGAATGAAATTCTTCAGGCAACCAAGGTTAGTGTGTGTGCGGAAAAGCGGAGGAAGCCGGTTTTTAGAAAAAGCAAAGCATCTAAGCATGATTATTAAAAGGAAAGATAAGAAAAAGAATGCTAGTTATTGCCAGGCTCTGGGTATACCTCTGCTGAGGGCTGCTTTGCTTTTTTGAGCAGGTTTTGCCTTTGAGTACAGCTTCTGAGTTTTCCATGCATCTGCATTTGAGGGGAACTGGTGCTACCTCCACTCATCCCGTTGCTGAAAAATAGGACAAAAAAGCCCTGTTTCACACCACAGGACAGCTGCAATAAGATATGGAACCAGGTCACCAAAACATCACTTTCCTCCTCACCACTGGCCACATTTCATCGCTGAGTCTGAAAGAATTTGGCTGCTTGGTCCTTGTAGCACCCACTTGAGGCAGGACACTCCGGTCCTGCACAGCATGCCCACGCCTTTGTAAACCTGATGAGCCACCCCTCAGGCTCTTTCATCAGAAACTGTTAAAAAGTCTGAAATGTAAAGTGCTTTATTGCAAAATCTCTGCTGCAGTCTCTGCAATTTGGAGAGTTATTCTATTTGGTGTTGCTAGAACTCACACTGTGATATACTTTAGAATAATGAGACATCAATTCTCAGTCAAGAGGCTATTTAAAAACACTCCTAATTTGGTGGGTTGTGCAGATGCATTAGTTCATTCAACACAACTTTTGCCATTTATGCTGGTGGTGGGACAGGTGTTGTGCCTCCTGTCTTTGAGATTCTCTCTTGCTAAGAATAACTGGTGTAATTAGGCATTTTTTTTTATCAACTAAGCTTTAGTGCTGAGAATCAGACTGCATAGGTAAACATGCAAAGGAGACAGGGAATTGTTTGGAAATTAGATGGCTCAAAATAACCTGTTGAACACTGGATATTTCAAAAATATCAAGTCCTTCTGGCTTCACCCAGAGTGATGGAGGGCCAAGCCCTACGGCATTCAGTGATGCCTGCAGGACCACAGCTTTGTCAGTAACACTTCTGCTCTAGTTTTCTTGCTGAATGGAAAACACTATAGGGAAGAAAGCTTTTCCCCTGACTCCTAACCCATCCAGAC
Organism: Aleadryas rufinucha; assembly: GCA_013397815.1. Taxonomy (NCBI): domain Eukaryota; kingdom Metazoa; phylum Chordata; class Aves; order Passeriformes; genus Aleadryas; species Aleadryas rufinucha. The sequence continues at coordinate 98,132 of VZTH01005077.1, forward strand.
CCGTAGTGAGAGAGGGTCTGACCATTTCTTTAGTGTTAAATGGATGCTACCAGGATCCTGGTCAGTGGCCAGGAAAACACAAAACAACAGAGGCTTTGTACAGACAAGAGACTGAGTTCCTCCAGGAACAGAAAAGCAGCTGCTGATGGGACAGCAGGAATTTTTGTTCCTGAAGAAGGCTGTCCAGCTAACTGTGCAAAATATAAATTTGATGGCCAGATATGGATCAAACAAAACTCACAGCAGAATCCCACTTAGCAGCAGCATCCCTAGAGATGCCAGTGTCTGAATGGGTAAGGAGAGCAGACATATCTTGAGCTGCAGTGTGATGAGAAGTGCTCATGGTTGCTGCCAAGCTGCATCTGCTCTGCTGTGAAAGGAGGCTTTTATCTCTGTGCCTAGTGGTCAGAAAAAAAAAAAAAAGCTTCACTGCTTTTGCCAGAAAGATCACCTTCTCTGGTCCCCTGTGTGAAACAGGTGGTGGATGTGGTAGCTTTTCTTGTTTATGGTGAAAAACGAAATTCTTGTAAGTGGGCTATTTTGGTGTGTTTTAATTTTGTAAACAGTTTTCCACCCCAGCGTCCCAAGAGCATGAGCAGCCACTGACAAACAACTAAAAGTTTCTCAATTATATGCATGATTAATTGAATTCTAGTATGTTTTACAAAAATTTCCCTCCTGCAAGGGTTCTGTGGTGGTCAAATGGATGGGGGTTTTTAAAAAAGCTGGAGGTTAAAAAAAGCAAACGAGATCTGTTAGGCCTTGGAGAATTGTTGAACTACAAGGGCTAAGAATTGAAGTGGAGGGGAAATGCTAACCTAATTAGGTTCTTTTAGATGAGCCAATGTGCCTTTGCAGTGGACCCTAAGATTTGAGGGGCAGAGAATGGAGAAGGGCCCAAACATTCCAGGTGTACAGAGATCGTGCAGTTGTAGGAGAGACTAGGAATTCAAATTATGGAGCAAGGAGAAGGTGCTCATGCTCCTATTTGTTCTGTCTGAGAATCTCTTGGGTGGATTTGATTGTAGAAGAGTCTCCCAAGAAATCTCTTGGTGTCAGGGCCAGCAGAGATGGAAAACTTCGAAGAGAACCACAGGTCTGCTCTTAAGTCAGCAAACAGAGCAGGGGAGCATCTAGGGGGAGCATTTTGTGGACAGGTGGTTCCTCTGGGGTGGTGAGATTAACTATGACCTTGCTAAGTGGTTCACCAAAAGGGATTTCTGGAGTGGGTTGGGGTGTGACTGCTGGAACACAAAACTGTCATGCTCTGTTCACACTGGTGGATGTGCACATGAGCAAGAATGTCCTGTTCCTGCCATGAGTCATTCAGCTGAGGGCTCTACATCTGAAAAATTCAGGTCCCGGTGCTTTAATATGGTGGTGTGAAGTTGGAAGCATCCTAAACATCAAGTCATCTCTGAAATGGTGGCTTTGATGGGCAAAGACCTCAGTTGTTCTGCTGGGACAGAAGAACATTTGTGAACTTCTGTAGGACTCTGAGTTCTGCACAGGAAAACAGAGATGCAGAACACAGTTCTGCTGCAAATTCATATTATGCTTTCGTTCCACCTAAGCCCCTGGGAACACGAGGGAGTTTACACTGTTCTGTCAGGAGCCTGAGACCCAGTGAACAACAACAGCTGTACGTGTAGAGGCTGATGTCAGCTTCTGGATCGTCTCCTCTGGCAGCCTGAGTCACTGCTCTCAAAATGATCCTGTGCACCATGTGAGTGGAGTAGGGGACACTCAGGACTGCAAGGTAAAACTGTTCATGGATGGTCCTGGTTCTGCGTCAGGAACCTGTCTGGTGAAGCCTTTCCTCCCTGCATGCCTGTGTGGTAAGAATGAGAAGGTTTTTCTCATCTCAGCAATCAGATTTATGTCTTCATCCCTTCCATGTGTCATGCCACAGCCCCTTAGATAACCCCTGTGCTTACAGGTTTCAATCCACCTTCAGATTTGGCCCCCTGACCACCATAGGAATGCAAAAAGAAAAAAAATATCAGGCTTGTGTCAATTCACATGAATTGAATGATATGTGGGACCCAAAAAGTCACATTTGGCAGGGCTGGGGCCTGGATTGGAGCCTTGGACTCTAGCTCACAGCTTGTTGAACTACTTTTGTATTCCACTGTGGAGGTGAATCATGCTAAAAAAACCCATATAACAAGTTATGGAGGGCTCTTCCCACTCAGGAAGGTTCTAGGCCATTGTTTGTATTTCCAAGTGCCATAACCTTGCTATCCCTGGTGGGACAGCACACATATGGGATCACAAGATGCTCTGCTCAACTTATGGTCAGCTTTTAAGGAGAGCTGGATCTAAACTGCTTAGTGAAGACATTTGGGTTTTTTGTTTGAGACGTTCACAGGAGGCCCACAGAGCTGCTCAGGAAAGGGGGATGAGCTCAGCAGAGGGGTGGATGGGCTCTGTGGCTCAGCAGAAGTCCAGAAGGCTTTGGGTAGACTCTCTGTGTGCAGCTCCAAGGCAGCCTCTGCTCTCCCTTCAGTGGTGCAATGGGCCAGTGGCTACAGCAGGCAGTGCCAGCTGAGATGTGCACAGGCTGCAAAAACATCTTCAAAGCATCTCACTCCTTGCCATTACCAAAAAAAAAAATTATTAAAAATCAAGATGCAAAAAAGTCATGCATTTGTGAAGGACCCTTACCACGTATTTATTTACCGTGTAAAATTGGCAAAAAGCTGCTTTTTTTTTTTTTTGGCCCACCCCCATACCCATTCCCTGCAGCAGACATTGTGTATCAATTCGTTATTCTTCTCACCTTTTTCTTTTCCTTCATATTTTATTGTGGGCAGGGGGGGTGATGAAGGAGGGGGAGTTGTTGCTATTGTTGCAAGGAAGATTCTGGAATCTGTGAACACAAAGTATTAGTATTTTAAATAATGAGAAAAAATTCCACATGGAAAGCTCATCTGGCTGTGGCAGTTTGTGACTGAATGAGAGAAAAGTGCCCTAGAAGCTATTCATTAGGAATTCACTGGAAGCTCTCAAACAAGCCTGGCAGAAGCTGAAATTGAAGTGGTCTCTGACCTAATTTTCTTCTGCATGAAACATCTGCATCAAGGCACTCTTTGATGTATTCCACTTGGCTCTGTCTACAGTATTGTATCACATGGCTTCAGCGTTGCCTCAGTTTTAAAAGACATTTCCAGCCTGTAGAAGGTAATGTGATGTTACTGTTACCCAAACTAATCACTCAATGTGCTCCCGAAATAGAAACAATAGAGGTTCAGACAACGGTGTCTGCTTTGCAGTCGTTGTTGCTGCCTAAGCTCACGGTTTAAAAAACCCAGATCTGTGATATTCATCTCATGTAATTCATCAACACCAGGAAGGGGAGGGAGAGGGGGGAACTGTGAGCATTCTGTGTAATAGTATGTCAGAGGACACAATGCTTTACGTGTGTGAGCTCTGCATTCCTCACCGTTCCAGCCATGCAGTTAGTTCAGCACATTGAAAACAAAAACAGGGAAATGTTGGAGGACGTTATCATAAAACCTCAACAGAAGGAGCTCCTGGTTTTCATTTTGCTGTTTGTTCTCTGCTGATTGACACCCAAAGCTCACGGTGAAAGAAATGTGAGCATGTTTGTGTGGATGCGTGGATGATGTGTGATGTATTTTGAATATATATTTCTTCCCCTCCTTTTCTTGTCTGCACCACAGTACACATTTCAGATCCTCTCTCAAGCTCTTCTCCAAGTGGTGCATAAAAACATAGCTGCACAAAGATGTTTCTAAATATGTACACACATACGTTTTACACATATCTACACAGATAAATGATATAAGAAATTTTGAGGGTCACTTCTTTACTTTGAATGAATAGATCTTAGGCTTCTCCAGAAAGGTTTTCTGCTCAGTCTTACCTAATGGCATGCTGCTGTTTCCCCAACCTTGCTTGTATTATGTGAATAACTGTGGTGTCTTTTGTATTCCACCCCCTGAAGAAGAATCCTTTGAAATTCTAAATGACTGTGCTGCAGATTTTAATGTCTGTCTCTTAGAAATAGCCAAGCATTACCCACTCATGGAGCAAGATGCAGCAAGCCTTTTGAAAGTTATTCAGACTGCTTCCTCAGCCTCATGAGTGTGTGCGTGTGTGCGTATACATGTGCTATTTAATTCTCTGAATGTATGGCAGGAATACATTATTTCCCTGTGAATCACTTTCTCTCTCCTCCTGTCCATCTACTCCACCCCCCAGATCTCTCTTACTTTTGTTGACATGGGAGAAATAAAGCTAACTGTCTGGGGAGCTTGTACAGGTCTTGTGGGTACAGCGTGAGATGAGTTGGTAGCTTCTCAGTACGCTTCCTTGCAGAGATCAGAAAGAAAAGGCAGCCCTACTGCTACTAATTAGATGCCTCCAGGGTAATCACAGCAGAAAAGTCACGGCCCAGAAGCCTCAAAATAGCCTGCTCCCTGGGGTTATTTTCCCAAGTTTGGGCTGAAGCACATCGGGAAGGCAAGGGTGGAAGGAAACAGAGCCCCACTTCTGCCTGGCTTTGCAGCTGGCACATACCTGTGTCCTCTGCCGGGTGCTTCTCCTTTAAGACCATGTTTCTTTGCCTCACTGATGTGTGGAGGGCTTGTATCTGGTAGCAATGGGTATAATTAATTCCTTATACAAACAGCTGCTCCATCCTGTTGAAATAATGCATTTTGCTGTGCTAGGAGCTGTGCTCACTATGACAGCCAGATCCAGCTCTGGAGGACTTGCCCATGAGTGCTGTGTCCTGAGACGAGGGGGACAGGCAGGGAGAGGTGAAGGGATGCATCCCAAGGTCACGCTGCAGTAGCCAGGAAGCAAAAACTCCACCTCATCTCCTGATGGCCAAACTGCGGCACTTTGAGGTGGGAACACCCTGTCTCATCTTCTGCAGAAAAGCACCAGGCCAGTCCTCAGTGCCTGTTGCCAGCAATAAATCTCCTTGAACTAATTTTGTAAAGGACAAAACCAACACTGTGCACAAAAAGAAAAAAAAAAAGGACAAGAAAGAAAACCATAAAAGACCCTTTGCATGTCTGTTGTTTCTAGAAGGGCAGCGAGGAGCAGGGCAGCCCTCTCCCACCACGTTCTCAGGTTATGTCCCCCAAAAGTGTTATTTCAGAGAGCATATTTAAATAAGAAGAGACAAGATCTTCCAGCAAGCACTGGGGTTGATTTACACTTCTACATGGACGAGTTGGCTGTGGATGGTGCCTGGCAGAAGCTTATCATGTCCACTCCAAAAATAACAATCTCCAGTGGGCAAGATCTGCTCACTCAGACCCAGCCTTGGTTCTCAAACAGTGGCATGACATTCAAAAGTGTTTGAGAGAGTCTTTGGCAGGTGTGTGATGCTGAATAATCCAGAGAAGTCATGGTAGCAGGTCTTAAAGCAAGTGGCTCCTGCCCAAGGAGAAACCAGTTTTTCCCCCAAGTCTGGGTGAAGTGGAAGGATAGGGTTTGCTTTCTGGTTTTACTTTTCGTATTTTTTTTTTTTCTCACAGATCACTGCTTTCCACCCCTTTTTCTGTCCCCCAACCCTTGCCTTTTCTCTGGATCTTATGGTGGTGCCAGAGACCTGTCTGGTGTGGGGGACAATCAGACCTTCCAGATGCTCCCCACCCAGCCTCAGGTCCTTAATTAAAGCCGTCGTTGTTTCTAGCTGGTTGACCTGAGCTCTGGAGACTCCTGTTTTGCAGAAAGCTCCAGCCTCTTCACCAGCATGATGCTTCCTCTTTATCCACCCCCTTACATCTGAACCCTGGAAGACAAGCTGGGTTTTGTCTATTCATTTGGCAGATGGTTAGATTCAGATCTTACAGGAACATAATGCTAGAAATGGAGTGTGTGTATGTTTGTGCTTGTGTGCGGTGGGGAAAGGATCCCAGATCATTTTCTTCCTCTGTGGCGTTACAACTGCTAGCAGTTTCACACAGTCTCTGGTAGGCAGCAAAAATAAAAAAAAAGCTGCCTCCCCCTTCTCTTTTTAATTTCTCCCCCAAGTCTGTGCTGTATATACCAGCAGTGTGGTCTAGGCCAATGCTGAACATTTGTGCCTTGGACAATAGCACAGCCTGGCCTGACTATTATCAGCTGCTGTTTTCTGGTTAGCTTTCCTTTTATTCAAGTGCACAATGCAAGCCTTTATCACCCTTCAGTCATAGTGACTCTTGAGGAATACATCTGGTTTTCTCTTTCAGCAGCTCTGAAAAGGTCAGTCTGTTCATTTCTTATTCGCAGGACACCACATTTTTTTCTGAGCTGGAAAGACAGGCCTACACCTTTTCATTCCGTCTCGTACATAATTAGACATGGTGTCGCTCTAGAAACCTACCCTTGAAATCCTCCTGAGTAACTCTTTCAGAGACAGAGGAGACGCGGCAAGGGAGCGAGCGAGCGGGGGGGACCACTTCCATCCGGTCTTAAATCTCTTTGTGTGGTCACAAAAGCACTTCCCCAGCATTGCCAGCCTGGCTTTTCCCTCTTCTTCTCCTTCTTCTCCTTCTCCTTTTCTTTCCCCCACTCCCCTTTCCCTTCCTAATGATGGCTTGGTGCTTTACGAACATGGAGGGGGGGAAAAAAAGCCCTCAGATTATTTGAGTGAGCAAGGTTGCAATCGTTTTCCTTTCCACGACATCCCGCATTCTTCAGGCACGCTGTAACACAATAACAAGTGTGCCCAAGAGGACAGAGCGTGCAGCAGCTGGTGTCTGACAAATTATCCCACTCCAGACAGGCAAATGGTGACTTGAGCTCCAGCCATCCAAGGGATGTGTGTTTTGGTTTCCCCCTCCATGCTGGGTAGGGTGGGCCAAATCCTCTTGGGGTGGGAGTCAGCACTGTCTCCTTGGAGCCAGAGGGTCTCATCTTTGCTGGAGGTCATTTTTCCCTTCCCACACGCTGCCTGTGCATCCCAGCGTGAGGAGCACCAGGCAAGGCTGTCACCACAGCCTCTGTGCTGAGGAGGAAAACAGGCTGAGAACTTGGACAGTTCTTCTCCCGAGCAGCGGCTGCCAATATCACCTGATTTTCTCTGTGCCTGCAGTATTTTTACATGTGTTCGTGGTGACGTGGTTGCAATCCATCAGCACAGCTTCCCCAGGTTGATATTCTCCCCTCTCTTGTCCTTGGCGAACACCACAGGACTCGCATACTCCATGCAAGGCTTCTTCCCAAGCAGAGGCAATCCCTACAGTTGAGATCTCTTAAACTGAATATGCATCTGGAAATCACAGCTGCCAGGAATTTTCTTTTTTTTTTTTTTCTGTTAGGAATTTCTCCAAGCCAGATGTGACTATATCTCAAGTCCAAACCATCACCAGCTTGCTGTGGTGCTCTCAAGGAGAGCAGGGGAAGGAATTGCACGAAGCCAGAGCAGCATCAAAGTGGCTGATGAATGTGAGTGCAGAGACATCCCGTTTCTACTCCAAAAATCCCTGGGAAATCTCTTCCTGCACACCTCAGCCCAGAGACATTGCCTTGCCCAAAGGAGTACACAGCAGAGTGAAAGGACAAACATGAGCTTGAAAGAAGAAAATTAATTTGCTAACACACTACATGAGCTAGCCATGAAAGCAGACCTTCCTCCTCCTGCATCTATTTATTGAGCTGCTGTACCATATCTTCTCTAACGGACAGCCCCTCTAGTTTACTTCACATAGAGGACTGGACCTACTGTTCCAGTCTGGCAGATATGTTTAAATATCCACCTTTCTTATTTAAGTGAGTTTCATATTTTAAAGCAAAAAGCAGGCTAAAGACAGAGAGAATTTATTTTCTGGTATTAAATTTCTTGATTGGTTTAGAACTATATATATTTTATATATATATATATA
>VZTH01005077.1:106000-139429 GCA_013397815.1 Aleadryas rufinucha
TATATATATATATATATATTTCAAATTAAAGCCTTCCAAGACTTTTCAAGATTTACAGTCCTTTAGCAGTGAATAATGGCTTTAGGACACAGAAGGAATATTTGAAATCTTTATTAAATTTTCTGTATGATAGCTTCTCCTACTAATACAGGCAGACTTTGGGGTTTATCACAGTTTCTATCAAGAATCCAGATTTTCAGGGGTTTAGAACAATGTGGTCTTAAAACCTGCCCACAGCTAAAACACATTTTTGGTCTTATCACACCAGGCTTACAGTAAATTGGAATAGAAATTAGAAAAGTGCAAGAATAGTTATGTCATTTCTGGTTACTTCTTGTAGAAAGCCATAAAAGTTCAGAGTCTTGGCCAGCTGTAAAAGATAATGTTCCTTTCATCTCAGCATCGCCTATCTGACAATTTATGTTTTTTCATGATGCTGAATTATCACTGCCTGCACATGGGAAACCGCAACGTGGAAAGAGAGAGACCTGGACCCTGGCTGGAAGCCTGGGGTGCAGTCACCCTCACGGTGCTCTTCTGTCCTGAGAAGAGATGGAAAGCAGGTCTTCCTTGAAAAGACACCTCCCTCTGTAACATCCTGCAGCAGCAAGCCTCACAAGCTTTACACAGAATGTAGCTATTTAACTGTGTGCTGTGTTAGTCTTTTACCAGCACTGATTTCTCTTTGATTTGTGTTTTTAGGGTGAAGCAAGCTATGGTGATTCCCTGTAACAGAATATACAACTGCAAAAACCTTATAATTTTTTTAAGGTTTTTTTTTGTTGTTGTTTTTTTTTAGGTTTTTAGTTTTTTGGACCAATGGCGATATCTGTCTCCAGGTGCAGCTGTAACAGAAATAACCACAAATGTAATAAATTACAAGACACACCAGTAGAAGCTGATTTAACCACCCATTGCCAAAAGCAATGGATTATTAACATACCTGCCTATCAATAAAATATTGATGTAATAGTTTAAACCTCTATAGAAAAAGCCCTAACAATATCTGTTGATGATTTTGCATTAAAATTGTTCTCAGTTTGGAAGATGTTGCTGTGATCAGCTTGAAGGATGCCATTAAAATTTTTGAAAAATAACAGCTGTTTTTGTGGTGGTCAAGCATGTAGGACCAAAAAAGACACATTTCCACAAGGAGGGGGAGCTTGTTGAGGCTTTGCTAGTCTCAGGACATATGCAAAATAAAGTTTATAGCTTCCAATTAACTCTTCTGTCAGAGATGGTCTAACAAATGCATATCTGATTTGGCTCAGAGAAGTTGTTCTTAGCTTTGAAGTATTTCAAACATAAAGAAAAGTTCTAGCAGTGGAAAGATTTTCTGCTTTTTTTTCCAACTGCACCTGGCCTGTCTATTTAAGCAGATGACTACAATGGCAAATGTTGTCTACAGAGAGGTCAGTTTTATACTTTTGGAACCCTTTATTTAAAAAGACTTGCTTTTCCTAAGTGATTTCCAGATTCCATTTCAGCTGGAGATGGGTGATGTCAAACGTGCCAGCATTTTTCAGCAAATGCGAAGTCCCAGTTCTCCACCAGGACTTCTATGTGGACCGATGAGTTCATTCAGATGTAGGCACTGTATTTCCCCTGGCAACCTTAAACAGTTGTAGGCATTTCTGGCTAGGTAGGTGCCTGAGTAAGCCTTACTTGTGGGTGAGTAGCCACAGCTATGAGGCAGAGGGACTCGCCTGAAGCACTCTTTGTGTTTCAGAGAACCCTCTCTTTCTGTGAGAAGCCTTGGAGAGCTTTCGAGCATCCTCGCTCCCAATACTGCAGGAGTTAGAGCCTTGTCTCTGCCTGTCTCTCTCTGCATGAATATGCTGGGGAAATGCATGTGAAGGTAGGAAGGAATATGCATTTCCATGTGCAGTGTGTGAATAGGAGAGCTATTGGCTAGCTGGGCAATTTCATCTTGAAATTTAGGCTGGCTTCAAGCAGGGACAGTGAAATCCTCCCCTTGCTGGAGGCCACTTTTTGCTCCTGCTGTCCCTCTTGCACATCCCTCAGTGGAAGTTCATAGTTTCACTTCCACCCCCTGCCTATCCCTCCCCTCAAAGTAATGTGTGCATGGACATGTGACATGAGGCTACAGGCTGTGTTCAGCCCACCAGCTGTAAAATCCACAACCTGATATGACAGCATCAAAAGGGTTTTCAGTTGTTTTAACTTATTTTTCTTCCCATTCTACAAGTCCTGGTGAGACTGATGCTGAAGTATTTTACTTTATTTTTTTTCCCTCTCCAGAATTATTCATGTGTTACCATTGTAAATGCTGCTGGATTGCTAATTAAATGCTATTTAGAGTTAGAGATGAATGAGAGTTTTGTATAATTTTTTTTTAAACACCAACATTTTTCAAGTATGTTCACAATCAGAAACATATCTTCATAATTTGATTCAGAGGAAATGGCAACAAAAGAGTTGTCTACAGAGTAGTTCTCAATAATTCATCATTCCATAAATGTGCAGAACCATCACTTACGTTTAGGGATATGATTTTTTTTGTCCTTTTATTGCAATTATATATACGTGCACCCAGTGTTAAGCCTACCTGCCTCTCGGGTGGCCAGGTGAAGTTCAAGGTCCACATGTGCATGGGGTTTTAGAAAATGTTTTCTCTGTCCACCAAAGGCCACAAAGTTCATAAAACCACTGACTAGTCTGTGGGAAAGCAAAACATCAGGTCCAGTCCTGGCATGTCTTGAAGACCCTTTTGCTGTCCCAATGAGCAGGACAGCAGAGGTGACGCTTTTGTGGTGCATCAAACAGAAGAACACTACATTTTGGGGCTGAACTCATGCACTCCTGTGTACTCCAGAAGATCCTGGTATCAGGGACTACAGCAGTCTTTCTAGTTTTCCCTCAGTGACCGTATTCAGAATATGAATGAACAATTTCACACTGTTTGGGCCTCTTTTTTTTTTTTTTTCAGAAAACTTCCTGGTCCGCCACTGTGTGGCAAAAGATGATGAAGTGAGCCCTCACTGGTTGTGATCACAGGAGGAAGGGCTTGAAAACCCAGGATGCGAAGCAAAAGCAGCCAGTGTATGATTTCACTGTCGCTGGAGCCTTGATTCATGACACTGTACCACTTGATGACAACAGTGGTGGCCTCTTCCACTCCTCTGTGTGTATCACCCCCATGCTGCATTTCGCTACTAGCTGGAATCCTAAAGCTTGTCAGGGCAAGAGATATCTCTTGTGTACATATGTGTGTGGTGCCTAGCAAACAGGACCCCTGCAGAGAGCTCCAGCAGCACTGTTCTGCAGATGTTATTAGCAGCTCACTGTGACAAAACAGAAAGGGCTGATCCCCCATCTAGGGATGGGCTCAGATCACGTTTCTGGACTCCAAATGCCCCTGAAGCTCCAGGGTGTTGAAAATCCGTGCTCAACAATACACAGGATGTCCTTTACACCTGGAAAAATCCCAGGCTGATGATGAAACATCTCTTCCCTTGCTGGTGTTTCTACGAGGTGCAGGTAACAATGCTACAGGCTGTGAAGACCTCAGCAAGAAGAGACTGGAAACTCAGGGTGTGGGTTTTTGTACTCTGAGGGTATAAATGAAACACTTCTTGCTGCTTCTTTACAGTTCCTTATGTGTTAATCCAGCCATCCCCTATCAGTCTGTGAGGGGGGCTACTCACTTTCTTAGAGCTCAGCATCATTTGTTTTCCCTATTCCTTGTTCCTATCAGAGGGCAAACACTGCTGCTGTCACTTAGAAAAATAGGATTTTGCCTGCTGTGCTTGAGAAATCTTCAGCACCAGTCTGATTGTATAGGTTCCAGGAACTCCCGTTGTAAGGCTGGGATTCAGCTGACTGATCTATAGCTGCAAAGGTTCACTGCTTTACTGAACCAGCATAAAATGGAAATGTTGTAACATTCCCATCTGTGAAGACTTGCCAAAACAGTTTAGTGTTTCAAAAGCCGCGTACTGAACGAAGACAAGATCTCACTACAAGCTGTGGGAGCTGGGAGAGTTTATGAAGCAGAAAGTATGGGCTAAGGGAGAGATCAGAGCGGTGATAGTTTACTGGCCTTGCAATTCTTTTAAGAGGCACTAATGGTAGTGGACTGCTACAGTCAAAGTAGACCCGGACTCATTTAAGGCAGTACCATGAAATTGGTTGCAATAAAATTATGCATTAAATGTGCATTATGTTTAATAAGACTGTATTGCACTCCCAATGTTTACTCTGTGCCCATTGAGGCTGATCCAATTTTCTAAAGTTCTCCAATTGGTTCGCTATCAGGTTTTCAGCCAGAAGGTCAAATTTCACTTGCTCTTAGTACATGTCTCCATTACTTCACTAAGGCATTTACACTCCATATTCATTACCTCTTCTTCTTTTTTATCTATCTCCTGTAACTTGACTGCTCCAAAATGCTCCCTGTAGGTGGCATGTTTGACACAAATGAGATCAAGTCTTTAATAGATGTCAACTCAAGAACACACACACGTGTGAACACACACTTGCACGAAAGATGCAAAGAATAAGAGTAGGGGGGAAAGCTATTTCCAGCCCCACATTGGTGGTAATTTTATGTTGCTTCACCCAAGGTGCATGAGTTACCTCTGTGAAATCATGGGTTTCGGATATGAAACTGGGAATGTAAGTAGAGAGGCTGGAATATATGTTTAGAGCAGTATGTGATCATGACTATACCAAACTGGGAGCTGGATTGTTTTAATCAGAGGCAATGATACTTTTAATGTTCCAAAAAACACATTATTTCCCAACATCTCAGCAAACTCTGTCAGCGCTGAGCTCAATGTGGGTAGCACAGGAGAGGAACCAGCAGGCGAACTTTCTTAGGGCTTTGTGTTTCTCCGTAAATGCTTTAGCAGGAAAATACAAGCCTTCTTGTATTCTGTCCTCCTCTGTCAGGAGATCATGTTGAGAGAATGTAGCGTGTCTAACAAGTCTCAGCCAATAACGTGGCATTCATCACTCCAAAACGGACTGTCCCTGTTAGCAAAGCTGGCCGGGCTGCCCAGAAGGAGCCATTGTCCAGGACACTCGGTACTCTGCCTTGGCAGGGAGGTCCCTGCCTAGCTTCAGCTTGATTAGGTAGGGAAAATGCACTGGAGGCCCTAAAAAGTCTTGCTAAAGCCTTAGATAATGAAGTGTTTGAACTGGCTGGCCACAAGGTGTGTCCACCCTGCGGTCACCCACCGCTCTGTCTGCAGGCTGGTGCAGATGTGCCCATGTGTGCCATAAAGCTGTCTGCTGGCAGGCCGCTAGCTCTGCATGCCCAGAATCTGCCCCAGGGTCTGCTGGGGAGCCTGCAGGGTGTGCTGGAACATGGGAGCCTGGACATGATGCCTTGGCCACCACGGGAGAGCAAAGTCAAAGCACCTGGTGCTGTTCACAGTGCCCCTTCTCCAGGGGATGTCTTGGTACCACTGGGACTGCTCCACACCAGCTGGACACCTCTCCTCACCTGTGTCTTGAGAGGGGACCTCCCTGCATCACCCTAAAACTCATGGGGACTAGAGCAGAGACATCCATCACTTTTGCCCCTTTAGGTACAGACAGGGTGAAAATTACTACCACTTCTGTGCAGACAGAGCCAGGTTTTGGTGTCACTGTTCCACAAACCTCACAGTTACCACATGGAATTATCAGTCTGTAGGTTCAGGAGCATCATCTTCTGCTGGGAGAAATATTGATATTCATTGAGAGTTTAAAATGTCTTATTTTCATACAATATTGAGCATCTCTGTTTTATGAAAGTGCGTTGGGTGTTGTGAGACGGATACGAAATCCAGTTATCTCCCAAAAGCATTGCTTTCAAAAATCAGGGAAGCTTTGCTACCCACCTCTCAAAAAGGGAATAACTTGTTTCCTGAACACCATCTTCCACACATGGTGATCCTGATGGAACATTTACGAGGGTTTACACATGCAGCTCTGGGCATCAGCCCTCCTGTAGTGCTGTTCCTTGGGGTTCTGACTCGCTGCTGGTAGTGGGGAGGACAAAGAGGCTGAGCAGGAGATATACCTGCCCCGAGCTGCCCCAGCCTCTGCAGTGTGTCTTCAGCCCATATGTGACACAAGTGGGTCCCCAGTCCCTTCAGATGGCCCAGAATAACCTTTGGCAGAGGACTGGGGCAAACAGCTGAGGCGGCGGCTGCCTTGGCTAAATCTAAATCCTCTGCAGGCATGAGTCAGAGCCCTAAATCTATGTGCTTCTAGCCCCCACCTGCCTTGCACTTGTCCTTTCATTTTTCCTCCAACACTGAGCACTGGGCCTGTTTCCTCCTGGCTTTCTGTCCAGGCTCTCGTGCAGTGCTCATCTTATCTTGATTGAGGTATCACATTGCTGCAGAAGGTAGTGCTGCCGTCAACTGACCCCATGCCTGTCCCAAAGGTCCCACCACGGAGGGACGGGGTCAGAGAGCCCTGAGGAAGAAAATGGACAGCTGTTCCTTTGGCTGCTTTGGGAATCCTGGAGGAGACGTGTCCAGTTAAGGCTGCACCTCTCAGGAGTCTTTCCACTCTCAGGCAGTCAAAGGGTCTTGGCTTCACCCAGATTTCCTCAATGGACATTGTGTTTTGGATGTAGGTATTCCCCACCCAGGAGGATGTGTTTGCACACATGTGTAATTATTTTGCTTGGCTTTTCCTCTGGGATGCAGTTTTCTGCTTCATCCCAGCTGTTTGTGTTTGGTACTGCTAAATTGAGGCTGAGGGGTTAAGGAAGGACTAAACCTCACTGGTGTCTGCTAGTCAGAGACTTACAAAAAAAAGGGTACAGTTTTGATTTTGGTAAATTAGATTAAATTGCTGAGAACAACAAAGGCAGGCAGCCTCAGCTATCTGGTTTCCATGCATAGGAAAGACCAACCTAATCCTTTTCTCCCTGAAATCAGTAGATGGGATCTCATTAAACCCAGTCTGCATTGTGTCAGGCTACAAAGAAATGTTTCTTATTCTGGTGTTACATTTCATTGTTATTATTATTATTGTTGTTGTTGTTGTGGCCATCTTTGAATTTTTTTTCCTTTTCTTTGTCTTTTTCTGATTTACTTTTGCACCATTGTATTCCACCAGAAGAGTGGGCTGTGGAACATGTTTGCATGATGAGAGATGGTCCATGCTATTATAGTACATGATTTACATATAATTTTATAATTTACATATAGTTGGTAGAAGGCCAGGGTAGTCATGAAAGCACAACTGATACACACTTTTGATTAAAACGCCCTTATCAAATAATAGTTGTTCACACAAAAAAAAAAGAAAAGGTGAAAGGATCTGGCCTCCTTTATATCAAATATAGATTTGGATCTCAATGATTTGTGGTTTGGGGCTATTTTTTTAAAACAATATATATAATTTGCCACAACCATGACAGTCAACCTTAAATTCTTCCATGGTCCTGTGCAGGAGAAAGTGAATGTTAACTCCATGAAAAAAAAAGGTCCTTGTGACTTGCATGGAGCCAGATTTACTGTAGGAACCCACAATGTCCTTCAGTGCAACCATCAAAGCAGAGGGAGTAAGACACCAAGACATACAGCCCTCAGTTCAAAGGACAATAAAGCCCTGTTTCAGCACAGCACAAGCACAGTCATTTCAACCTGAGTCAGTGTGAGGCTGTAATCCAGGAAGGTGCTTACACACATGCCTGCCTGTAAATAAATGCTTAATCCCATTGGAATCAACTGGGCCCCAGCTCAGCTTGAGCTTTCTTTGCTGTGCTGAACTTAAACGTACGCAGTGAAGGGAAAATTGCTCACAACACCCTCATCTTTAACAAGCGTGATGGAAAAAGTTTGCAGTGAAATCAGCAGGATTTCAGCTAATGTGATTAAGAGCCTTTTGGAATCCAGATTTCTGCAAACCCAGGCCCGTGGATGCTGTTCAAAGCCTGCTGAGGGCAGTGGGTGCTGGACCAGACCCTGAATGCAACTGGGTTTTCTCACACTCCTGAAACTTCAAAAAAAACCCAAAAAAAGACTGAAAAGATTTGAGAAGGAAAGGGTAATCAAGGGTGTGTTTTATTTCTTCACCACCTTTCAGAAAAACAGCTGGTGAATGAAACAAATGAGGTTATGAGAAAGTAGCTGGTTCCAAACTGATTGTTTTATTTCTCTTCTCCAAACAACCTGCAGGCTGCTAGCTCTGGTTTCTGCTCTCCCCAGAACTAACTGAGATCAGCAGGCTGAGGATCATGTGAAGAGCAGAGATTATGCAGGAATAAGCTGTTCTCTCACTCCTTCCAGCCCTGCTCTTTTCTGTGTTCCCTGCTGAAATATAAGGTTCCTTCTCCTTGTGTTTAAAGGGAAGGATCTTTGTGTCTGATTAAAACTAAATAGAAACTGGAGGACTAGATGTCATCTGTGGCTCATACCCACATGTCCTATAAACCTCTGGCAAGCATGTGAGGAGTTCTCCAAACTGACAGTGCACACAATGTCCAAATCTAATTTGAACTGCATGGTGCAGCTTCAGCTTTCAATCACACAGCACTTCTTCTAAAACACTGTCTGCAGCTACATTTCCAAATTGGGACATTTTTGAAATTGCTCATCACGCAGCTCTCTCAATAGACCAACATATGTTTCAGCAGAATCAACAGGCTGACAAACTCCAGGCCACTGAGATTTTTATGTATCAGGGAGCGTGTGTCGCACATGAATCGAAGTGCATGTCATGCTTCGGGACTCGGTGTGTGTGTGTGTACATCTAGACATATTCCAGCAATGGTTATTAATTATTGAGATGCTGTAAACAAGTCACCCTTCCTCACACATCTTGTTTCAGCTCTGTGAAGCAACATAGAGCTCATGCCAAAATGACATCGTCAACCCGGAAAAGGCTCACCCCACCTGCTTCAACTCCAAGCTCTGTGAATGATCTTATTGTGCTTGGTGGCACATGCTTGTTAAAATTAAGGACTGTTGTCAGTTTTTTGTGGGATTGACATATGAAACGCTTGGAGAAGCCAGGGTGGGGGTGGGAGGGTAAAGGAGACCAGTCATCTGCATGGTACAAAGGAGCAGAGTTCCAAAGGTCTGGGGATCAGTTCCCATTTCCATCTGAGGTTTGGCCCTGTGGCCTTTGCTCAGTGTCTCAGCAATGAGGACATTGCTCGTGACTGACCTCTGGGAAGTGCCCAGAGACAAAGGCCGGCGAGCACTATTTAAAAAAAAAAAAGGTTAAAAATAATAAATAAAAAATTTCCTTCTGCTGACTAATACATGTTGCCCTCTTTTACCACATCAGAAACGCACAATTTAACCACCCCACAAAAACACTGAGGTAAAAATTTGGTTTCAACGTGGACTTGGAGAGTGGTATTTGTAAACAGGGAGCTGGGAAAAAAAAAGGACCTGTGAATTGAAGAGTTTTCCTGAGATGGAAGCCCATTTCTGCTTCCTTGCTGCTGGCAACAAAACCATCTTTTACATAGGTAGTTGGTTTTCTTCATGAAAGGCTTTATTTTGCCTTCAGTTGGGGGTTAATTTTAAGACAAATTTGTGGTTTTGTTTCTTTTTTCTGTTGAGAGTGGCTCTCAGAATAAGTGGCAAGTAGTAGGGATGGTGACTTTTCATTTCACTTTCTTCTAGAGGGGCATCTATGAAATATTTACTGATGTCTGTCACAGATGGGCCATCAGAGATTGTATCATGGAGAGCATCTCCTGTGCCAGACAGACCTTCTGTCTGAATAGAGCTGAATGCCTTCATTTCCCACACAATTTAAAAAAAAAAAAAAAGCTTTTTCTAATAAAGGGGAATCTATTGGGAGAGCGAATTAACAGCTGTATTTGGAATTTTGTTGCTCTAATTTCATTTCCTCTCTGCTGATGGATGGTCCTGTTGTCACTTTAAAGCACAGTGGCTCACCTAAAGCTGTGCGCCGCAGATCTCAGAAGCTGGACGCTGGGAATCTCAGGCCTTGGTTTGGATTCTATGGTGTCTTAACAAACTGCAACTGCATTGGGAAGCCAATCCTTTTTTTAGGGCTGCAGGGTGTCTAAGTAAGCACACTAGTTTCCAGACACCTCTTGGGGCACATGGTGAGGGGAAACACTTCACTGAGAGACTTGAGGACTGTATTCCTCTACCTGTGCTGCTGTTATGCCATGCTACTTAGGAAACTTCTGCTATCTCTCAGAGACTCAGCTTCCCTATCTGAAAATTTCAATGTTTATGTCTTTCTCCTACCATAGGAAGTTTAAAGTGATGCCATGGAAAGGATCTAGAATAGTTATTTTATGAATATAGCACATATAAACAAACAAAAAATTAGTGACACCTCCCAAAGGCATTACTTAATCCTGTGACATGTATGCACCAA
Source organism: Aleadryas rufinucha (assembly GCA_013397815.1). NCBI lineage: Eukaryota > Metazoa > Chordata > Aves > Passeriformes > Aleadryas > Aleadryas rufinucha. The sequence goes on from VZTH01005077.1 coordinate 116,339, forward strand.
CGTGCCAAGCTGGATATCCCTAAAATTTTTGCTCATCTGAGTTTTGTTTCCAGAAACTGCCCTTCTTTTAGTTATCTCACTCTACCACATGAAGGAGGAGACAGAAAATTCCACTAGGAGGGCCCATCGCATGGATGAGCTCATGTTCCTAAGGTGTTTGTCCAGCGTTTCTTTTTGGTTAGGAAAATTTCTGAGCTGTGCTTAAGAAAGTCAACTCCCTCTCCTTGGGCAGACTTCTCAAATGTTTGGCTTTTGTTACTGGCATGTTACTTCAGGTCAGCTGCAGCAATCTAGAGCAGGTCCTGCTGCCACTGTGGTGGAGATGAGTGTGAAGAAAGGTTTTCCAGTGCTGGAAAACAGAATGTCCACAGGATGAAACACCTGCTGTTTCCCATGTTCTGAGCAGAGGAAGATGAGAATGTCTTGAACCGTGCAGGGACTTTGAGTCCTTGGGCTTTGGGGAACCTGGCTGGGGTTTGGCTTCCCCAGTGCTCCAGTTGGCACAGCACTGTAGCCATGCACAGGGGAATATGTACCCAGCGAGTAGTCCTTCACATAATGGATATAAATATGATTCTTGGAATTTACCAAACAATAGGCAAGAGCAGTGTTCCCTACAGGCTGGCGGGGAGCAGTTAAGTATGAAGGAAACACCTGCAGAAGTGGGTATCCATTGTTTCCTTTTGATGTTTATCACTGTGCCTAAATCTGGAAAGAATAGGCTTTTGGCCTTCAAAAACAATTTCCTTCCTAGCCTTTATTGCCTGGAGGAATCTGTCCTCCTCGAGCATTCCTGTTTTGGAGACAGTGAAAATTATCTCTCTGCCTGGGTGAAATTTCATCTCCGACTCCTCTCAAGACCGAGCAGGTAACTTTTATGGATCAGGTCATTCAAAACGAAAGGCTGTGGTGAGTGTCACTGCTGAGGTGCCTCTCGCGGTGGCACATTCTGAGTCACAGGACATCAGGGCAGCAGCAGCAGGGAGGCGTGGAGGTGGATGGAGACTGGGACCAGGCTGAGGCTGCCACGTGAAGGTTTCCAGAGCAGGGGCCTGACAGGCACAGTCCCATCCTCCAGCATTTCTTTAGCACTCTGATGGATGAAAACCACCAGGAAACAAAGGGATGGGCCAATCCTCATGCATTTTTGATCAGCAGAAGGGCCTGACCCCCGCAAGGTGCGAGGTTGTGGGCAGGCCCTCCCTTTGCCTTGTCACCTTTGGAGACAGAAAACATGTCTCCAAAGCCAGCCACCTCTGCAAGCCCCTAAATGCTCACACAGCTGCAGGAGCCCGGCTCTGCCCGCTCTCCCTTCTGGCCAGTCCCACTGCTGCTCTGGCTGCCTGAGGTTTGTCTTCTCTTTATAGCACCTTTTATTATTCTTTTGACAGGCCTTGAATAGTGACGATGAGGAGGCAGGGGCAGCCGTCCAGTGCTCCCAGTGGTGCTGTTCAGCTGCACGGTTGTTTTTCCTCAAGCTGCCAGCTGGTCCTGACACTCTGCTTGTTTTCTCCCCCCTCAGGAGGCATTCTTTTGGTGGAAGCTACCTTGCTGACATTTAAATGGAGCAGGGAGTGCTGCTGAGCTGCCTTCTCCTCCTCCTCCACAGGAGCTGTGCTGCCAGCTTTCCTTTGACCATGCCCCACCACTCCTCACCCAGTTCTTCTGCATACACAGCCACCCCTCCCCTTCCTTATCCAAAATCTTCCTCCTTTCCACTCTTCTTCCTATCTTTCCTTGGGCTTTGAAAACTCTGGAAGGAAAGTCTTGATTCTCTTCTCCTTTATGCTGACAGAAACAGGAGCAAGGCAGAAAACGGATGTAAACAGAACAGAGTATCTCAGCAAGGCTCTGCACATGTCTGTAGTTCTTTCCCTTCTGCTTCTTCAGCCCCTGATGAAGGAGGCAACCCTTTATTTAGGCTGCCCCATACCAGAGGGTGACAGCCACATGCACAGAGCACGGCTGACAGATCTCAGCTCACCCTGCCTAAACTGCAAATCAGTCATTGCAGTCATCCCATGGTCATTTGTACCCTGCACTGGATTTGCAGTGTACATACTTTACATACATGTACATCTCTGTGTACATACTTTCTTAATGTCTCACGGACTTCACAAAGTTTGGGCAGTGCAAGCCCTGTGGGTGTTTGCAGTGTTCTTCACGGATATGGTCAAAGTGAGTCCTTTTTCCAGACAAGGAACCACAAAATCACATAGGTTTGGTAGCCACCCACCTGCCACTGAACACCACAGCACACATTTGCCCCCCCAGACTTTAAAATTCCTCCCGTGCTGTTGTTTAATGTAGTGGAAACCTCTAAGTTGTTGACATGACCAGGAAGGCACCAGTCACACCTGCAGACCAAGAAGGGCTGTCTGATAAGAGGGGATATGGCTGGGAGGCAGGGCCAGGGGATCACAGCTGGTGCAGGTCAGGTGAGTCATGAAGGCCACGTTCCTGCTATGGCTTTTCCACCTGGCCTCCTCTGCTGGTCCCCCACATCACCACTGAACAGTGGCTTTCAGCAGCCAGAAGTGGGTTTATTGATAAACTCAAACCAAAAGAAAAAAAATAAGCTCTCAGTCTCCTTCAAGATCATTACTCTTGCAGTGAGTATGTGTGGTAGTGAATTAGTGTGACACATTGTATATTGGATGTATTTCATATTATGAATTGGAATGTGTTTTACATGTCATGTTTTGAGGTTTTTTCTGCATATTCTGGCCCCGGTTACCGCAGTGCACTCTGATAACAACAGGTTTACTGATGTCACCTTTGATTAGCATGATTTAGCAGCCATCAGAACGCACCAGCCAGAGAGCAGGTCAATATGGGCCTCACCCCCTCCCCACTCCAGGTTTATTTAAATCCATATGAGACTGTCATCTCATTCAGACTGTAACAACCACCTGAAAGCTAAATCCACCTCCCTGCTGCTGTGGCAAATCAGCCTGAGAAGTCTCCAAGGCTCCCTCTCTTCAACAGGATATCAAGGAGGCATTCATGCAGCTGCATTTGAGGTTGCAGTGCACAGCAAGGCAGCCAGGAAAACACATTAAACCTCCACACCTGGAAGAACAGGTTGGTCAACAACACGAATCTGTAAGTATTTTTGGACTAGTCCTAAATTATATGCAACTTTTTTCCCAGTGTTTGTCATGTCTGCTTATGGAGTAAATACTAGCATGCAACTGTGACATTTGTACGTGTTTATGCAGGCAGCAGAGTAGGGATCCTTAAAAATTTCAACCTCTGGTGTTTTTAAATACATACTTACAATTCCCTAAATCTCTTGACATATGCTATGGCTTGCCAATGCATCCTTTTGATGCTATTGATATCTCAGCATCACCAGCACACCCTAACCACAGCTGATTCCCACTGAGTTCATCCCTGAATTTGTCGTGAGAGAATCCAGCACCAAGACCTTCATCTAAGGGCACAGATGGGAAAGCTGCTGAGATGTGCCTGGCTCTGCATTTAACGCTGGCCACAGAGCATTGACTTCCTCCCAAGCACTGAGGTGACAGAGGTTTCAATTTCTAAGCATTTTCCTTGGACCTTTAGTTTCTCTAAATTTTGTCATGCTGGAGTGGTTGTCTTGCTTCCTCTCTGTCTCTCTGACTCCTCTGAGAAGACTTTTAAGTCACCAATCAATGCAGCCATGTACATCAGGAGCACTTCCCCAAGGAACAGCAGTGCTGGTGATGCCATGATGCTTTTTTTGCTTTTTATATATACCCCCTCTATATACTCTTTTGTATAACTATTATGTATTCTTAAGGGCCTTTTAGCCCACATACTTCTAATTCTTCAGGTTTGATAACCAGCACAGACCCAATATTCCCTTAAGCCAGGAGACCAAACATCTCAGAAGCCTCAGACACCAAGGGCTTCTCTGGAACACATTTTGTGAACTGAGATAGGCCTGTCCAGGGGGGAAAGTTCCTCAGGGAGGGGGGTTCGCTCAGCCTCTCGTTGGGGAATCTTTGATAGATTTGCTAATTGGCAAGGCCTATAATGTTATACCCAAACTATTGTGGGTGTGCATTTCAGGGGTTGCTCAAGGGGGTGCATTTGGGTGTGCATTTGGATGTGCATTCCAGCGTGCTCCACCTGGACAGGGTGCACCAAGGATCCTTAAAATAAATACCCAGGTAGAACCCCTTTTTTCCCCTGTAACCATGTTTGGGTCTTGATTTTAAGACCAAGAAAAGGCATCACTGGGATTGAAGCAGTGCAGAGCAATGCAGCTGCAGCTGGAGCAGGGCCTTCTGCACCTACAGCACTAAAATAAAAAACCCTTGGGATGCAATAATTTGAGAGGGAATGTGGCACAGTCCAGTGGTTGATTTGCAAGCTGTTCATGTAGTCTTTCCACAGCCATATCCAGAGAGCCTGACTCAGTTCTCATTATGCTTTGCACTCCAGAAGATGCACTGGAAGAAGAGGGAAGAAATCCTGTTGGCCATAAATCCTTTGACTCAGCTGAGGTCAACGTTTTACTGAAGGCCACCACTTGTGAAGAAAGTAAGGGACATGCAGATTACTATAAATTTTCTTGATGTAGAGAGAGCCTGAACATTGGTCAAGATTATGACCTTCTGGTCCAAGTTGTGTAAAAGTGACCCAACAGTTCTCATTTAACCTCTTTCATCTGAAACTTGCTACCTAACCTGGCTTATTCTCTTTCACCACTCTCCTACAAACACCTCACCTCCTCTACAGTGTTTCAGCAGGTAAAGTTATTCTCTCTCATTCCTACCACTACTCCAGAAAAACTCCCAAATGGACATAGCCATGCTGACACTGAACAGCTTTTTTTGGTTTAGCCCTCTTGCTTTGAAGGTGTGGTGTAACCAGACTAACAGGATAGCTCTTCCTGTTGCTGTCTGTGCTCAGAGGTGACAACAGCATAGGGTCTGCAGCCTCAAGGAATTCTTAGTGCATCAAATTCCAGTGGTCAGAGTTGGGCTAGAGCTCGAAACAGCCAGCTGGACAAAGGCACAGAGTGTCAGGTGAGCAGCATTTCCAAATTACACACATAACATCCATCAGAAACATTTGTTTGTCTTCATGATGATGATTGGTTGCTTCTCTTTGTTTGTCACTGGTTCACCACTCTACCTACAGAACATCTGACGGTTCTAGAAGGACCAACTTACATTTATCCTTCATATTTTTGCACATTACAACAGTACTTTGAGTGAATTTTTGAGCAATTTGGTCTTTATTTTTTAATGTTTGCTAACCCTTGTACCTTATTCCCCTTTTGCCCACTCTTTCAGAACAAAATATAAGCCTTTTTATTCACTTAGTTTTTCATAACCAGGGAAAAAAAGATTATTTTTTTCACAACAGACATTAGTGATTATGTAAAAACTCTATATTAGTCTAGATTAATCCACCACTCAGGTAGTTTTAAGCAAGCCTCTGCTGGCCTCATAATGATTACAATAAAACAGCAGGTCTTGCAAACCTCATAAGAGTTGCAATTAAGGATTCCTGAGAGATACAAGCTGATATTCCTCTGTTGGCTTCTTGGGCATCTCCCCAGATTTATTGGGTTTTATGATCATATACGCAAGCTGTGATTATGCTTTTAAAAAAATAAATTAAAGGAATTAAAATTCAAAATGTTGAAAATCCTGGAAATAAATTGTAAAAATGATGAATGTTCTGGCTTGACTTACAGCAGGCACTAAGGTTTTCCTTCTGCCACTTGAGCAGCGCACAGTTCAGAAATCTGTGTACGAATCTTCCGTGTCTCTGTCTATGGCTTTACAATGAAATGATACTTGGCCATATTCCAGGTCTCAGAGAGCTCAGCAGTTTTGTGCAGGCTATGTCAAGTTAAGGGAAATTTGGTAGGGGCTGAAAGCTCAGTGGGAGAGGAGACAACAGTTGTTTGAGCCTCTCTTGAACTGTAAAGCACAGCGCAGATGCACGCAGCACCGCGGCGAAGCAGCTCAGCCTTGTCCCAGCCAGCTGACTGCATTTATGGGGTGCTTTGTCAAAAGGGTATCAGGAATTGTTCACTAGGCTCTTGATGCCTGAGATGGCTACCTAAAAACAGAGACCAGGCAAGAATAAGGGAATAAAGGTAGGTATTTATTCGAAGAGCCTTCACGGTACACCCTGGGCAGTCAAAAGGCTAACCTGTCAAAAGGTAAGTGGGTCGCGGGTCGCAGTCAAAAGGTGGACTCTGGGTCGCGGGTTCTTCAAACTTTTATAAGTTTGGTTCATGTGCATTTCAGGGTTAATTCTCCAATTTTAACTTCAGTCAATGATGTAATTACCCCAAGTTTACCCCCCTTCAGAGGCTTTTAGTTTACACGTTTTGGGGCCTGGGACAATCAAAGTGTCCTTAGAGAGCAAACCTAGAGGGGCTTTGTTATGTCTACCCAGCATGAGAGAACAGCAGCTAACAGGGCACAAGAAAATTCAGAGTTCCACACTAGGCAGTACAGGATTTGAAAAATATGAAAGTTAAAACGTAAGGCACCACTCTAGCCAGAGGAACTGCACCATCAGAAAAGCTGAGAGCCCTGGGGGATCTGCACTGGGCAGCAGGAGCTGTGTCCAGGGTCAGTTCTGTGCGGCTCCACCTCTGGAAGGGGCAGCTCAGGTGCTGCAGGTGTGGCTGTGAGTGCAGCATGGGGCAGGCAGATCCCTCCATTCCCCTTCCACCCCACTCCCACCGCACTCCAGTGTGGTCCAGACTCACAGCTGCTTGTTGTCAAGCCTCAGCAGCGTGCTGGTACACCCCGCACTTTTGGGTTACATTCACGAGGAAACGGGGCTGACGCCGGGGCGAGCGTCTTTTCCTCGTCATTTCTGGATCCCTTCAAGACCGTGGCAAGTGGTTTGCTGCTGGGTGACAGCAGAGACAGAGTGATTACATGTCCCTCAAAATGCTGAGGGAGGCTTCCATAACAAGGTTTGCTCAGAAGAGCCACCCTACCTGCTGTATGAACATGACTGGAGGCAACCAAGCACAGTTATTTTGGGATTTAGAACTGTTAGAATTCAACAGTGAAACCACTTTTCTCTGTTTTAGTCACTTGTCATGGTGACTTTTGTAGGTTATGACAAAATAGGAACATATATTAATGGAAACAAAGAACTTCCACTCTTTTTTCAAATATAGCGGGTTTTTTTTCTCCTCAGGCAGCAATTTCTACCTGATTACAATATTCACTAGTTTGTAAGTATTTCATTTAATAAAAAAAGCCCTTTTTCAAAAGTTGTTTTAACTGAGCTTTATAAGCTTTATTGCTCAATGAAACTTAGTTTACAAAGTATGTGACTGGGAGTCATTCTTCAAATCCCAATTAAAATACATATATAGTTTGGTATTTTTTAATTATCTCAATGTAAAACAAAACTGAGAGTTTATAAGTTTCAGATGGATTCTTGAGGGTTTATAACTTTGATCTAAAAATGAAATTGCACTCCTACCATTTTCTTAAAATGAAACAAAACAAAAAAACCAAGGAAAACCAAGAAAAATGTGATTTTAAAACTGATTACAGCAGGTATGCAGTAAATTTTGTCCACACGTTTTATAAGAATTTGTACTGGCATGGATCCTAGCCATGGCACCACATCAAAATCCATAATCAGTCCACAGGTGCTGATCCATTCCCCTACTCATACTTCACTCAGAAGACTACTGGTAGTTCGTGGCTCCCAGGGCTGGACTCTGCTGTCGTGCCCAACGGTGCAAATCCACAGACAGTTCAATTAAAACCTACAGATGGTTTTTTCTGCCAAGGAACAAAAATACACAAAAGCTGCCATCCTTGCTCTCCCTCAGATGCTGTCCCTCAGTGGGATGGGCCCTGGTGGCACAGTGGGACACAGGGAGCTCCATGTTCTGCATCTCTTTCCTGTAAAAGACAGAAAACAGCCTTTAAAGCAGGGCTTTACCCACAGAATGCCAGAGGTGAGGCTGGCAGATGTGGTGGACCCAGAGCTGAGCATCAGAGGCATGTGAGGCACTGGCAAGTTTGAGATGAAGCCAGAGCAGCCTGGGTGAGAGAGGGGAAGAAATGGAGAGCTGCCTGCTGGACCAAGCACAGGCTCCCCCAGCAGACAAGCAACGAGCATCAGGAGGAAGCGCAACTCATTCAGGAGTTTTTAATAGCCAGCTCCCCAACTGGCTGTAATTTTAGCAGCCAGTTTAACTAGGCTGGACTGAGCTTTTTCCAACACAGCCCTGTTCAAAGAAAGCTGGAGAAATCCCTTTGCCTGCCCAAGACCAGATGAGAAGCACATTTCTCAAAGAAGCTTTTACAGTGACTCAAATGAGACCCAATACTACAATTACCACCTCCAGCCCTGTGTGTATCCTTCTGTTGATAGCATGCATTTTCCCAACCTCTCAGTCTCCTGTATCTGAATATGCTCTTGTATCATGTATGCAACAGCTCTAAGTTTCATTCTGATCACGTTCCTTTCAGGACGGAATTTTTGGAAAATAAACACAATTTCAGTCAAGGCTGGACTATGGGATGCACATATTTTTCCTTTTCGCGAGGGGCATTGTATTTCACCATAATCCTGTTTTGCCTGGAGAGCAGATCCATTTCCTCAAGTCCTGTTTGGAGTAAGCCAGAATCTTCTGAGCATTGTTCAGAGTTTCGGCTTCAAATGAAGTGTCCTGAGAACAACCCCCTGTGGGCCTGACTGTCCTCTCCTTAGTCAGCTTCATTCTGGTGAGCTGGCACATCCATTTCAAATCTAGAGGTGAGCGGATTATTACTGTTGTGGTCTTCGCTGTAGACCCACGGCAAAAATAGGAGGAAAAGGCATTTGGCAGAGATGCTTGTCTAGGAATGGGACCAGTGCCAGGATGGTGGGAGTCTCAGCTCTTCTTGCAATGTGGACAAAGGGCATAAAACTCACGGCCAGCTCATCTTTGGGTTGTCCCTCGCTTTGTGACTGAGCCCAGAAATGTCCAGTTTCTCCAGAACGTGACTTGGTTTGTCAGCAGGCCTAAAGCAGGTGCCATAAGCCAACATCTAAATCACCATCCCAAATCTCCTTGGCCTATGCTAATTAAACACTTCCCTGCTGCGTGTTTAAGCACGCCGGGGTCTCACGTGCACGCTGTTTCAGCACGCCGGGGTCTCAGTGCACGCTGATGGGAGCCAGAGAATTCAGGCTAGAGGTGACCAACTCATTCCTCTGTGTTGTCCTGCTCCTCCTCTTTTTCTCACAACAGCCAAGTGCTAGCACATTACATCATTAAGCCTTTGAATCTCCCTGCACTTGTCATGTTTAAACTCAATTGTCTAACACTCGCCTCTCGTGCCGTTGCCTCCAAGCTCTTGCAGTCAGCAAACCCACTGCTGACAGATGGTGGGGAAAAGTGGGTTGAGCTGGACAGCTTCCAAAAACTATGTCTAGCCACATGATATGTAAAACACAGGCTCTCATTTAAAATCTGGTCCATTTTTGTTTCTGTTGATCTTTTACAACTATTTTTATTTTGGGGAGAGTTATTTTCTGTTGGGGATCTTTGTTTGTTTGTTTGGGCCAATGACAAGAGCGTTCTTTCTGGCTTCTGTGCCCTGCTTTTGGCAGTTTCTGAACTACCAGACAGGAAATTCTCCAAAGTATTGCAGCTGATAATTGGCTCCTTTTACTGGAACAGAGATAAAATGGAATAGTTTTCTCAGGTCCTTCCCTTCATATGGAGAAACCCACAGTAATGCACACAAAAATCTTGGGCCCAGAAATCCTCAGCAACGGCCACTGTTTGATGAAATCTCTGTCAGCCCATGATCTGACCATTGCAAACACAGCATCTGGAGTTGTAGCTAATTAGTTCTCATTTTTTTTCCCCTAAATATTTCCCTCTGAACAGCACAATACATCAAACAGTTTCCAGCAAAACCTCTGAAAAGGCAACATTACTTCAACAGAAGGATATGACTTTCGATCAAGCCTCGAAAAATATTTATGAGATGATTTTGTGTTTATTTACTTATTTGTTAGAAAACATTTTTTTTCTCTCCCAAGTTAAAATTAAGACATGTATCATGAAATGTCACAGCTCAATTTCTTGGAGGACCTAAGGCTAGGAAGGAATGCAAGCATGGTAGAATATTACATTTGCTACACTTTCATGTTTTTAAAAGATCATCTTAACTCTCAAGATGAACGTATAAAATAACAAAAAAAAAACCCCGAATACATTACTAATACAGTATCATGTTGGAAATAATCTTGAATGATCCCTTAGCATCCCTTCAGCCAGCTTTATTTTCCACCTGGGACAGGATGTGAAAAGGACAACCCCACTTTTACTTGTTCCTGTGTACCTAATCAGGCGTTTGGATTGCCTCAGTGGGAATGGGGACCACAGGTAAAAGCAAATATTGGAAATTTTGCTCCTAAAATTGGAAATATTGTTCCTAAACAAAATTTACATAAATGTGTTGCATAAATGATCTACCTTGTGTTAAAAATGGGCATCTGCTGCAGGGTTGTGTGCTGCTGTACAGTTAATGATATCAGGCCACAATGACTGGTATTAATAAATTGCATTAAAAGATAATGCCAATTTCAAGGTTCCTTCCAAAACAGCCAGAACGTGATCCTGGGAACTTTTCTGCACCATGCATGCACAACAGAAAAGTCCTAATTCCTAGTTATGAAATGCCCACATCACATAAAATTAAAAGCAGATCAAGAAATAATCAGGGAAAAGAAAATCGCAGAGATATATTTCCTTGGGTTTTTATGTAAGTGGTTGGAATGTTGTCATACATAATTTTAAAGATAATTCTCAATGAATAAAGAGCTTATTTAAATGTTTCTTTAAAAAGAATTCCAAACACTACATTTTACAGTGAAGTTTTTAATGCTTTAGACTCAAATTATGGTGCTTCCATAAAAATGAGAAATAAATTAAAAATTAATATATTTTTCAAAAATGTCATCATGATTCAGAGACAAAAAGCGAAAGTCTCAAGGAACTTGGACAGAACTTCTAAAAATATTTTCAGAAATTTCTAAGTCTATTTGGGCACCAGAATTGCCCATTCTGTGAATGAATAATAGGCTTATAACATTCACCACTGTCTGCTTCTATATATGCAAAAAACACTATGTCATGAAAAAAATGCGTCATTTTAGACTTTAAATATATGTAGAACTGTATTGTGCATGCTCTCACATTTAAAGCCTTACTGGCCCAGGGTTGGATCCTGAGAAATATTCAAATTGATTGAGAGGTACTTTCAGAGGACTTTCCAAACTTAGAGGAAAAACATTAGGAAAGCAATGACAATTTGAAGCTGCTTTCAAACTGTTAGTTTAAGAATAGATATGGTACAAGGAAAGTCATAGAACTGAATATATTTCCTCTGTGTGGTGATAAGGTCTGTGTGATAATTCATAGAGGTGTACAATAGTAGGATGTATTCAGGACTTGGAAATATAAAGAGATATGGACATTTAAAATTGGGTTTTTTTAATGTTTTGGTTTATTTTCCTTCCTTGGTTTGCAAAAAGATGCAGTTTTATTTGTAGTGAATTTTATATATACATATATATAAAATACATTGGTGACATTTTGATTCAACAAATACAAATTCCACAAATATGAATTCCAGGGTTCTGCTGTAAAGCTGAGCTATCAGAGCAAGAAAAGAAAGATTGACTTGAGACAAAAACTGGTCAAGGACTTTACCATTCTTTATTTTTCCCCCCCTCTTTCTCCCTTTATATGCTTTAGGTCCCTCAGGTTGTCATGCAGACCTTCACACTGGCCATAAACACCCTCTGGAGCAGATCAACAGCAGCATTTGGCTGTCACGTGTGGTGTTGAGTGAAATCCCCTTATTTCCTTGTGCCCCACATCATGGGATTTGTGGCCTTGCTGTGCTCTGCAGTGGTTGTGAAATACAGAGAAAAGGAGGAGTAAAAAAGGAATAGAAAAGTAGCTGGTGGGTGACCAGAACAATAAGTGATCCTGTGAGAGGTCAGAGCGGAGAAGACAGGGAGGAAGGGAAGGGTAAGGCCAAGAAGCATCCCAGGGGGCACATACACACGTGCATTCTCCTTTCATTCACAGGCATCTGGCAAAAAGGTGTCAAATTACCTTTCAGAGATCATTTCAGATCAGTCAGGGAAGGGGCAGCTCAGGAACTGTGCCACTTTGTCCTTCAGCACCAGCAAATGCAGCACCTGGTGAAATGGATGTGCACAGTCACCCCATCAGCTGCCCTGGAAATCACTGGGATTAAGAACCTGAAGAACCAATTGGAATTAAAGCCTGAAGAACTCAAGCCAGGAAAAAAACAAACAAACAAAAAACAAACCAAAACTACAAAGAAAAGTCATCTAATATCTAATAAATAAATAAAGGCTCTGAGATAGGGGCTAGCTAAGGAAAAGTAGGCCCTGATCCAGAAGCACTCTTAAGACACTGTAAATGGCTCGAAGCATAGGAGTAGGCAAGTACTCAGGAGCTAAAGTGCTTTGCTGGAGCAGGGTCTTTGCACATAATAGGATCACTGGATCCTGAAGATGGCAGAATGTGTTTTTAGTGCAGGAATAGGTTAGCCCTGAATTCCTCCATCCGAGCTAGGTGTTATTATTTCCTCAGCTGGCTGGCTCGAAAGCAGTCTGGTCCGGGCAGTGGGAGGCGTCTGAAGGAATTACTCTCCAGCGGGAAGCAGAGGGAGATTCAGCAGGATCAGAGATCAGCTTCAGGAGAACAGCAGACGGGAAGGCTCATCAGCCTGCCCCAGTCAAACTGAAGATTTCAGCAGTGCCAGCACAACTCCTGCCAAGGAGCCAGGCTCCCTCAGAGAGAGAGAGAGGACGGATCCGTCCTGCCGCACAACTGGCCCGGTGTCCCGTTTCACAGGGACAGAAAAGGCGGATTCTTCCAGCGGCCTTGCAATTCCTGCAGTATGTTTTTTGATTTCACAGCTGACGGTTCCAACTCTTTGATGGCACACTCGGATCCATAATATTTCATGGGAAGCAGGCAGAAACAAATACACACTCGTCTAGTCACTAATTGCCAGTGAAACAGCATCTCCCACCGTTTGCCAGCCCTGTCCCTGGTGAGCCCGTCAGCAGCTCTGTTGCTTGAGGAAACAGACAAAGAGGAAGGCAGGGAGGAAGACACTCCTCAGTGCAGTTTACAGCGATCCATGGTTATGAAACTCCCCAGTGCCAGAAAATCGACTTCAAGCTGGCCCTGTTGGTTGCTGAAACGTTGGCAGGGTAATCCTGCTCCTATTGAGAATGAGGAAAGTTCTGCCATGGGCACAGGGAGGGAGATAATGATCTCTTCACAGGAAAAGACACAGCCATAACTTAGATATGTTTTGTGGAAGAGTCCTCTGGATGCAGGGCCTTCTGCTACCCCCAGGCTGGTGTTTACATGGTGGCTGTCTGCTGTAAATAAGAGTGGCTGCCCTCCCCTGAATCCTTGGGTGTACAGACATCGGAATATGGGAAGTCTTGAGCTCACAGCAAGATGTCCAAGCTGGGGAACCCCACTGGCTGCTAAAGCTTTTCACATAATGGGTGAAAAACTGGAGTGGGAGATCTTTGATTCAAATCCAGTAGCTTTTTCTGAGAGATTGTTTTTTTCCTACTAGACAGTAAGTGGAAAAACAAATTTCAGGCTGCTTCAACCCAAATATTTGACTTGAAGAAAAGCTTTTGCTTAACTTTTTTGATTTTAGAAATATTTGGTCTGGTTTCCTTCTCCTTTTTATTGATGGTAGATGTTTTGAATGATATTCAAAACAAAATATCCACCATCTTCTCCTTCCTGAACTGTCAGAACAAATTATTTCAGCCTTTTTTTTGTTTTCAGGAGGACACCAAAACTAAAACAAATAATCAAAAACCCCACACCCACATGCACACACACACAGAATGTAATCAAATTGCTGGAACATAATATTGCAACATAAACCACCCCAAAAATCAAATCCTCCCTCATCCCCTTCCCCCAGCCAAAATTATTAATTGAATTTATGTTCCTGTGACCCAAGCTGTAAATATTTGTGGCCACCTGAAATTTCCTAGGGCAAATGTGCAACTGGTTCAGAGCTCTCCCCTATACCCTGCTCTTCCCTTTATCACTTTCCTTGGGCCTGCTGTGTGAATTTTACGGGGAGAGTGGACAGCCAGGGAGAGGTGGCATTTGGAAGGGTGCTGCCCCGCCTTGCTGCCCACCAGCAGCACTTCTGCCACGTGATGTGGAGCTGCCAGCCTTGGGACCAGCGCTGCCTTGCCAGCCTTGTCCCCACCCCGGGTCCAGCCTGCTCTCCAGGCTGGCAGCAGTGGTGGGAAACAAGCTGTGGAGAGTAAGATGTTGCCAAAATCATTAAAAAGGCAGGAAGAATTGGCTGACAAGTGAGGAGAGGCAGTCTTGGGCAGCTGTTGAAAGAGGACTTCATCTCTTCCACTGCTTATACCTGGGGAGATTAGGGATAAAGCAGAGAGGAAGGAAAAAGTGTTTTCTTAGGCTGTGAGAATTGAAAGCAAGGGGCATCAAAGCAACAGGGGAGTGAAAGCCAAATTTTCTTGGCAATCATCCCTCAGCTTTAAATTCGCTGAGAATTCTCATCCTCAGCATTTGTCAGCTTATTAATAGTTTTCCTGTAGTTGGATTTAAATCTGCATCCTAGGTTGTCAAGTCTGAATTAAAGAACCAAGTGGAAGAGGAGGAATGTCTCATGATGGGCTCGGAGCCAGCTTGGAGGGGTGCTGGTGGGAGGTTTCACTGCCTCTTACACTAGCTGGATCCTTTTGATGTGGGAAGCATCTGCCGAGAGACAAACGGCTAGGCTTGGAGTGTCCCTATCCAAAAATAACTGAGCAGTTCACATCAGGGAAACTGCTCTTCGGCAAATTCTGTTCTCACCTGGGCTTGCACCTCGATTTCACCCATTCAGCAACAATTTATGATCGTGTTTCAGCACTACCGATGGCACAGAGAGAGCAGGCAACCAGTCACCTGGGATTTTATTACATGTAATGGCAGATATTGCCACATCCATTTGATATGTTGATATATACCATCACTTCTCTTTCTTGGGTGTCATCACTGCCAAGTGTCCCATGTCACAGAACAAAGCACCCTGAACTATTTCTTAATACACAGTAGAAAGACAGTCAGGAACACATTTCTTAACCATCAAAAAAGAAGAAAGTTTTATTTTCCAGTGCCTGGATGTGGCCCCTATAGCCTCATTTATCCAAGCCAGATCGAGGCATTTGCAGCCCACTTGGTAGAGGGCAGCAGGGCTCTTTGTCCCTGGAATTTACCAAGCAGGGAGAGAGGGAATGACCTGTACTTCACACTGCCAGCAGCACCAGGAAAGACGTCGAAACACTGACGGGGAGAAGCAGTATCCTGTTTTCACTGAGGAGCCAAAACTGTGTTAAAAACTACACTTTGCCTCCAGTTCGGGCACTGTGCCAAAGCCTTCTGCAGATAAGGTGTTTGCAAAGTCCTTGGAAAGCCTGGAACAGAGTGGTGTTTAGGGTATGTGATTTAGGGGTTTTGTAGAGAAAACAGGGAGGCTTCCTGATTACTAAGGCTCATCTCTTTGGTGACTAAAAAGAAAAACAACAAAAAACCAAACCCAAACAACCAAAACAACAAAAAAAACCAAGCCAAAACCAAACGAACGCAAAACAAATTAAAGAACCACAACAAACCACCTCTGAGCTAAACATCTTTGCAAGAAGTAAGGAATGACCCAACACGACCAAAATGCCTTTTTCTACATCCAGTGAAAAGACAGTTTCCTTACTGACTGGCAGAATTTGGGATAAAATTACAAAGCATTGATCCTGCTAAGGGGCATGTTCCTGCTTTGGGAAGCAATGCAGGGAATGCCCATGGATTCAGGTAAATAGCTCATGCAATGGCATTTCCTTCTAATCACAGCTGTGTTCCTTTGGAAGGCAAAAATTTTTGTTATGTTTGTGTGTTAGCACTGCGGGCTGGTCATTCTGGATGCATTTTGGTTAATTCAAAGCCTCAGACTGCCAGGATTCTGCCCCAGCTTTGTAATGTTAGACTTCTCTGACACAGGTGGATGTCAGATCTGACCTGAGTGATGTTCATTGAGCCAATAATTTCCACTCTGTGTCTGCACTCCACTTGACGGGACCCGGAGCAGTTCAGGGCATGCAGGCTTGCTGAGCACAGAGTAGCATATCTGTTTGATAACATAGCTGCCTTTCAAAAACTCCAGAGGAAAAAAAAAAAAGGGAGGAAAAAGAAAAAGAAAAAAAAAAGAGACTTCTCCAGATTGCACAAAACTTTCTATTCAATCCAAAAACATGTTATCTGAAATTTCAGGGTTTCTGTCACATTTTTCCAAGCAAAAAAAGGATTGTTTGTTTGTTTTCACTTTGAGTTTTTGGGGGTTTTTTTTAGTGGGGTGCTTAGACTGAGGAGGAATTAATGGACGAATTAATGCCTTTATTTTCTTCTGTAAATCTTTGGGGCAGTTGTCTCTCCCCAGAACTCTAGGGTGTTTGAGGTGGATCTGTCTAAAGCCACAGTTCAGTGAAATTTTTGTTCGTTTGCAGCTCTGGCATGACTCTCACCCATCTTTCTGCTGTTCTCCCTCCTAGCTGCTTCCCCAGTTGTGTTATTACAATTGCTTGTGGGCTTAAGGATAAAACAAACAAAACAAAACACACAAAAGCCCCCTCCAAAACTAAACCAAAACAAGGGAAAAAAGGGTGTTTTTAAATGAGACGACTTTCCTTGCTCTGTTCAGCTGCAACAAATTTGAGCTGGTATGACTGAGTGGGCAGGAGTGAGAGGTAAAGGACGAACTATGAACAAGTTGTCGTTTTTGGAAGAAGCCAGTGTTCATCAAATCACAGCCTTGATTTTTTTTTTTTTTTCCTGTTGGAGCTGTTCAGTTTTTTGCAAGTAGCTCCCTGCGTGTGGGGACAAAAAAGAGAGGGAAGGACTTTGCAAGCTGGTGAGCAGGAGAAGAAAAGAGGTGCATTTAAGACTTTACTTGGCAAAGCAGCAAAGCAGCCCTTGAACTAAGTCGCCTGTTTCTGAGGAAGGAAAGGAATAACCTCTGGGATTCCTTCCCCTCTTCCCTGTGCCCAAGGAAGGTGGAAATTTGCCACGAGCAGCAAAATAAATATATTGAGGGAAGCAGGAGGCACAGACACACGGAAGGAAGGCAGCACCACGGCGGTTTCAGCCATGTGCAAAAGCAGGTAGGCAAACCTGCAGGTCTGTCACCATCCACCCGTTCCTGATACTTTCTTCTATGTGATAGAGCAGGCAAAGAGCAAAGCTGAGTGAGAGGGACACGAAGCATGACAAGATTAGAGGAGAAATATGGGGGACGACATCAGTGAAATGACTGGTTAAGGAATTTGCCAGTTTTGTTGGGATAGACTCCTGGAATCACCTGAGGTGAAAGAAACAAAACAAGGGGCTGTGCTCGCCCTTGTGTGCCAGTAACATCCACGAGAAGCACAAACAAACAAATTGCCAAGGACAAAGGATGATTAAGAAAGTCTTCCAGCCTTGCCAGTGCTTTCACTGAAAGCTCTGATCACAGAGGTTTTCTGCTTGTGCTGGGTAGTAGCAGTGGAGGGAATCTTATGCCCAAGGTATTGAGACCTCCTGGTCTCCATACGTACTTCAGTTCCTTCTCTCAGCCACCCTGTAGAAAACCATATTGCTGAACCCTCAGAAAGAGGAGAGTTTTGTTTTGTCTGGATGTTTGAGTGGCCATGGAGAAGGACAAGGAAGCCTTCTGGGAGGACACTTACAAAAGGTTAATCACTCAGTCTGTTCAGAGGAGAAATACTTTGTGTATCTACTTAACAGACTGCAGCACCGTGAAAAGACCTTCAGAGATTACTGATACTAGAAAACAGAACAAGTCAAGGCCAGTGTGGGCGAGTAATATTTTAAAACATATGACACTTTCAATAAGCTTGGCGATTCTGCTGATAGGAAATGTCTGGTGATACTGCTGATTGCGAATTTTAGTGGTCCTTGTCCAGAATGCAGCCTTACTAGGATAATGCTTTTAGAATCTACATGGCATCAAAAGGAAAAACAAAGAAAAGAAGCTGCCTTCATGCATCACCAGGGATTCATTTATGAAGAACTGCATTTTTCCCCCCCACAAAAATACATTAACAAATGTACATTTCACTTTTGCCTAGGAGTTTGCTTGCTTGTCCTCAAATGACATAAATAGATGAATTGAGAGCCCCAGTTTCAGTTTTTAAATACTTGAAGCATATTTTCATATTCTCTTTGGCATTACTGGTGAATAACATAAACACAAAACATAACATAACAGTATATCTGTACAGCTGGCAGTGTAATGCAAAAACAAAAGTGTCTGATAAAATGGTGGGGAAAAAGTTGCTTGGTGTAATTTGTCAAGGTCCTGATGCACAGTGATTGTCAGACTAGGAATTTTGACTGGGTTTTTTTTGTTTGTTTGGGTTTCTTTGGGTTTTTTTTTTTTACCACCTGAGGCCTTCTGTGTTGTGGACAGAAGGATTCTCCAGAAGATGAGCAGCTCCGTGGCAGTGACTGTTTGCTCTCTGTGTTTAGAAAGCAGAGGGAGCAGATTGGCCTCTGGGGCTCTGTGAAACACAGGCAGTGATTTCCCTGATTCCACTGTCAGGAATACCTTGCTGGTCCTGAAGTGGGTTAAAGTAAACTATGAAAACGAGTGCTTATTCTCAAGAAAAACATTCCTGCATGGAGCTGATTTGGAATAGTTTCATGCACAGAAGCTCTCAATACCCTGAGGACACAAAGGAAAGCAACTACTGGGAGGTGGTCTTATTCACCCTAAAAAAATATTCCTTCAGTAACAAAACCAAAGAGAAGAACTGAGTGTTCTGCCCACCTCTTAACTGCTAGCCCTCACCACCTCAAGGAAGAATGAACCTCAAATATTTGCTTGCAAGCAGTTTTTAGAGAAAAACCATATGGCTGCCCATGGTTCTCCTTTTGTGTGACATTAAATTAGCTCAAATAAGGGATCCTCCCCAAACCTGTGATGTGGCCACCTAAAAACACGCAGTGTTCAGGATTATATCCTGTCCCCAGAAGCAATCCCAAAGCTAACCCAGCTCCACCCACCATGTCTTTCACACATCACTGACTTCACTGTTATCTTCACTAAGACTTCAGAAATGGCTCCACATCAGACCTATCACAGAGAGTACAGCATCAGTAATTTATTTATTTTATTTTTTTTTAATATATATATATTTAAAAAGAGAGGACATGGTTGTAGTGTCTCAGGAGCTTGTATATTTACTTTCAGGAAACCTGAACAAAAAATAATTTAAACATAAACAGCAATTGTGCCCTCAATCACAGTGTTGTTAACTCTGTGGGTTTTCCTGGGTGCTCAAATCTGCCCAATCAAGTCAACTGCAGTGTTTAGGCTTTCATGGGCTTTGCTCTGGACCCCCTCTGAACTCTCATTGCTAAGGGAAACCATAGCCCTGTGATATACAATGCACTCCTCCTTGCATGTGACAGCAGCTTGCTCTGGTTTAGATAATACCAACAAACTGGAGATCTCTTTTTTCTCTCTGAAAGCTGTTCAAGAAACAGTGCCTGCAGACTGACTGGCTCCATCAATAAACCCAAATCACACATAATCTAAGAACCTGCCTGCTAAAAACAGCACCAGGAGATATAATTCAGGCATGAGGAACACAGCTCTGAAGGGAGCTGGATGGGTCCACTTGCAACAAATGATCTCTCATAGCACTCTTGGGTTGTTTCCCCTGGTCTCTGGTAGGTAGCTTTCAGCTTAAAAGAGGGGAGTTCATCTAAATGCAAAAATTGATGTAACTGGTTAAAAAGTTGAGTTATCAAAACAAAATATGCCTTCTGTCTTTTTTATTAAAAAAACGCCTCTGAGAATCTAAAACTGTGTGGAATTAATCTACACAATTAAAGAAACCCTATAAACGCCTTGGTTCAGCCCATGAAGCTGACCAATATTAATAATGGGTGAAAGGGCAGAGGATGGTTTTATTTTAATTTTTGGGACAGGGCTCTCCTTTTGAAGAGGAAAGGAGAATTAATAAGCCTCAATAAAACAAGATTTCTCGGCTGGTGCCATCATGGGAACCACTGTCAGCCTTTTTTATTTGGAGAAACTAAAACTTTGAGTATGAATTTATAAAGTCAGGTGGAACTGTTGGCCCCAAATTGCACCCCTCTGCTATTCTAGGTGAATATTCTCACATTCAGACAGAGCATTAGAGGGAGCTGGCACACCAGGCTGTGAATGACAAGAATTCACTGCAGACACTGCAGGGCCAAGAGCTGGGCTGTTGGTGGTGTGGAAGGTCTCAGCATGGGGTGGGAGGCTCTGCCATTCCTGTACGCTGCTTTCCAAACCCCTGCTGCAGCAGAAATGCTTTTTCCAGCCTGTGGCAAGCAGAGAGGAAGATTTGACATCTCTTGGCCCGTGCATCCGAGGGATGGATGGCAGAGGAAGGAGCTGCAGCGTTGCCTTCACTTGATCTGGAGAGACAACCATAAGAAACAGGATTTGATCTTTGGGGTGATTTCTTAATCAAATCCTTCAAGTCTTTGTGATCTTGCCTGCAAGTTCCTTGTCCCATTTCTCTCTCCAGGGCTCAGAGGGTGCAGGAGGTAGAGGCTGAAGCATCCTGGAGATATTCAATGACCCTCTAAAGCACAGCAACCAGCCCCAGCCATCTGCAGCCCCCAGCTAGGTCTGGCCTATGATTTTGTTTCCAGATGATGAAACAAATGGTTTCATCATCTGGAAATAAAGATGAAATTTTTCAGATCCAGATGATTTTGTTTCAGTGATGAAAACACCAAAGTTCCACGGCGTTATTTCAGCTGTGGGCCAGGTAACACCACCCAGCGATCACCTTGACCCTCTGACACTGCAGAATGACCGGCTCATAATGGCAGCGGATTGCCATCTATTGTTGAGAGAGAATTTGCAAAGCAGCCTAAGGGAATTTGGCGCCCCATTCCTATTGAATTACAATGGGATTTGGGCATTGAATTTCCTTAGTTAGTCCTTTCAAACTTCCCCTCCTTTTTAAAGTAATAAAGGTGGCATTTTCATAAGGACTCTTGTGCTGGCTTCTTTTGAAACTGCTTGACGTTTTTTACCACTTACTTCAATGAAAGCATCGTTTGGCCAACGCTTTGCAATTTTGAAAAAATCACGGTAGGGATTTCGAATCATTTGCTCTTAATTTATGACCTAAAAGTTTGTCCAAAAGATTAATTTAGAAAAAAAAAATAAAAAAGTAAAGCATTTAAAAGACATGAAGGAAGGAACTGAGCTCAGTGGAGAGAAGAGACCTTGATGAGATTTAATAAGTAAATTCCAAGGTGCACTCCAAATTCATCTTGGTTATCTCAGTCTCAAACAGCTTTTGAAAGCCCAAATATTTATTTAACTATGGAAGATACGAAGGGGTTTCCAAGACACTTTCCAGCTATGATACACCAATATACTAAAAAATCAGCTTTGAAGACAGAGACCTAATTAACTTTCTTGAAGATGCTTTATCATCTTCATCTAGGTATTTGTTAAAAACCTCTTTTATATTACATATACGGATTATTAGCTATTAACTTAATTGTGTGACCTTTAGTCAAATCAGAAAACCTCTGAAATCAAATGTAAACCAGAGTCTACCGGCGTAGTTGCATATCTGGAAATGGCTTGAGATTTTTATTATTTCTGCTTGAAAATGCAGGACTTTCTTTGACAGACTGGAAGCCTAGCTCTGAAAGTAGGCAATTATCCCTCTTAGCCATGTTTTTACCACAGTTTTAAACTGAGATCGCACGGGGTGGGGGTGACACATGGTTAACAATAGGAGATCATTAACTTAAACATCTTCCATTTATGTGGAAGCATCGGTAATTCGAAGGGAAGGCCGAGGCCGTAAGTCCGTGCTGAGGGCAGGCTCCAGGCTGTGGAATTTTTCCTGGATCCAGGACAAAGGAGCCAGGTATCAATGCAGTCATCTAAAGAAGCAAAAGATCTCTCTAAGAGATGGGATTCAGGAGACAAAGCTCCAGGATGAGGAGGACCCCCGAGCAGGATGTGCTTGCTTGGCAGGTGGCTTTTGTTTGCTTGCAGGATCAGCTGAGGTAGAAGGAAACTGGGCTGGGGCTGCAGAGAAGCTGCTGCAGGATTCAGAGCAGGACTTTTGTGGAGAAAGGAACATCCTGAGCTCCTTAGTGGATGCCTCAGGCCAGAAAGGAACAATAAGGGTGAGGCAACCAGGCAGAAAGAACAGTGTTTGGTTTGGTCTAAAGCTGTTTTGCTTCCAGGAGATAAAGTGCTGGGAGGGTGGCACAGAGCTCCCAGAAAGGAGGTGCACCTCGCTGCTCGCAGTTATCTCTGGTCGTAAACAATGCCCCATGCTGGAAGTCGGCGTGGACAGCATTGCTCCGGGGCTCTGGGCTGTCTGGGTCAAATCTCCCATTTTCATGGAGATCATCAAGCATTGTGCCAAGCAAGAGGGCCAGAGGAGAATGTTGTAACTTAGGCCACTGGAATTTTACGAAAGCAAAACTCCACCGATTGTATGTAAGTCCTAAGCAAGCAGCTTAATGAAGGATCCACCACCCCCTGGAAACTGCAGCTGGGTTTCACTGATCAGTGCCTTCAAGGACCACAAAGTGAACTTGATCTTTCAAAATGAAATAAACTCACCTGCATCTACTCAACTAAATACTTTCTCTGTATCATTTGTGATTAGCATCAAAATGAACTGAGACCCATGCAGTGACTTATATTGTTTGTTCCTCCTTCCACTTAAAAGCTATTCACTCAATTTCTGAAGTCCCTTACCTCAGTGGACTCTGGCCCTGGCTCTACCAGCAGATTGGTTTTCTTGCACTTGTAATGCTTAGAAACAGGACCAAACAGGAAATAATCTACTTTCAGTATATGTGGAAACTTCTTTTCTTTGTAGTGGGCAAAAGCAAGCTCAATGCTCAGAGAAATAATGTCTCCACTCCAGCAAATGTGCTCTAAAAAAAAAAAAAAAAAA
>VZTH01005077.1:149681-167974 GCA_013397815.1 Aleadryas rufinucha
TTTTTATACAGAAAAGTCGATGTGCTAAGCCTCTCCTCCAGCACTGCAGTCTTCTGATATTTCATCCTGAGATACAGCTGGTGTCCTCGCCCAGCCTCATAGCTGGGGCACTTTTTAAATTTAGGTTTATTTTATTGTCCCAGGAAATCTTGGCTGATCAAGAACCAAAGGGCTAGTAAAAATTTCACATCTTACCCTGAGAGAACAGAAAAAGAGCTGTTTACCTTGAGGACACAATTGAAAACAGGGGTGAAATCCTAGCATTGCAAAGTCAAGGAAAGCTCTGCCATCTGTACCAAGAGGCCAGAATTTTACCTGGGATGTTTTATTTGGTTCCTGGGTGCTCTTAGCTGTGTCTCTGCTCTGTTTGAGCAGAGGCTTTACAGCAGCTTCATACCTTTTTTTTTTTCCAGTGAGAAACCACTCGTATAATTGAGCGTATGATGTTTCCTTTTTCTTTCCCCGAGAGTGGCTAATAACCTCACCCTTTATTAGAGATGGGGAAAAGCACATAAGAAAGAGATGCTGAAAATCAAAATTCATTATTTCTGCCACTCATGGAGGACTTTTTCTTCATTAAGCAAGTTATCTTGAGGGCATAAGGGAGCTTTAAATCCTTTTTCTCTGGTTCAGGCTTCTGTTCTCATACACTTTTACCACTCCATCCAAGCATTTCTCCACTTACAGCCCTGGCACTCAATTTTTTTGGTCTTTCTACACCACCTCTCACCCAGCTACCTCTCCCCAGAATCTGCTCTTTTAAAGACACTCAGAACTTCTCCATGATACATGAGATGCCTCTGTTTACACAAGATATGCAAAATATATGCTTCACATTGTCATGCCCCACTACCAAATTGGGTAATATGAGATTAAATAAAGCACGGGGATAGTCCTGTTTAGCTCTCTGGTATTCATGAATGAAAAGCTGAAACCTCTTTTTTTTTTTTCTGAATATTTATATTTCAAGTCTTAAATTTGTTTATAGTATAACTAATTTTTTTTTTAATTTAACCCATGAAAAAACAATCACAGACAATATATTCCACTTTTTTTCTTTTGAAAAAGGCTAACTTTTCATGAAAAAGACAAAATTTGTAATATAGTGAATAAAGATTGACAAGTTCAGATGTAAGTTGCTACTTCATGTGAACAACTTAATCTTGTAGAATTTCCATTTTTTTATTAAAAAGTCATGAATGAAAATGACAGTCTAGTAGTTAATATCTGACACCATAAATTCATCAAAAACTGAAGAGGGACCTATAAAATATCCATTACATGACTTTTGTGAGAAAAGCAAAGCAGTTAAACCTTCAGTCCTTAACATCCAGAATTTCATGCCCAATCTATAGGGAAGGCATGCAAATACAGCCTTCATCTCACGGAGTTTTCTGGAATTTCAAATTATTATATATTTCTGGCATGACTGCCTGCACATATCTGGAATCCTGCAGGGGAAAGTCAACACAGCTCCACTGAAACCACTGACACCATATTGTTACCTACTGGGCAAGGATTTTGGGGACAAAAACAGAGATATGTGTTCTCCACAGCACCACCAGTGTGCCCACAACCAGCAGAGGTGACTTGTGTTTCCATCAGATTCCTCTGCTCAAAGGCTTGTTAGCAACCTTGTAAGATATAAAATACAATACAATACAATAATAAATTTTTTAAAAAAAATTAAAATAAAACAAAACAAAACAAAACAAAACAAAACAAAACAAAATAAAATAAAATAAAATAAAATAAAATAAAATAAAATAAAATAAAAAATGTAAGACTCCTCTTGGTGACCCACGTCAGCCTAACCTAGATGTACAAGAGGACACGTTCTTCAGTTTTAAGAGTTTAAGATCAAGGACTTCAATCAGAAACACTAGCACTCCTGATTAAATAAAAAGCAAGGCATCAGAGAGCCTGTGTAACTTCTGTGGAAAATTGAGGCCTGCTTTGGCTTACCTTAACATATACATCATTTTTTGCATGTCTGTTGTGCTCCTAATGCAGACAGTGATGCTGTAGAGATGTTGTAGTGCCAAGACTCTCGAATTTAATCTGTTCCCTTCTTCTTTACTAATATTATTTATTTAACAGCATCAGGCAAAATCAAGGCTCCATCCCACTCAACTATTCATCAGCATTGTCAAGCAGAAAAAAAAGAAAATGTGCAATTACCTGAGGTATGCAGAATTTGTCGTGTTAGGTCAGATTGATCCCATCTCTGACAATGACCAACAGCAGGTGCTTGAGGAAGAAATATGAGGTCAGAACAGCCACCAAAGAGATCTTTCCCTGGTGTACTCCTCCACATTCTGAAAAAAAAAAAATTAAGATAAGCCTCTACAAACCTGAATATATTACTGCATGCTGTGAGAATTTAGTTGTGTAATTGCCCCTGTGCTTAGTGTCATGCACGTCCAGAAGGGGCTTCCAGTCGCTCTACTCCAATCTCACACTTTGAACAGCAGCTGGCTCACAGGGCCAGTAACTCCATCAAAAAACACCTGACCTGCTGCACCCCAGAACAGGGCTTTGAAACTGCAGCCTTTGAATGTGGTGTCAGAGAGCAGCACCTTGTCAAGTCATCCACTTTCACTGCAGCGCAGCTCAGATTTTCAGCCCCGGCCAGGTTTGAATGCTGCCACCTCCCCAACCCCTCCTCCAAAATGGGTTTAACTGGGAATGGAATAAAGCACACACCTAAACAACAGGAGCAAAACCCATCAGACTGCTCCCTGTGCAGTGGAAGCTCCAAACACAGAGGAATCTGAGGGCCTCTGGGGGAGTTAACACCATGAGGACGACAGTCACAGTGCTACTAATACTCAAACCTGCAAACTATCTGGCCAAAACAGAACAGACAATCCCTTCATTTCTGCAGAACAATCCTCACTGTATTGAACTTGGATTGAGGAGCCTGAAGCTTGCCAAAACTTTGACTTTATCAAATGTTCTATAGTAGCTCAGCCAAAATCAACTCACTTTGACTGGTCGAAGAGCTTTCTGTTCTTTTCTACTTGGAGTTCACATATGTGCATCACTTGGGTCTCTGAGCATTTCCAGTGGGGCACTGAGCAAGCCAGCTGAGGTCTGTGGGGTGTCTGCTCTCTGAGCTTCTCTAGACAGGTTGTTTGGGCTCGCAGGTATTCTGCTTACACAGGTCTGTGTGTTTGCATGCATGCAGCCTTCACATACACACATACTTGTGGCTGTGTGCTTGCATGAGCCAGGGCGATTTCAAAGAAGCCCAGCTTCCTTTTTAAACAGTGGTGCAGTTTGCAATCATCCTTATAAGGCCATTTCTTAGCGTGGCCCCAGGCCCTGAGAAGATGCTTGGTTCTGTTCAGCAAGTGTTGCCTTTGCAGGGTGGGGGATCCACTCTGCTCCACAGGCACCAAGGGCACTTGTTACCTTGGAAAACAAAGGGAAAGCTGATTGAGGCCCCATGGGATATTGTTCCCCTGCTTAAAGTCTTTTCTGAACTGAAGGATTGACAAGTTCTTCTGTAAAAGAGCAAAGTGCAAGTACACCTAGAAGGAAGCACTTATATTTTTTTTTCTCTATTTGCTTAGATGTGTGGCAGGAAGGGGCTAGTCCTTTGAAAAGGACCATCTGAAGATGCAAAAAAAAAAACCAAAAAAACCCCCAAACCAAAAAGCCTAGGAAATGAGTGCAACAGGCAGCCCATTGCTCTGCTTAACCTTCTGCTTTGTGTGCTGAAGCATGGCCTTGCTAGGTGAGACCTGGAGCAGGGTTTTGGAGGAGGAGCAAGGGGAAGCGTCCTTCCCCCGCCTGTAAAGTTAAGGCCGCACTGAAAACCAAGGGTGCATGGATGCTCCTCCCTCTCCACTCTGCTCCTGCAGGGAGAAAAAACCCAGTGCCTGAGCTGGGGAAGAGGTGGCAGAGGCTGCCAGCGTGGAGGATGAGGATGGTGGGACTACATCGAAAGGGAAGCACCACGCAGAGCAAGGAAGGTCAGATGCACCAGGCCCTCGAGGTTTGAGTCAAGCCCTGCTGTGGTTGATGGAAAGGTTTCCATTCATTTGAGTGGAACACATTAATGAGTGGTGGCACACCTTGTTTACATGGCAGTGAGTGTGCAGCTCCCCGTTACAGGAATGAATCAGAAAGGTGCAAGCTCATCATGTATATGAAGTCTTTTTTAGATACTGATCGCACTACAGGAAGTCTTTGATCTTCAAGGAAAGCCTTACTTTGCCTTCAGCAACAAGGAATACACACACAACGAGGCAGAAACCTCCTCCTCAAGCAATGCTTGCTGTTGTTTCACCTCTGCGACGAAATGAGAGTGAGAAAGTGACAGGGCTGAAAAACTCCGGGTGGAAATAGGACAAGGCTGCAGCTCAGGACGCTTTGCTGTTTATGAAACGTGGCTTCCAGGCTGATCAAATCCGACTAGCGTTCGTTTTCCCACAGATTGTTTCCTATATTTGGCAATTCAATTTCCAGCACGCCTCCTGAGCCCGGCCCCACCAATTGCCAAAGGACAGGACCCGTGTGTGAGGGATTCTCCAGGTGCCAGAGGCAGCAGCAGGCACTGGTGCTTTGCACACACTTGTGCAGAAAGTGTGCATGGACCAGGGGTGGTTTGTGCCCCTACTTGCCACAGCAGGTGAAGAGAGCTGCTTGTGGCAGAATAATTCGTGATTATTCCTTTCCTTCTTCACTCAGCCAAACCCACCTGTGCCTTAAACTGAGCAAAGGTACTTTTTTTTCCTCTCCACTGCATGTTTTCTCCAGGCGATGCTGGTATTGAAAGGTTCAGTTTAGCCTTTGTGTTGCTTCACCTTTATTACAGATCTACTTCACCATGGTCTTTCAAACCTTGGTTTGTTCACCCTCCTGTTCTACTCTTCTCATTATTTTGAATATACTGTTATTATATTGGTGGTTTTTTGTTAACACTTGCCTGAGAAACTTCAGTTCAGTATTAGTCTTTAGTATCTGCCATGCCTACCCAACTTTTTAAAAGATGCTTGCTTCCCTTTTATGCTGACAGTTGTTTATGTGACTGGAATGCAAACACAAATTCCACAAAATTTGCCACGATGAATGGATTACAACTTCCATTTAATGTTTTCCTCAAATCTCAATGACCGTGGTTATAATTTTCCCAAATTCCCACACTACAGAATGGATCAGTTTAATCTAGGAGGCTAATAATTTCTGAAGTGATAAAAGTTTTGTGAAAATACTAAATTCCTGATTTAAAAGTCTTCAAATCACTACCACTGTATTCAGAGAAGAAAATTATAAAATATTAATATATTTGAGTACAACTATTCTTTCATTCAAGCCCCTGTTAAAGAAGACAATTTTTTTAAACCTCTCCATCTATCAGTAAGTTATTGAGATACCATTTATATGTTGCTAATGTATTATTTTAAAAATTGGATCAATTGGAATTTGTTTAGCACTTACTGCTAAAAGAATGCATGGAATTAAAATTACTTTTGAGATACCAATTTTCTGTGTACAGTTATATAGTTTTACTAAAATGCTACTGTTATGGCTTTGGTAATTTTTAATCAGAAAACAAGTCATTAAATTAAAATATATTGTAATAGTTGTAAGAGTTTTTTACTTCCTCTTCTGAATAGAATAAAAAAAATTCAAAATATCCAACCTCTCTTGAATTTAAAACTGTGCTTTCCTGACAACTTTATTTAGTGTCCATTAAAAATAACACACTGATTAATGAAAAGAAACCTGAAACAAGAAGTGCCTGGATTAATTGGTGGTCTTTTGTGGCGTGTTTTTTAATACTTTGGACTAGGTTTAATTGTGTTCCATTGCATGGCTGAAGTGACCCAATACACCCATGTTTCTCAGCAAGATCAATTGAAAGCTATTTGAAAGCTATTGCATCTTGTTCTCTTATGTTTCAGAGGAAAGGAGAGAACAGGGAATGATTTATGCTCCCAAGACCACAGGGAAAGAAGTCACCAGTGGCAGGGAATGGGATTAATTTGATTTTTGTCCTCACCTGCAAGAGCATTTCTCAATAAACCAAAGAAGATAACCAACAGCATTCACAATTCAAAATCCAAGTGCTTTTTTTACCTTTCATAAACACTTTTTTTGAGACAGGAACAAGTTAGACGACCCTCTAGACATATATTTCTGTACAGAATTTGGTTCCAACACTTTGCTCCAGGTCAGACCTTTGGTCTTCAAGGTCCTTCCCAGCCCTGATTTCAACCTCGAGTGCCCAGTGGAGAAAAATGAGCAGAGAAGGGCTGGTAGGGCAGGATGAAAGATGGCTGGAATAGGGAGACATCCCTTCCTCGACTCCCAGGTGCAGGATAAATGTGTCCCTCTGGGGTCCTGGGGACAGCCAGCCCTGCTGGAGAGCAGATCCTCATGAAGGACATGGGAATGCCGCTCCTCAGTGTGGTCCCCAAGAGATGGGACAAATGGCTGACAGGTACAGTGCAGATTTTAGGGGATTTTAGGTAAGCAGTGGAAGGCTCTGACAAAACTTGGCAGAAGGGAGGTTGAAATGGTGAGGGAAATAGCCAGGACTGTGATCTTGATGTGATGACTGATTTTTTTTTTCTCCCAGTGAAGGGACGAGCAGGAGTTACTGCACTTCCTACCTGAGAGCATTTAAGCAGTGGGATTCTTTTGTAGTGTTGAATTTTACACAGCAAGAAGAAGAATTACTGCTATACAGTGAAACTTGTGTGTCTCTTGCAATCTTCTTTTTATAGTGCATGCCCACAATGCTAAAAACTGCACATAAGCTTGCTCTTGCTGGTCTGGCTAGGAATCTAATAACAAAAAAAAAAATAAAATTAGGAATAGTGTGTGAGACTCATTAAAATGGAAAACTACAAAATGCAAAAAAACTTATTCACCCTGTGGTGTGTACTTGCATTTAGGTGTCTTCATAAAATACATGTATCTGCATCACTGCATATCTGTTAGGTGTTTTGGTGGTTTTTGTTTTGTTTTTTTTTTTATTTTTTCATATAATTTAATAATGTGTAAAATAACTCAAAGCAAGAATAATGGGATGTAGAAACCCATGAAATAAGGAGAGCAGAAGAAAAATGTCATCTTCGCCCGCTATTTTCACAGAGGTAAGTTGATGAAATCAGTGTCTGGTGGTTAAACTAAGAAAATGATTGAATAGGAATGATGGAATTCCTTGATTTTGTAAGGCAGCATTAGAGACAGTGGAGAGTATTGGTGCCTTCACATCACAGAACTCTCTAGGAGCAGGTGCCTCTGTATCCATTTCTGAAAATTAACGGTGAGGAAAAGGAAGAGACCTCCAAACCTGCATTCTGGTCTCAAAACGTCCATTCCTGAAGTCGCTGATGTTTGAACAAGGCTAGATATCCACGGACAGAAGAACTGAGGAGGATTTGGAGCTTGGCACAGTGGGAGCATCCTGGTAGCAGGATGCATGTGGCTTGGCTGAAACTTCTTGGCTGGTGGGCAAAAGATCTGGAATCAGATGGGTTCCAACGCTGAAATGGCAGGAAGCCTCAAACAAAATGAAAAGGTTTGGCAGGCTTCGTAATCTAGGAGTGGAACGAGGCTCCTAAACACGTTCCAAGGCTTCTGCAACTGGGGTTGTGGGTCAGGCAAGAAGATTAGTCTGAAGGGCTTGTCTACACAGGAAATGGACTGGTTATATTGAAATAACGATACTGCTAAATCTTGGCAGGTCGGTTTCCTGATGCGAGTCCTTAGCAAGGCAAAGAAATCCTTATGAGAGAGGGAAAGCACAGAGTTAGCTGGGTTTACCCGTCAGGCTAAACTGAGGCCATCTCAGAGCTTAGTCTAAAGCTGGCTTTCAGTCCTGCTTGCTGGGGAAGACCAAGGAAAACAGCTTTTGGCAGATGAACACCTTAGCTGGGAAATTGGAGTCCTTCTGATGGTGAACACTGGGACAGGACTCACTGCCTGGGAATGCCAGTGTCCATCCCCTGTGACTCACACTTGCCCTGCTTGTGTCCTTCAATCCCCATGCCCGAGGGACAAAGAGCAATTGTTCAACTTAACGACTTAACAGCAGAGGAGGATGGATGTTTGAATAAAGTCGTGGAGCACTAAACTGCTGTGAATTGACATTTGATCAGCGCAATTAGGTAGCGTTTGGTGGAACAAAACTAGTTAACATCAGCCCTCCAACCCCAGGAGTGCCAAGATCAAGAGTGAATAAAGACATTTCGAGCTCTAAGGCCTCCTCACCAGCAAACCACACCTGAGCTGGTGTGCCAAAGGACTCTTGTTGCCGTGGAATTACATGGCAGCTTGATTTTACACTGAAGATATTGAAACCCGTGGATAACTGGCTATGAAGGCAATTAATCACTCAGTACATTAATCCCAGGGACAATTAGGTAGGTAGGCAAACCAATTAACTTATTGGAGTCCCTATGTTTTTTTCTAGTATGTCATGGGTTCTTGCACTGGAAATTCCCATTTACAGCTCGAAAGTTGTCAAGAGGGAAAATAGATATCACTGCAGCTCTGGACTTTCTCACCTGGAGGGCACAAGAAACACTTTGAAATTAGGGAATAAAAACTTCAGAGGGCTTCTATGAAATGATCAAAAGGGAAACAGTTAAACATGTGAGCCCAGCTCTAAAGCTGATGTTTAAGTTAGAAGAATGTGAAGAATGACAATTTAAGAACACACTGAGATGAATGAGAAGGTCCAAACCTCTTGGAGCTGTTGTTCCAGGCTCTCTGCAGACTCAGAAGTACCTGCATCATTTGTGTTTGAGGCACATTTATCAGAATTTAATTTGCAGTCACAATGACGAGAAACATGTTATACAACATGCACACTTGGGCCTTGGAGAACAACCGGGCACCAGGGAGAAGCTTCCACAGACAACAGCACCTGCAGCAAAAAACCACTGAGAACAGAACAGGCAAGCAGCAATAAGTATGATAATCCAGTCTAGAGACAGGGAGCAATTTTTGGTGCAAACTCAACTGAAATGGAGCTAACTGGCTGCACAATAAACCCGATTACATCCCCTGCATATGTAATTTACCTAGTTTTCCTTCTGAAGAGCTGCAAACTTGCTATTGCCCTCACCTTTTTTTAATCCAAAACATGAACCCTCACTCTTTTCCTTGAAGCTAACAATTTCTTTGTGGCTGTTTTGAAGAACTTTGGCTTGGTTACCTTTGCCACAATCAGTTCTGGTGCACTTCCTAATACCCACTGTGTCCCTTTCAATCTGCCCCAGATATCACCACTAAGTATCAACATGCAATTCCCAGCTACATCTCAGACTTCTCCTGAATCCCCTTCTCTGGTTAGTACTTGCAATCAAGTCAAATTTCAACATTTATTTTTCTTTTCTCTTTTTTAACACCCTTCCCTTCCCTTCCGTTCCCTTCCCTTCCCTTCCGTTCCCTTCCCTTCCCTTCCGTTCCCTTCCCTTCCCTTCCGTTCCCTTCCCTTCCCTTCCGTTCCCTTCCCTTCCCTTCCGTTCCCTTCCCTTCCCTTCCGTTCCCTTCCCTTCCCTTCCGTTCCCTTCCCTTCCCTTCCGTTCCCTTCCCTTCCCTTCCGTTCCCTTCCCTTCCCTTCCGTTCCCTTCCCTTCCCTTCCGTTCCCTTCCCTTCCCTTCCGTTCCCTTCCCTTCCCTTCCGTTCCCTTCCCTTCCCTTCCGTTCCCTTCCCTTCCCTTCCGTTCCCTTCCCTTCCCTTCCGTTCCCTTCCCTTCCCTTCCGTTCCCTTCCCTTCCCTTCCCTTCCCAAACCTTCCCTTCCTGAACCTTCCCTTCCCTTCCTTCTCTGCTGAACAAGCCACTCTTTCATCTGTCATAATAAACTCTTCTATCCAGCTATTTAAAATCAGAGCATTGTGCCTACAGTGGCCATATTTCCTTTTTTTTTCTCTTCCAGGTCCTTCCTTAAGGTCCACTTCCCACCAGAAATTGTCTCGCTCAGAAAGTGCCTGTCTGTGTGTGTATAAACTTTTTCAAGACTGGGAGCAGAAACCACGCTCACATAATATAACTAACATATCTGCTAAATCTCTGCTCAATTATATCACTTCTCATTACATTCCATGTCAAGTTTTGATGCTCGGCATGTTTTACTATTAGAATAATAAGTACCAGCTTGATTGCAGCTATATCTTTTGAAAGACTACACCGAAAAGAGTACCACCCACTTGCAGTTGTCAGATTTTCAGATAAATTAGTTCATTACTGAGGAAATGATGGCTTTTTTTTCTGCCATCTTCTTTTGAAATTAATTCAAATATTAATATATTGATTGGACAGGTGGCATTTACATAGAGACTGATATGTATAAATAATTGTTACCTTTCTGAAGACAGAATGGGATGCTGAAATATTTTTGCAATTATAGGTGAGGATTTTTTTCCAAGTGTGCTGGTACTATTTATGGACTTTCTTTTGTGTTCTTCTTTGCATCTTTCTTTCGTCCTACCTTCTCCCTATTAATGAGATCCACCCAGTCACCTCAAAAGCCTGGGTTTCCATAAAAAAGCTGGAAAATCCTGATATTTGGTGCTGGCAAAAAAGGAAGTAAAAATGTACCCAGCTGTTTCCACGTGTTAGTGTAAAAACATTACTATGTGCAGTTGCAAGAAAGGTAAGGATGTCTGTAAATTATGAAATATATTTGAATTTTTGAGGTTTTTTTTAAAATATACAATGTAGTACCTGTCTCCTTAAATATGATGTTACATTTCATGACAATAGAATTGGCCATCCCTGACTAGATCAGCCTGCAATGTAATCACTGGAAATATGAACTCACATCACAAATGGTGCATCTTAAATTATTCTAGAGAACACAACAGCTGTGAAGATAAAAACTGGAAAAAAATGCCTTCTACATAATTGTCACAACACGAGTCTAGGTGAGATGTTGCAGAAGAAGGGCTCCTTTGAAATACAGCGTATTAAAATAAATTATTGCAGAGAGAAACTCGGCAAAAGTGTGGTTTAAAATAAAGGAGGTCAGGGTGGGCACTTGGAGACAATAACTCTGGAGAGATCAGAAAGGGGAGCAGAAAAGAAATGTAATTTTTAAAAACAGACTAAGACTTCATGAGCTATCACTGAATCATAGATAAAACACCAATGGAGAGAGAAACACTTTATTTCAATACATAACACCTACAAGTAAAAAGAGAAATCTCTAAACTACTGAAAGGAATTGGTAAAGATTATTAACCCAATTAGATGCAAGAATGAGCCAAGCAGAAGGTTTAAATTAGCAGTTTATCCATTGGAGTCAATGAAGCCAGCCAAATTGCATCAGCTGAGGATTTGGCTGATCATTTGGAGATGAGGAATAGGGGGAAAAAAAATTAAAAAGTGCCATAAATACACGGGATTAGAGAAATTTCAATCTTTTAACAGAGATGAATGGCCAGCAGATGGATGAGGAAGACCTTGATTTTGTGCTGGTCACAAATTTAAAATCCTGAGCAAAACCTTCAGAGGGGTTTTGTCGAAACCTCTCCAGAGCAGCAGCGGCAGTGACAAGCTCAGAGAGAGGAAAGGTGTGCCCAAAACAAATGACAATTGGAAGAAGAGAGCTTTGGCAGGCAATTCAGCAATGTTCCACCTTCTGCAGTGTGCATCCCTCTGCTCAGGGAAAATGAACCGGAATTGACCCATGGGTACCACTGGGACTTCAGCAAAAGCTGAAGAAGAAACACCTTCATTAGGAAATAAACTACAAGCTGAAGTAGTTCAAAAAGTAGAAGATAAAATACATTGTTTCCTTTTCATATCTTCAAAGGCATGCAAGATGGGAAATCAACTACGCCTGAAATCCTTCCACAGGCAACGAAAATACCTACAGGAGTTGCTTCAAAAAATGAAACTTGGGCTAACTTTGTAATGTATCAATAAAAATGTCATCAAACTGCATATACCAGACAGATTATTCTGTGGTAGCAGGCACTTCCCTACAAAGCCAGAGATGGCCTTGATCAATTTTATGGTGTGTCTAGAAAAATTAGGTATCAGAAAACCTGGCTAGGAAGGGGAACTCAAGCCTTTTGGAGGCTGTATATTATACAGGTTGATTAGGACACACAGAATAAAAATTATTCGGCTGGTATTTGAGAGCTTAAGTTTTAAAAAAACTAAGGTGTTAGAGAGACATGTCAAGAGATGCAAGAGTTGTATTTAGGTCTTGGAAAAAAAAAATGGAATGCTTTTCTCAAGGGTATACAAGTAAAAATAGATTTGTATTGAATTGCATACATCTAGTAAAATACACGAGGAGAGGGGCACACATTGGAAAATGACCAGTAAATATAGCCAGAAACCATTTCAATCTAACCCATAAATTCAAAATCATTTCACAAATCACTCAGTACCTCTCTCTTCTGAAGACAACATCAAAATGTTTCTCTCCTGAAGTCTTCTTAGCAGTGAGCATAATGCAATATTGGGATACCATATCCCAACCAGCAAACTGTTGTCATCGTCCAGAGGTCAGATGATGTAAAATGACTGCAGTTTCAATCTCATTGACTCCATCTAAAGCCACGCTGAAGGTAAATGAAATCCAGCTGTGTCTTTTGAAGGATTGAATTTCATAAAACTTAATTTGCGCCTACTGCAAGGAATATTTTGCTTCTAAAGATTTCAAAAATGAAAAAAAAGTGGATTTGATTAAGCTTCATGGTCACTGCTTTTTAGCAGTGAGAAGTGAAGTCAGGATGTGCCTTCAGTTGCTTAGAAATCCTTGTTATGGTAATTGCAGATTTTTGCAAAGTCAGTTTGTTGCTTGTCTTCTAGTGGTGGGTAAAACATCTTTTTGACTAGACTGCATTCTATTATTTTATTAAATCAAACTTATCATTGAAGAGTGGATATATGCTGACAAATTACTTAATAAAGATCTAGGGCCATTTGTGGTTCATGTTTTTAGTGACTACGGATGTCTTTTGTTTGGCTCCAACCCAGTTAATTTTAACACTGAAGGAATTCTTTCTCGTTAACTCTACTGCAAGTTTCACTGGTCTCCAAGCACAAGTTTTTTCTGCTGCCTGCACTTTTAGACACATTCTAAGGTTGGGGAAGTGTGACCTGTGGTACCCATGAAACCCACCTTGCGGTCTACCACAGCCTGCCAACACCACACATCCATTATTCTTGTCTCATGTGTCAATTAAAAGGTTTTGGAGTAGGGCTGGTTCTCTTTGCAAAGTGATTTCTTGATTCCTGGTCCTAGTGAAGAGTTTCTGAGGAATACTGGGGGCAGGTAAAAACCCAACTGTGAGTTTACTCGAACATTTGACTGCCAAAGATTCAGTTTCCTCAAAGGAGCAAAACCTCTATTTCTAATAATTGCCACTTATGCATCTATCAGAGAAGAAAATAACTTCCAATACCCAGCATGGTCCTCACCAGTGCACTTCTCTTAAGCATTCTCAGCAACACAAAAATACATCTTTCTATGGATTTTCAATGTGTGTACTACATTCTAGGGTGTCCTTGCAGGCAAAGTGATCTCACCGTGAAGAGCTGGCTCTTGGAGATTCCAGTCTGAGCTCTGCCAGGTAAAAAAAAGCATTTCAAATTTTGTTAGCAGGCTGAAAGTTTCATGTTTTAATAGGAGAGTTTTCTGAAGAGTTCTTAAGAGCATAGATTTGGACAATTTACGTGTAACCCTCCTTGAATCCACTGTCTTCCATAAGAGTATCTGCTTAAAGAAAATTTTATTGATGAGATACCCCTTGTCTTTCATAGAGCAGGGCAAGACTTCAGTGCTTCTAGCCAACCAGTTTCTCCTCAAAGTCCTTTCACAATAAGGAAACTCTTGGAGGTTAAAAAAATAAGTGAGTTACCAGGGTAAAGGTCAGATCAGCACGTTACTAATCTTTTTGAGACAGGAAAGTGAAATTCTCTCAATAGCTGCAGAACATAATATTCTACAGAAAGACTGGTATTTAGTTGTTCAGGGAGCTGATACAATACTTGCCTCTCACAGAAGGACTCTGAAGCCTGGCTCTGGTAGGATAAAACAGCGGTGAAGAAGAGGAGAATAAACAGAAGTTCAGACAAACTTGTTGTAGGAAAAGGAAGAAATTCTTCCAAATCTGGGAAGGAAAAAAGAGAAGCCACTTCCAATTCTGTGAGTGGACATCAACAGTGCTTCACTGTTGATCATGTACAAAGATTGTGCTTTCAGTGTCTTATTTTCCATATTGCTTTCCTGGTATCTCCTACTCACTAAGGCTGTGTTCTCTGTCCATGATAAATGTACCAGTCTGCCATCCTGAGGAGCTATTAGACCCCGTGGAGAAACAGGTTTGGCTGGGGGGAGTGGGCTAGGGGGAAAGGAAAGTCAGAATAGCATCATCTTGGTCTTTCTACACCATCTCCTCACCCCTCTGCCTGTGGCCTTGCTGCCCCGGGGCTCACTGCAGCCTCCACGGGCTGCTGTGGCTGCAGGAGCAGGATGCAGGTGTCAGCCAGGGCCATGCAAATCTGACTCACTGCACACCAGCCAACCCCAGTTTTAGGGATGAAACTCATGGGATCGGGCTCAGATTTGTTGGGTAAGGAAAGATGCAGTCAATCCGAGAGGCTGGAAAAATGTTTGGATTTGTTCGAGTCTTTTTTTCTCACCCCAGGCTTTTCTTTCCCCAGGCTACATGGTGGAACATGACCATCTACCCCAGATCAACGAGCAAAGGCTTAATTTTTTTAATATAAAACCAAGATCACCCCTTTTCCTGTGGCTTCAAACCAACACAACGGTGGGGACATCAGCTTTGCTGGAAAGACAGAAGCTGAAATTCCCCTCTAGCTTCCCACCCGCGGGTGGGCAGCGGGGCTGCCGTGGGGTCCGTCCCGGCAGAGGACGGAGCCCACGGGCGATCCTGGCTACGGCCCGACGTCCCCCGGCGACCCAAATGCCAGCACCCAGAGAGGAGCAAACTGTCTTCATTGCTCTTAATGGGACACTTAACCCGCCAGGGTAATTAAGACCGGGGGGCTGTCAGCACGATTAACCTCTTTATTGCCGGGCGCGGCACCGGGGCGAGCCAGGAGGGTCCCCCCGCACTCCCACCACCCGCGAAGGGTCCTGCACCCCCCGAGCTCGCCCCCCTCGCCTCGGTAGCCAGAAATGCCGGTTCCTGCGCGAAACCATCGGTCCGAGGGCTCGGGGGTCTCCGCGGAGGCTCCCCCGCTCTGTTTTCCCTGGTGGCCGCTTCTTCACAGCCCAGCGTGTCCACCTCGCTGCGGGCTCTCCTCGGCGGCGCTCGGAGCGCGGCGGGGATGTCACAAAGCCTGCGGGAGGAAGTTATGGACCACCGGACCCCTGGGGAGAAGCCTCTCGCCCCGTGCCCCCCGGCGCTGCCCCACAGAGCCGCGGTTCCTCCGGCCGCCCCGACCTCCTCCCGCCGGGACCGCGGGTGCATGTCCGGAGCCCCGCTGTCCCCACGGAGCTCGGGGGTCTCCTCCGGGACCGCCGCGGGAGGGACTCCCCCTCCCCCCTGCCGAAGGACCGGGGGGATAGGGCGGGAAAACACTTCCAGACTATCTCCATGAAGATACAGTTTCTTTCTTACTGGTCAGAAGTAACGTGTTTTGTGGTTGTGGGTTGCTCTTTCTTTCTCGCTCTCTTTTTATTTTATTTTTTTTTTCGGTTTGGGTTGGGGTTTTTTTTCCCCGTTTTTGTTTTTGTTTGTTTGTTTGTTTGCTTGGTTTTTAAATTTAAGATATAATGCTGAGAGACAAAGAGGTGAATTATCTGCCTCGGCGTTGATGGTACGTCAACATTGCAAAGCCCAGGCGCTCTGTTCCTGCGATGAGGATGATTTATAGAAAATTGCAGGCAGAACACATGTACATTCTGGCAGCCGTAAAGACAGTCCCTCCCTTTTCCTTAATGTTCTTTTATCAGC
Source organism: Aleadryas rufinucha (assembly GCA_013397815.1). Taxonomy (NCBI): domain Eukaryota; kingdom Metazoa; phylum Chordata; class Aves; order Passeriformes; genus Aleadryas; species Aleadryas rufinucha. Next base: position 165,594 of record VZTH01005077.1, read on the forward strand.
TTCTCAGGAGGTGTCCGCTCCGTTTGTCTGCATGAAACCAGTAGTCTTTGTAGGAATCCTCAGTTTTGGTGTTTTTTCCCCTTTTCCTTAAGAAGGATTCTCTAAATCCAACAGTGCTCCTTCTGCCCAGATATTATCCTTCCTCCCATTTCTCACAGCACTTGTTTGGGGTGGGGGGGGGGGAGCGGAAAGAGGGGCGAGGAGGAGGAGGAGGAGGGAGAAGATCTTTCTTCTGTTTAGTCATCAACTTGCACGGCTCAAAGAAAAAGAAGATTTAATGGGAGAGATCCTGCATGTGTGCTTTGTACTTACGGCATTCTTGCGGATGGGAAGATCGGAGGGTGCATGGGTTTAATATTTGACCAGTATCTGGGCGACCGATTTTCACTATTTTATTGTATTGTATTGTATTGTATTGTATTGTATTGTATTGTATTGTATTGTATTGTATCGTATTTTATTGCTGTTGTTAGTATTTCTGCATTTGGTCTTCAGCTGAGCTGGGAGAGTCAATGAAGTTCTAACATGCCTGACACTTCTCCTGGAGTCAGGAAAACCTGAACTCAAAATTTCTAGGAGATCACCTCAGGTTCACCACTGATATGTAACTTCCTTGGAGCAGGGGAGGATCACCCCCTTCACCCGAACCAGAGCTTCTTGGTTCTAGTCTCTCTTCCAGCCCATGCAAACTGCAGAGAGCTTGAGAGCTCGAGAAACCCCACTGATGTTCCAATACCAGTCATGCCCTTGTGCTCAAATTGATTTTGCCTCACTCCCGCGTATTGATTCACTGAGTCTGCACGTAAACCCTAATTCCTCCCGCCCCTCCACCCCCATCCCCCTTTCCCCGCTAGACATAACCCCAGAAAGAATCTGACCTGGTGCTGTGGAAAGATTGGAGGGGAGGGAGGGGGGAGCCGCGCTGAGGTGGGGGTAGCAAAAGAAGTAGCTCAGGACAATGCTTAATAGAAACGAGACTAAATAAAAATGCAGGCTACAGCCGCTTTGTCTTTGTCTGCTTGCCTTCATCACCCAGATACCTTTCTTTGTGAGCCTTGATCGTTAGTTTCCACGGTTTTAAATAATCAGTCACAAAGAAGCAGACAACTAGGTGTTGGGAGGCATAAAAGTTATTTTAAGTGGAATTATTTATTTTATTTTGCAGCCAAAAAACGTTTCACCAATGTAGGAAGTGATTTTGGTGATAGTAGTACAAGCTCTCTTTTCTCCCAAACGCTTGTGAGAAATAAAAAACCTGGAGATGACTGTCTTTATTTCCAGGAGTAGACTTCAAAACACGTGCCAGAAATGGACAATTTGAGTGTCCTTTCTCCACATCAAATGCGAGCTGGAAGGGGGATTAAAAACCAACCACGTGGTAGATCTGGTTTTATACTTTGCAACCTCCAGCTCCATTTATGTTCTTTACCCTGCTCAGGGAAGATTAGCCTCTAGATGGATGTGTCTGAGGGATCACCTCGGGGGCAGATCTGCATGCAGAAACCGGTTTTTGTCATGGCTGGAAGAGAGCTATGACCCAGCAGAGCGCTCCATCCGAGCGGCTCCCCCAGCATCGCAGGAGCTGCTGAGCGCTCCTGCACAGCAAGCTTTGTGAAGGCAACAGCTTGGAAGGGGAAGATCTTCAGATCTTTCCCCCTTCTTCTCCTCCTCCCTGGCCTGTGAGTGATTCAGTGTCCCAGACCTTAACTTTTTGTTACCACCTTCCTCCTCTTAATCTCCTTCATCTTCAACACCTCCTCCTCTATCACTACCATCTTCTCCTCCATCTGTCTGCCTGCTGGATCTCTCTCTCGCTTGCTTGCTTTCCCCCCTCCTCTTCCACCTCCCTCCTCTTTCTTCTTGCCTTTTCCTCTTCTCTTTTCTTCTCTTTTCTTTCTCTTTTTCCTCCTCTTCCCCTACACGTTGTTGTTGTTGTTAGAAAGGATTCTTGCACCCCCTGGTGCTCTTGCGTTTTGTGTGGTAGGAGAGGAGATTGTCTTCTTTCTCTCTCTCCCTCTGGTTGCTCATTATTCAGAGAGAGACACAGAGGGTGAGAGAGAGAGAGAGAGAGAGAGACGGATATCTCAGGTCATCTGCAGCTGCAGCAAACCAGTGAAGGAGAGAGAGAGAGAGGGAGAGGGAGAGAGAGAGAGGGGGGGAAAAGCAGGGAAAGATGGCGATCCTCCATTGCTGAGACCTGGCAAGGAGCACATGAGACTCACAAAACAACTTCCACAACAATAACAAGAAGAGCTAGGCAGAGAGGAAGAGGAGAGGAGAGGAGAGGAGGCAGCAGCAAGAGCAGCAGTGCCGGGACGCTCCTGTAAGTTCTTGCAATTAAAACCCATCTCTGGTTTGGCATTGGAGAGATCATCTCTCGT
>VZTH01005077.1:175197-208687 GCA_013397815.1 Aleadryas rufinucha
TTTCCTGGGTTTCCTCACTATGAGACTGAAACCTCTTCAGAGAATTATATTCTTGTTAATGGTGTTTCTTGCTGTAGTTCTGCCCACACAGACTGAAGTTCACCTTGCTGTTAAAATACTAGCTGAAGAACTTTTATTAAAAAAAAAAAAAAAACAACCAAACAAAAACCCAAAACAACACAAAACAATTCTACCCACCCAAAAAATCCCAAACAAACAAACAAATTTAAAAAAACCCTCAAAACCCGTTGGTTCTTAAAGAAGCTCCAGAGACAGAATCTTAATTCATGCTATGATGGTGACATGCATGTTTCTCCTAATCAGGCATAAATTCAGACAATGGCTTTCAATTGCTTTTGGTTTGGGGCACACAGAACCTTTTCTTGGTGCAAGCCCTAACAGAAAGAATAAGCACTGATACCTTATTCTCCAGTATTTAAATATGCTTTCCTTAATCACTTTTCTCACACCTATTAGACATAGCCTATGAACCACTGCTTTAAAAATATTTAAACAGTTACTTGATTTCCTTCTACATTTTCATTAGCTTCATACCAGGTTATGTTGATGAGAAGCTTAAGATGTCATGTTTATAATTTCCTTCCATAATTAAAAATACTATTTTGTAGCAAGAGGAAAAGTAAAAATACAATCATGTATATGCTTAGACTGTGAAGAATATGAGTGCATAATGGGGTGCTGGAAAGGGAAAGCAGGACAACTGCAAGTGGAAATGGAAAAAAAAAAATCTGATAATTCCAATCCAGCAATCTTCATAACAAATTCGTTAGTGTTGTGAACTTTGACTTAAAAGAGGATTGACTTTTATGAAGACCGATAAAAGGATGATTAAAAAGAGGGTTGACAAGTAGATGACTATTGTTCAACAGAGATGTCTGGACATCTGGCAGATGTTCCTCTGGGCCCCAAGGAATGGGCAAGTTTAATTTTAGCCTTAAAAAGGAAATGGGAAGAACTTAAGTCTTATAATAGTACAACTTACAGTTTGAGGAAGGTTACTTCAGAAGAGCTCAAAAGATGCCTCTTGAAATCTGGAACTCCCAGAAACCCAGTGTAAATTAGCTTTTCTTACTGGGTTTTCCTATTATTCCAAACAACATGTGTGGAGTTAAAATATAAAGTGAGATTACCTCAGTTTACTGTAACACTTTCTCTGTGTGGTGTTGTGGATGATTTCCTTAATTGGGCAGAACAACACTGCTTTGAAGTAGGAAACTGCATAAAAAGGACTTAAAAGTGTGAAACTGGTGAATAGCTGTGTACTATTCATTAACTAATATTGTTCCGTGTTGAAGCTTCACCAGGCAAACTTGGGAACAAATGCAAAAGTCCCCAGTGAAATAGTGATTTGAAGAAGCTGCTGATAGAGCAAGGAGATCTTGTTTTTCACAGATCAGGAAAGGTCTACAAAGGCCAAGATGTCTGTGTCGTTTCATGTATTTTGTTTCCTTTTATTTTGTTACACTTCCAATTCATTGTAGCAGAAAAAGAATGGAAATACTCCTTTAACATCATATATTTCTCTATTTTGACTCTTAATAGATATTTTTCTACTTTGAAGTAAAAGATTATGTATTTTGTGAACTTGTTCTGGATGAATATGGTCTGCTACCTGCCAGAACTCTGTATGATTTGCTTAAGGTGCATACTTGATCCAAGATGTGTTCAAGTATGAACTTCCAATTGCTGGCTTCAGCAGAGATGTTGAGCTTCATCAGTCCAAATGCTTGCTTGCTTTTCAAACAGTTGCTCCACTCTAGAGTTCTAAATAATCAAGAAATCAATGGGCCCATAGGAGGTGAGCAGGAGGTCTGCTGAGTGTTAATTGAGGAGAGAATGAGAAATGCCATCTTACTCTTCAGAGAGTGAGAATAATTTTTGAGAGGGGAAAAAGAAAAATAGGAGTGTGATGACAGTGAAGGTTGCTTAAACATCTTCTAACTTCTCAGAGAGAGGAACTCGAATTGTTTAATCAAAAGGTGCTGGAGAAGGTGGTGTGATGCAAGTCCTCAGCTGCTGGCAGAGACACAGTTAACATTGTAAACGGTTGAACTTCAGCATGGCACTTCTCCAAATGAGTTGACTGTTGAAAATAAAATGTTCCAGAAGAACTGGGAGAACAGGAAAGAAGTTAAAATAGCATGGTTTGTATGCCAGTGCTGAAAGAAGAAAAGGGGGGAGCAAGGGAGATAGATCGACTTATGATAATTATCTTGTTGGTTGTAGCAAAAAAAAAGGGCTCTAGTAGAAGTTTCCAAACTTAGAGGACCAGGTTGAATAGAATGTGGTCTTCATTTGTGTCCCGAGTTTCAGAAGTACTCTTCTGCTTTCAGGTTGTGTTTGGGAAGTGCAACACATAGGTAAATACAGAGTCACGAGAGACTGTTTTTGGGTTCTGTTCCATTTTGTTCTTTTAACTTTTAAAAACAATACCAAAGAACTAAAAAGTCTGCCCCTCATCTCTCGAGCTTTATTAAGCTGTGTGAGAAGTTGCAGCACAAATACATCTCTAAAGGGATATGAAGGAGAGGAGAGAGTTTGAGATGAGGAAAGGGGAATCTTTGTGTCTGGTGTCTTATAGTTGAACACAATCTTAAATACAATGTAATTTTTTTATATTTTCTGTGCTCTTTTCAGCTCTTTGGGAGTTCAAGATCTTGGTACAGTTGCTTTGGTCAGCTTGAGGCAACATATGTTACTGCAGTAACTCAAAATACCCTGACCTAATCACTACTTGAAGGAACTATTCTTTAAGCAATGTTTGGGAAAGAGCTTTCCCTCATCATTGGTTTTGACTGCTTTGTAGTAATTTTTGGAGATGCATTGGTTATCAGAACATCTGTTCCAGACCTAGCAGCAGTGCTGTACGTTGTATTTTACCTTGATCAAAAGTCTCATCGTTTTTGGCTGGTTTTTGTAGTATAATTATGGACCTCCACAGCTGCTTTCTAGGGGAAGTACAGTGGGGTGTTGGCTTGGGCTAAAAGCAGCTTCTTAGGTAAGAAGATGGTAAGATCCATCAAGAGAAGCAATTAATTTACTTTAGTTTAGCTGGTAATTGAAGGAAGATGGAAACAGGAGATCTCAGGAATTGTTCTTGAGTGGAGTCAAACGCAGTCTCTTTAAGAATACTTGTTTAATAATGTCAACGTAAAGAGCTGTAGGCACAGCATCAATGTCATGACTGGTTAGGAAGGACTTATTTAGAGCTTATTAGGGTAGCAATCATTGCAAGACCAGTGTGTGTTGAGGATGAATAATTCTGAGAAAGCACTTGATTCACTGGGCTACTTCTATTAGTTTTGAACGAGTTATATTAAGTATTCAGTTCCTGAAGTGTGTCACTTGTTACTTCCTGGTGGAAAATAAGACCTTCTAATTGGGATTATGTGTGAAGAAGCTAAGTGCTTGCATTATGCGACTGTGTTTTTCCTTCTCCTTGCAGTTCCAGGAATATGCAATTAATAACTTGATAGTCATTTAGATAATGGGTGCTCAGCAGCCCTGGATGTTGTATTTGCAGCACTTGCAGGCTCTATGCAGCACAGATGCAGGCTCTATGCTGACCTGAAGATCAGGAAGTAGGATGTTCATCAGTGGCATTACTGTTGCTATTAAAAAGGTCTGGAAAGGGGCCTGAGAACCCCAGCTGCTGTCATGGTGTGGAGGAAGTGAGGCCTTCAAAGGATACAAGGATTAGAGCGTCAGGAAAAGTAAATGGTAGCATCAGCACAAGTAGAAAATAGGCAGAGCTATTCAGCAAACAGAAAAAAAGTAGGCTAAGGCACACCATAATTATGTGCAGTGGAAACTTGCTGCTAACAGAGCAGTGGCATGGGGTAGAGAGGCAGGAGAGAACGATTTTTCGAGACAAAACAAAGCAGACATTGCAGAGAACGATATAGGAAGACTGAGGATTCAGTGTGCTCGTGATAATGTGAAAGAGGAGACTTTGTTTTGAAAGATGCTAAAAATGGAATCTTCTGATGCACATGTGGTCAGTGTTTCCGTGGCCTGGTAGGACAATGGGGGCTTCTTTTTTGCACTGCTCGGATGAGCAAACCCTTCCTTTCCGCCTGCAGCTCTTAGGTTCAAACAAGTGGCTCGGGGTGGTATCGGTGGCTGGTGGAAAGAAGGCATCACAGGATATTCCTTTTGGGAAGAAGATGGGTCATCCTGGGTTGGGCTGTTGTCATGCAAATGCTTCGGAGCACAATGGCCACTTATCACAGGAGCCAGGCAAACACATTCCTCCCACACTGCTGTCCCCAGACCCGTCAAAGAAAAGAGCAGGATGGGGGAATGTGACACTTGGAACCTGTGCTCCAGCAGGCACACGGTTTTTTTTGAATTTTCTCCGTATTTGTCAAATAAACAGCAAAGCTAAGGGGAAGACTACTTGTGCTGGAAGATTTTGGTCCAGCATGATGGTGACGTGGAAGGTGGTTCATTTACCTTCTAATGGCTGACTTGCTGGACAATTTAATTGAGTGTGCAGCTGGGAAAGGGATCATTAATAAAGGCCTTGCTGTGACCCAAAAGTCAGAATTCAGCTGGCTGATGATGCTGAAAAGGTTTTGTTTTTTTCCTTTCTGCCTCCCTCTTGTTGATATTAAATGGGACAGCTGAAATAGATCCTAGGTCAGAAATTCCAGAAAGGTTAGTGAAAGTGGTTTATGTCATTGGTGATTGTTTAACAACTTTTTTGTCATTTCCTTTTTTTTTTTTTTTAATTTTTAGTTTTCATGTTTTTATTAAACAAAGTGATAACTGCAGTCTGGACTCAACTTGGAATAGCTTGAGGAGTGCTGGTCTTGAGGGGGATGCAGTGAGTCAAGGATGAGTACTCATCTCTAGTTGAGCAAACTGCTTCTGGAGAGAAATTAAGAGGCCCATGGATGTTTATTTATTTTAACTCAGACTTGAATTCTTCAGTTCTAGTCAAACTCAGCTAGATTTGTGGGCATGAGGCTCTTTGTAAGGGGATTTGGGTCTCTCTGACTAAAAACAAAGGAGACCAAAGAATTGCTGTCCAGTCCTTGAAATCTTGCTCTTAATTTTTTTTATTCCTTCAACCATCTATCCCTCTACCCAGTAAAACAGGCATAATTAGGATTTAACATGGATGTTGGAAATTAAGACCCTGATGCTGGATTCTATTGCTGTGTGTGTTAAAACAAACCGAGATAAGAAAAGAAAAGCCTCCTTTTTTTGTGAGTGGTTCTGGTGTGTGAGACTGGAGCAGACCTGGCTCTGCTCTTGGCCAGCGCTTGAGAGATGAGATGTGGTTACCTGCCACCTTGTTTCTGTGTCACTGCTGTAATTCTGACTGATCCTGTCTTCTCAAGTGTGTTGTTGCTTGTGATGAGTATGGACAGATATATTTATATACAATACCTACTTAGTTGGTGATGCAGCAAAGTTTGGAAGGTGGTGGCCCGTGGAGACATCATCTTGTTTTCTTCTGTGTTGTGAGACCAAGTGGCACCGTGAAAACAAATAAATAAATAATTTTTTAAAATGTCAGTGTGAACAAATTTGGAATTATTTCTCTCCCTATGTGATTGGAAGTTCTGATTTGGCATTTCAGTTTTTTCCCTCCCTTTTGTCTACAGCTGGGTGGCTCTGACTGCTGGATGTGGGACCTCCAGGACTGGTGGGCCCTGAAGCCTTGCTTCTATAGTGCTCCGCTTCTAAATAGCTTGACAAGTGTAAAAAAATGAAACAAATGGCTGATGGAAAATTGAGAGCAGCCAGACAGCTCTCAGCCTCGTTAATTAGCTCCTTGACTGCTGAATTGTTCCTGCCCTGTCATATGGCTGTGGCTTGCAGCCCTGCGAGAAAGGGTTTGGGTTCCTGGCCAGGAGTGCATCCCAAAAGTTGAATTAATGTAACTTGAAGTCAGTGTGGACAGGTTCCTTTTGGTCTAAATGACCTTTTATCTTCGCTGGGGGAGGGCAGTGGGGAGAAAGCATATCAGCTTTCAGCTCTGTCAGGTCACATAGAGGCCAAGTTCTCTTGTCTGAGATCAAGCAGATGGTGTGAAACAGCACCAGGGCCTGGGCAGAAGAGCACTCCAGCAGCCCTTCTGCAGGTAAATGTGACCCAAGGCCACCTTCTGCACCAGCATGGATGGTGAATGGCACCTCGGGGCTTGCAGGATGGGTGTGTTTAACCCTTCAGTGGCTCCTGGTGTATTCCCATCCTGGTAGGTTGAGAAGCTGTTGTTGCTCAAGAGCGTGCGGGTTTCTCCTGCCAGAACACCCCGTGCGTGTACGAGACCTGAAATCTCTGGCTCCAAGGACATAGCTATTACTCACTGGGACTGCTGAGAGAGTGAGTCAGTGTGTTTGGGTCTTTGCATGAATAAATGAGTAAACCTGAATTATTTTAAAATGATCAGATTGCAGAGGTGATAAAATTCTACAATGGATTTTCCATTCCATGCCCTCTACAAATGTGCTGCTCTCCTTCCACAGTGGGGCAGGGGTTGGGGGCGAAGACAAGATTTTCAGTGTGTTGTCCTCCTGAGGAACCACATAAAAAAATTGCTGAGGCTGTACTCAGAAAATGTCTTTCAGACAGTCAGAAGTTGCTTGGCAGGATGTCAGGCAGGTTGACCAAAGGTTGCACAAGTTGTGCTCCTGCAAAATGAACATGGAATGGTCGTTGCCCTCCATGGTTCTTCAGTGCTTCCACAGGTTCACCAGTGGCATACAGGAATATAGTTTGCTTGCTGGTATTTTGGTTTTATCTCTGAAGATATTTATTTTAAGAATTTGTGTCTACATAGGTTTGTTAATACTGTACTGTAATATCAGATGGGCTGCTGAGACCTCAAGGGGGTGAGGAATCTATTTTTAGTGTGTTTGAAGGGTAGATGATGTTTCAGGTTGTGGAATGACTTTCTAGGGGGCCTGTCACCATATACTGAAGTTTTGTATGTCATGGCAGTGGAGGCCAGTCATATGATGATGAGTTAGTAACTTAAATGGGACATTTAAAAAAAAAAATCCTGCTCTTTGGGGAAATTTTAAAGATAGATGGAGCTAAAATGTCACACAGCCTGTTCTCATGCTTGTTTCCTTGATGTGCTGAAGACATCTAATCCTCTTTACAGGTGAATTAAGCAGTCTGCTTATGAGCTGAAGGCAATACCTGCTGATCTGTTGACATCCAGATTGGAGGGTTATTCATGTCTCAGTAAGACTTTTAGTAATGGATGACCACAAGAACGTTTTAGCTGCCCAGGTGGTGTGAAGAAGACAGTTTGTGGTCTCCTTCCATATCAGAAGTTAGTCACGTGTAGGAAGCTGGACAGTGGCAGTGCTGTCCTCTTTGAGTGTGTTTGACACCCCAGCCTGCAGAGGTTTGGAGCTTTAGGTTGAAAATTTCCAGCCTCGGACAAATGCGTGTGTGCAGCAATCTGAGCAAGTGAATCCAGTTGTGCTCTCTCAAAGCACTGCACTGTGGTGGTAGCCATGAAGAACAGATTTTAATGATTTATTGTAGTTAGATTTTATGTGGATTTGCTTCGTATTTCCTTTGGAAGACAGCAAAACTGCAACTTTCATGGGATTCTTCATACATTCCTGGGATTTTGTTTAGTGTGCAGGCATGTACACTTTATTTATTTATTTCATAACTGCTCACTGCCACTTTTAGGAATGTTAACAAAGGCTTTTTTTAATAGGTCAGGCCTCACCACTGTTGCATTTTCATGTTACCGTAGTGCATTTGATAGATAATAGATGATGGGAGCTAAAGCCCTTGTGCTCTGAGAGCTCATTCATGTGAATAGTCGCTGTGCTCTGATTCTGAATTTTCACTGCAGCTACTTGTGTGAGTAAACATTTGAAGATCAGATCCTTAGCTGCGTGGAGTAATTCTTGTGGAGCTTGCAGGGAGGCGTTTGAAAATTACATCTTGAATTGAGGATGCCCTTAACTTTCAACAGCTTCCACCTACATACATGAGATGCTCATTTGTGGTTGCATGTGAGGGCATGGCTGTAGCAGATTTGCAAGATTCAGCGGAAGCATATGCATAAGATAATTCTTTCACTTTCATTCATGTGCTCCTTCTTTCATTCTCACTCTTTGTATTTTGACAGCAGGAGCATGAATGTTATAAATACTCAACTTTGACTTCAATTAGTGCTGGCGTGTCCCTGAAGTGTGGTTTCATGTGACTTTGCAGATGTTCTAGTGAGAACATTGCTGTTGCTGTGGTGCCTGTGGATGATGTTCATGCATTCTGGAGTCCCATCATTAACTGTGGTGGTTTCGGAAGCCATGTTTTCCCCTCCTTTTTTTTCTTCTTAATTAAGAGATTGGCTTGAATTGATACTAATATGGTAATGGTTTGTTGAAGACAAAAGTGTTTTGGATCAGGAAAAATGCAGCCTAGGTCCTTTTACAATGACAAGAGCGTGTACCTTTGCGTGTGTGCACATAATACAAGCTCCTATCCATGTGGTTCATGCTGCAGTGGTGGTTCATCTGGCAGATCATTTAAATATTTACTCCAAAAGATCTTGTTCTCTGTTGGTGTGAAGCAGCGTTTCCAGTTATTTTTAGGCCATTTCCATCTCAGCAACCCTGCTGGAGATAAACCAGACACCAGTGCTCCAAACCGTCCCTGCGTTTTGGTAGAAATTAATAAAATAAAGTTCAATGGTTTGGTCCCAAGGGGAGAAGAGACCATCTGGTTAACAGAAGGTTAGGCAAAGCAGTGCAGTGCTGAGAGTGCCATAAACCAGCCCAGAATATCTGGTGGTGTGTCCAGTTGCTGCATGTATTAAGCGTTGAAGTGGTGCTCTCAGATGTGCAGAGCCAGCAGTTCTGTTACCACTGCTGTGACGCAGGAGATAATTCTGTTGGGCAAGCATCAGCATGGGGGTGGATCTACAGCACAGGATGTGTAATGTCAACATGAAGCATGGGAGCTGGCAGTAAGAAGGAAAGCAGCCATTTCATGCCAGTGCAGGAAGCCCAAAGAGATTTTTTTTTCCCTCCTTCTGCATCTTGTCCTTTTGTGCTGCTTTCGTACTTGGTATTAAACGATTACCTTCTGCTTTGTCATGTGAAAACGTCAGCCCAGCAGGGTTTCATTTCTTCCTCTCTTTCTCTTTCTGAACCTGTGGGTTGTTTTTTTTTCTTGGTTTTGTTTTTGGGGTTTTTTTGTGTTTTTGTGTGTATGTTTCTTTTTTTAAAAAACCAAACCAAACACAAAGCAATGAAGTGCACTCCAAAAACATGTCTGATGGATTATAAAAGGGCCTGGAGGGAGGCTGAAGGGCTGAGCTGGAGAGAGAGAAGAGTTCAGTCATGTGCAAGCCCTGAGCTTCAGATGAAGCTCCACTGTAGATCCTTTTGGCTTTAGTGCAGACACAGTTTGTTCAAAAGCTGTAACCATTTGAGAACATTGAACTGCAGCTGCGAAATGCAGAAGGTATGAAATGCTGCAATACTGTGTAGACCTTGAAACTCTGTAATTACTGAGAAGCTGTAGGAAGCTACTGTAACTGTTCCTGCTTTCTTTTTAGCAAAAATGCACTTTTAGAATGCCTTTGTCCTATTTGGCTAAAGCCGTGACACCCTTTTTTTTTTTTTTTAAAGAGCCAAATATTGTTACATGTCTATCTAAATCTGTAGAAAAAAGATTTCTTAATAAGCTTGCTAAGCATTCAATGGACTTAAAAAATCTGGTGGTGTGTCTTCTGTCAGCTCAGTCACACACTGGTCTACCGGTTTGGGGTTTTTTTTCCACCCTTAACATTTGGAGATACCTACCTGTAGCTGCAGCCTGGGAAACTCCAGAATACCAGAGCTTGCTTCTTTGATGGGCTCAGCAGAGCTGAACTTCATAATCAGAGCTCTCATGGTTTCTATTGCCTGTTCAGCAGGACCTTCAGAGAATATATTACAGATCCCCTTGAATGAATCCTTGTCTTAGACGCTGTTCCGTGGCAGCCCTGCAGAAGCATGACTTCCTTCATGTGCTCCTAAGAACTGGAGTGGGAGTGTGGGAGTAGTCAACCCACAGGTATGTTTTCCCAGTTGCAATTTGGTGATGGGAGGAGGGGATGCACATAAAACATGGCTTGTATGTGAAGACTGTTTGTTCTATTCTGCAGTAACTCCATCCTTGACATAGTCCTTCCCTGCTCCACTGGCCCAATCGGATTTTTTGGTTGGGGCTATTGGGACTCCGGCACTTCTGCATAGGGCACTTGCAAAGAAATGGCACTGAGGAGTTATATGAGACTGGAACACCATCTCTCAGGGCAGAACTCTTTCTTGGCTCCATAGAGATGCCATGGTGTGGCTGTTTCATCATCAGAAGTATTAAGGATGCAGGCAAACCAAAAGATTTTTTTAAAATAAAAGCCTGGCCACTCTGCTCTGTCTATCCACATAATTTCCATTGCAGGTTGTATTTTGTGGTGGCTGGTAATTTTGTGCCTTTTCTAGTGGTGTTGAAACAGTTTTCAGAACATGCTGGAGGAATGTTCATCAGAAGTGCTTCTTCATATGCAAATGAACAATGCCACCAGATATTGTCTGCATGTTTTCTCATAGACCATCTCTGCACTGCGAAGAAAATGCATTGTCCTTGACTTTTTCCTACTGAAAAAGGTGCTACTTGCTGAAGATAGTTTATTATAAATAACTACTAAGATGATAATCTCACCACAGCATGCTTGGCAGTCTTCCACTGAGTTAGCCTGTTTCAGCAAGGAGCTGTCGCTTAAGATACAAAGCAATCTGCAGGGACATATGATCACACACACTGACTGTTTTCTCAGTCATCATGGATGCCTTATCATTTCCCATGTCTGTAATTAGGAACTGGAATTATTATCTGGTAAACCATCAGGATCCACCACCACAAAGATGGACCTGAGTTCCCACCTCCCAAACGTTTGGTTGCAGAGAAGTTCTCAGTCATGGAGGCTCTATTAGAAGAGTATCTGTTAGACACTGGCTTTTTGCCTTTTATTTTTGTCACAAAGGTAAATGTGAACTACAGGGGAAACTCTTGAGATAGAGAGATATATATATATAGATATAGATATAGATATAGATATAGATATAGACATAGATATATATGCTTACAGCATTCATTCTTATTAGAAATTATGGAGAAATACAAGCCTACCCCTGGCAATGGTGTAGAGAGGATTTCTTTCAATTGTTAGCATTGTTTGGGTAAATAATGGTCTCAGGATCTCTGAATGTTTTTTTTCATAGTTACTGTCCAGAAGAAAGACTATGATAAAGAGATAAGAGACTGTATCCATTTTTTATGAGAGTGTCAGAAAACTAATATTAGTATCCCAATATACTTAGTGTGAAGATTTGGCTGTAGTCACATAGCTTGATGGTGACTTTTTTTGAATTTGAAAAGTTTATAGTGCTTTGTGGTACATGGCTACTGAGTTACCATGTTATTGCAGCAGTTATGTGATGGGTATCAGTGGCTGTTGTATGCAAACTTCCTTTCAATTAGGGTGCTGGCAAGTGTTCACCTTTTATTTGGTTAAAAACAGCTCGATCAGGCCATCTCTACTGCTTTGTTGACAGTACAATATGAATCAGAACTTTTTCTAACTTCCATGTTACTCATGGATTCTGTTCTGTGGTGCCTGATGCTTCTCAGTCCTAAAAACTTCTCTTTCAAGCTTGGGCATCTGTGGTTGCTTAGAAGTGTGGAATGTGATATTTAGTGGAAGCAGTTGCTAAGACTGAGGTGGAACAAATGAAGATATCAGCAATGATGATGGAGGTTTTTTTTCTACTGGATTTGGCAGATGATGTTAAATCCATGTATCTCAACGAGATCAATGAGAAAGCAGGACATGAAGAATTTAGTCAGACACTGACTTGCAAGGCTTAATATCAGCCCTTTTTTCCCCCAAACCTTGCACGAGTTTGGAATTGACTCATCTGGACAGAGAGATGCTCAATCTTTATCTAGTGATGGTAACCTTCCCTACAAACTCTGCAGAGGCTCTGCTCTTTTCCTGTGAAGTTGTGGGAGCAGATTAATGACGGAATGGGCTCTGCTCTCACATAAGATGAGGAAACTATTGGAGCTGGTTCCTGATGCCCAGTGTCCTGTGTGTGACCGTGGATTGCTCTTCATCTCAACATCTGACCCAGAGATGCTTTTACACTTCTGAGATGGCTCTTCAGGCTCTGTCATGTCCATAAGTTACCTGCCCTGGGCGACCTTGTGTCTTTAAGGAAAATCCTGTGGAACAGTTAGCTTCAACCTTACTGAAGGACACACTCTGAAGAGCCAGCTCATTAAGCGAGCTTTGAAGGGTGTGCTCTGCAGAGCAGCTTCCTGTTATTTGGTTAATGGTTGACCTAGTTCTATTGCCATATGCCTCCTGGAACGCATTCTAATATAAAATACGTGCTAAAGCAAGACTGGGATAATAGATGGAACGTCAAAGCCTCTCTGAAGCAGAAATCATATAATGCTGTTGCGTTTTGGAGGGTATAGTAGTTACTAAAAATGGCAATATCTTCATGGAACTGTATTGATTCTGATGGCAAATTCAGGAGTGTTGAACACAGCCACTCATGTATTTTTTTTTTCTAGGCTGTATTGATACAAAAGGTTTGTATCAATAATTCCCCATGCTCCGTATGTGAAGCTAAAGTTAGGTAGTGAAGCATTCAGAGTGATATTACAGCTGTGAGAAAAGATTAGATTAGATTTGGCTAAAGGCAGGAGGATTTTTTCCCTGTGGTAGGTGTTTTTTCCATTGCAACCATGGATTAGCAAATTTTTTTTCCTTTTTAAATGCTGGCTAGAAGCCAGAAATGGGTATTGGAGCTTTTACCTGATAACAGAGACAGCATACTCACACACATACTTACACTTAGGCAAAACCAGGAGAAATTTGGAGGTAGTAGGTGAAGTTCAACCTCCAACCTGAATGAGGCTTCCCGACACGCTGAAGTTCTGAAGAACATACTGGCTGTGTTTTCTGGTTGAT
Source organism: Aleadryas rufinucha (assembly GCA_013397815.1). Lineage (NCBI taxonomy): Eukaryota > Metazoa > Chordata > Aves > Passeriformes > Aleadryas > Aleadryas rufinucha. The sequence continues at coordinate 188,234 of VZTH01005077.1, forward strand.
TTGGTTTTCTGCCCTAGGAAGAGGAAGGATGTATGATAGCTGTTTTCATAAGCAAGTATGGTAGAACAGGGGGAAGGGGAAATTAAAGCCACGTTTTGTAACCTCTCCAGAGCTCAGGGCTCTTTATTGGTAGATGTGGCGATTTATTTTTGTTTTTCTCCTGTCAGTGTGGGAAAACTGAACTGCTCACCAGACAATAATACCACGGTGCGTGTTCACACAACCTGGCAGTGGCTAACCTTTGTCTCCTCGGCTGCAGATGGCTTGCAGGCAGTCCAGGTGTGAATTCTGGGCAGAGGTATGTCACCACAGCGGTGGGGGTGGCTGGGGCCAGCCCAATTTGTCTGTGTGGGATGCAGAAAGCTGTCAGGACATGCAGAGGCAGCTGCTGCTGATCGGAACAAGGAGTGCCCAACCTTCAGAGAAGTGGTGGGACGTCTTGGGAGTCTCAGGCATCTTTTTCCTCTCTTAACTCCTTCAACCTGAGCCCGTTCAGGTGCTTCTTGTGACTCTGGGTTCATTCGTGTGAGGCTGGGAATGTTTTGGCACATTTGTCTAGGATACATGTAGCAACAGCACTGTGCAGTTTCCCCTTCTTCCTTAAGCATGTAATGAACTGAGTTTTTTGGTAGGAGAGCTGCCGGACCTGGTGGAAAACAAAACTGCAACATTTTTAGCAGGACACAATGTGTTGTGCGAGCCGTAAATCATATCGGTCATGAAAAAAAAAAAGAAAAAAAAAAAAAGAAAAATCTCCACTCTGCAACTGACACAAGCACAGCTATTTGTGCAACCTGATCAGAACAAAGGATAATGCTTCTGCTGCAAGATCAGACAGATCTGACGTTTCAGCAGGCTGAGCAAATGAATGGCGGAAGTGGTCCGCCTCCTCTTATCCATTGTCTCAAAGATGCAGGCTCATGGAGAAGAAAGGGAGTTTGAATAGGGCTTCTGAAGGAATATGCTGCTTTGTGTTCTGTGGGAAGAGAGCAAGGAGGAGTTCTAGAAGTTCTCTGCATTGGCAGGCTGACAAGCTTGTAATAGGAAAATGTGGCAGTGGACTACTGGTATTGAAGGAGCACTTTCACTTCTGTAGCCTGCCTAGAAAATCTGACCTCTAATTGGGAAACTGGTGAAATGTTCCAGTCCTGGAATATGGGACCAAGCCTATCTTGAAGGAAGCTCAGTGAGTCTTTAAATCCAGTGAACTCTGACCTCCTACTTGAGACTTCTTCTATACTTTTTCTTTTTGCTTTTTTTTTGCCTTTTTCCTTTTGTTCTTTCTCTGTGTTCCCTGAATAGTTTGTCTGTGTTTTGTGGGATACCTCTCAGTTGTGTTCCTGGTGGGACTTCTACATAGGGAGAGCTGGACTGATCAAATTTCTGGGACAGTCAGAACCTTCTCCTTGGGAGATTCTTGTGGTTTCTCTTGCTCCAGCTGTCAAATTAACCCAACTGGGATTTTAGTAGCAATCTCCCTTTTTAAAAGCATAATGAAGCCAAGGAAATGTGAGAAGGGAGAGTGCAGGACAGGGATTTTTGATAAGCTGAGTAGAACTGAGGGTTACTTCACATTTCAGAACTATAACATATGACTTCATCCTCAAGGGGTATTTCAGCTGAGAAATGAATCCTTTGGAGGGAGGAGTGTAGCATTTATATCAGTAACGTGGCTGGTTTTTGCATGGTCACTGGGACTAGAAATTGCTAGCAGTCAGGTGCACCATGATCAGAAGGCTTTCATATGGAACCAGTTTTCTTTAAAACAGAGCATTCCTTGGCTCAGGAATCAACAGCTGTAATTTTTTTTAGCAAACATGCTGTTTTTCTTTCTTTAAGTTGATGGAGATTAGATTTGTGTCTGTGATAACAGAACTGGTCTTGGACATCCATGAGATCCCTTCTGCCCTTTTTTTCCCTCACTTACAGCCTTGAAGATTCTGTCAGTTCAAAAGAGATGTAAATTAATTCCACAGGATGCTGACAGTCCAGCATCAGCATGCACTAGGAACGAAGCTGCTGCTTTAGAAGCCCACTTAAAGAAAAAGCACATCAGAAAGTCATCAGACTCTCCTAATTGGAAGCCTGTGTTGAAACTTTTCAAATGTGTGATGGCTGGGCTGCAATGATTGGCATGTTTGGTGTCCAGAAGCAATTGTGGAAATTTGCGGAATCACACAGAATCACAGCAAGGGTCAGGTTGGAAAGGGACCACTGGAGGTCATCTGGTCCAACCTCCTGCTGCCTCTTTTCAAGAAACAGCCCCAGCTCCCCCAGCCTTTTCTCATGAGGGAGATGCTCCAGTGCCCTCATCACATTTGTAGCCTCTGTTGGCCTGGCTCCAGGAGCTCCGTGTCCCTGCTGTGCTGAGGAGCCCAGAGCTGGACACAGCACTCCAGAGGTGCCTCCCAGGGCTGGGCAGAGGGGCAGGGTCACTCCCTGACCTGCTGGCAATGCCCTTCTGAGTGCACTCCAGGATCCCGTTGGCCTCCTTGTGCCCAGGACACCCTGCTGGCTCAGGGATAGCTGTTTGTCCCCTAGGACCTCCAGGTCCTTCTCTGCAGAGCTGTGTTCCAGCACATCACCCAGGCCTGTGCTGGTGCTTGGGATTATTCCTGCCCAGGTGCAGGACCCTGCGTTGTTGAATTTCAAAAAAGTCCTGCTCTGCCCATCCCTTCAGGCTCTGGAGGCCCTTGAGAATGGCAGCACAGCACTTTGGGGCATCAGCCACTCCTGGTTTTGTATCATCAGTGAACTTGCTGAGGTGACACTCTATCCCAAGCCATTGAACAATACTGGACCCAGTATCAAACCTTGGGGGCACCACTAATTGCAGGACTCTGTGCCACTGGTCACATCCTCTGAGACCTGCCCTTCTCAATCCCAGTTCTCAATCCACCTCACTGTTCCCTCTGTTTATTCTCAGCAGAGGCTAAAAAGCCATCCCAGAGGATGTGCCGTGCTGGATTTGACCCAACAACCACCAGCATGAGTTTCCAGCTTCTTTGACCTGAAGGGAGTAACACTGGGGACAGGAAATAACACCACAATATTGCTCCTTTATTCAACCATGGCTGCAAACTGTGTCTAAACTAAGTCAGTGTTATTTGGACAAGATGATCAAAAATGTTTATATTCCAAAACTGTCTTGTGGAAGGAGTTCAATGAGGTTTCAGTCCATGCCTGAGTGTGAGGACAAGGGGAAAAATCTCATGGGTGCACATGAATCTCTCAAAAAAAAAATGAAGGACTGTTCTCGCAAGTGATTTAAGTTTTGGGTCTAAAAGTGAAAGAACAGTATCAGCCTGGTGCTACGCAGAGATTAAAAAGTCAACTGTGTATCAGTGAAGGCTGAAAAATGATTTCTTAGTATCTTCTGCTTACTCACATCTTCAGGAAGTAGGAGGGACAGAAGAGGATCTTGGCTAAGTTTGGAGATCTTGAGAAAAGCATCCTTTGAAGCTGTTACGTTCCCAAATTTATGTTAGGCAGATCTTACCTTTGTAGGATATTTTTATTATTTTCTTAGTAATAGGTGTCCTTAAGATACAGGACAGTTGGACCAATCACTGCTTTCTGAAGAGTCAGAGCACTGTGCCAATCATAAAGCTGATAATGTTTTTGCCAAGGAAAAAAAAAAAAGGCTGTATTGTAGCCTAAATCAAAGAGGAAGAAGCATGGAGGATTGGCTTGCATGAAACTCTGAGTAACAGCAATGTGCTTGGGCTCTCAGGCATCTGTTAGGTCAAGCAAAGTGGATGTCTGAAGTTCCTGTGGACAAAACTTGAATTTTGGAATTTATCCATTACACTTAAAAGACTACGACAGACTTCTGGGCTGTCATTGAACATTCACAGTGGAGCTGAGCTGAAGGAGACAAAGGATCAAAACGTGTTTGTACCATCTTTAGATCTAAGTCTGACATCTTTTGTGGTTTGTTTTTTGTTTGGTTTTGTTGGGTTCCCCCCCCTCCCCCTCCAAGTAAAAGGGATTGAGAATTTGGGAGAGTGCCTCGGGGATCATCCAGATGGAGGCACCTGTTTTTTGCAGCTCTAGGAGAGAGGGACTGTGGGATGAGAAAATTCCATGCGGAGAGTGCAGGAGAGTCACAGATCCCATTGGCCATTGGCTTTTCTGATGTATCAGGAGACTTTTGGATCTTTCCAAGATTGAAGTGATGACCTTGCTTTGATGTATCAAACAACACCAGTGTTGCGCCTTTGAGAACCCTTGATCCCAAAGAGATAAGCAAGGGTTTTCCTTTGTATTTTGGACCCATTCCATTCAAAACAAAAGCATCCCACAGGTCAGACAAGAAGGGTATCTGACAGGATTTAAAGAGACTTCTCCTTTTTTTCTCTCTGTTTTCTACACCAGTAATTTATACTTTTTAATGTGTCAGACCTAAAAGCTCGTCGTTCAGTTTGTATCTGTTAAAGGTAGAAAATGTGGAACAGAAAATGCTCTGTGAATCACTCAAGAAATGTGTTGGCTTTGTAGCCTGTGTGGACTTAAAGGAAGACTCCTGTCTTCCTTTTAAATAAATAAATAAAAAGTGACCCTGCAAAGTAGTAGATATTTAAAACAGAATAACTAAGTGGACTAGGCTGGAAATGCTGGGGATAGTAATGGTTTGAAGTGTGGAAGAGTGTGCTTCAGCATTAGAGCTTTCAGGTAGTCCATTCCTCCTTTTCAGAGGTTTTCAGGAGTGACATTTGAAGAACTGAAAGCAGCCAATTTGCCAGTTCTGTGTCCAGTATTATTGGAATCTGGACTCTGTACTAAGCTGTAAAAAGATGCAGTGGCTGGAACCTAAGACGAGAAAAATGCTCATTATGTAAACAATTCTTTAATTTAATTGTGGGGAAAAAAAATTAAGAGATACTGGAATTTCTGATGGACTGTCAAAAGTTGTAGGGGGTCAAGTGTAGTTTCTCTTCAGATGCTGTGGTGGGAGAGAGGCTTGATTGAGTTGGTTGTGGACAAATTGTGTAGCTGTGGAAGCTGAACCTTCAGCAAGATGACTCCCAGTGCTGCTATCTTTTGTCAGTTCAGGGATTAAAGCACAGCTGAAGAGAATCTTGCCATGTGGAGCTGCAGGGAGGTCCAAGGAGGTGGTTGTGTTCTACCAGAACATGCAAAAAAGATTATTTTCTCACCTGGCAAAGGACTGGGAAGCAAATTAACCAAATTAAGTGAAATGATAAAGCTGACTGTGGGTTTGTAGTTATCACTTTGGGCTTGATTATCTACAGTGGGTTTTCCTCCATATCCCTGTTTTTGGCTTAAAACTATGGACCAGTGATTTGCATTTTGTTCTCCAAGTGGAATCTGTGCAGAAGGTTGGTGGAAGTTGATTTCCTCTTTATAGTCAGACGCATTTTTCTGTTGTCTCTACAGCAGAGGGGAAAAAAGAAATAGATTTTATTTATTTATTTATTTATTTTTAGTCTTGACAGAGCTACTGTAGACTTTCACATAGTAATTTCTAAAGGATAAATAAATCCCCCAGAAGTAAGATCTCTGGTTTCCTCTGGAACTCAGCAGCACTTTAGTCACCCCGAACTTTGATCCTGGTTTTACGGATGGGAACCAGAGGCTTTTGTGCTGTAGTTACCACAGAAGAGGTTGTTGCACCAAAACCCAATCATAACTTGTCAACATGTCAGTCTCCTAGGGTAACCTAACATTCTACTATAGATAGCCCAACCAAGCCATCTGGAATTATTACTATCAGTAGTAGTATTATTGTCAATGCATTTCAGTAGATTCAAGGGTCTCGGTGATTTCAGTAGTAATTGGTTTCATTTTTTTGTTGGTCATCTCGCAAAATCTTAGGCTCTGGTCTGTTAAAGGTGGTAAATCTAGGAAACCTAGAGATTAACTCACCTTCTGTGCTTATGAAAGACAGCACTACCATTAGATCCTCTTTTCTGATAATTGTGCATCAAAATTTTGATAATTTTTCATCTTTTTTGATGCAAAACCAAGTCTGTTTCAGGGGAAAAACAGTACATCAGCTTGGTTTTGAAGGTCAGCAGTGGGGGCCCCACTGTAAATGCTTTTTTTTTTTTTTTTTTTTTTCTTCATAAACCAATTACTGCAGCAGGATGAAGGAGAATTTTGATTCCCTAATTGGCAGGTTCTTTTCAGTTCTTAATTTGTAGTTTCAGTTTTGGAAGACTTCTTTCAAGATTCAGAACTCTGTATGGCAGTAGTCTGACTGAAGGAGCTAGAAGACAATGGGAGAAGAAAGGAGAGCAGGAATGAAGAAGGAGAAAGATGTTGAAGCTGTTCCCCTTGCTTTTGGAATGAGTGACTATTTTAACCTGTAAACAACACTGTGATTAGTGGTGTCCCATCATGAACTGCAAGTAAAGATAAGATAAGATAAGATATAAAAAGATGACTTCCTCTTGACAAGACAAACCACTTTTTCTCCATTTCTCTCCCATATTCTGTATCAAATCTCTTCTCCCAAGCATGGGTGCAAGTCCTCTTGTCTTCAACTTGAACATTTCCTTTCTTCTAGTAATCAGATCTGCAGATACAGACCCTGTGTGCTCAGCTGAAAAGGAAACCACTTTTTTTTTTTTTTTGACCGTGAACCTTCACTGCTGAAATGATCTTGTACTGCAGGTGGCTTAGAGGTATAGGATATCAGTTAGTTTGTCAGCTTTGCAACACATCTGAAGGTCAGGCTCTCCAGGAAGGGTGAACCATAGCACCAGTCCTTGATTAGCATGTCTGGGTTCTGCCTCCTTCAGCTTCTGAGACCTGGGAGACCATTGGCAGGTTCTGCATTCAGGTGAAGAGAAACTTGCTCCTGTTTCGACTCTCCACTTCATAATAAAAGCTGTAGTGAGTACTGACCCACATAAAGGTCTGGTCCTCAGCTGGGGAAAACTGGCAGAACTCCAGCAAATTTCTAGAAATAAAAAACCTAGAGAAGTCTCTGAAACCACAGCAGTTACTGGGACTTGCACAATATTCTACAGCTTGCAAGAATACAGCAGCATGAAGCTGGGATGACAGTGATGGCTTAATATTTTTTGTGATCTCTTGGGTTTTTTTGGGTTTTTTTTTGTGAGAATGAAAATCTTCAGGCGAGAACTTTGCTCCTCTTCTCTTGGTGGCGTTGGGCTTGGATGGCTTTGTTTTTCTTTGAAAACTGATAGCAGAAGGCTATCCAACCTTCAGGAGTGGAGCCATTATACGTGGGGCTGTGCAACAGGAGCCAAAGTTTAAAAATAAAATACCAGGCTGCCTTCCTGAGGATCCAGACATAGCAAACACACACGCACACACATATGCAGCACCTCGGCTGGCCATGGCTGTATCAGTTACAGAGCCCCGAGCAGCAGACAATGAGAACCAAAAAGGGAGTCTTGTTCCTCAAAAAGAAAGAGGAAGAAATGTCAAGGCTTCTGTAGCCTCAGATGCCAGTTGCTGGTGTGCACGGGAGGCCCCTCAGCAGCAGCAGGTTGAGGGACAGACAGCTGCCAGTCATTCCTGGTGATGTTTGCTGTGGGCCCTTACCGGCCCTCCCTTCCCACTCCCTCATTTTCTCTGCCCTACTGAGTAAGGGGTCTGGGCTGAGCAGTCTTTTTTGGGAATGTGCTCCTTTATTAAGAGAGAAAAGCAGTGGCTTTTGCTGAGTGCTGCGTGCTGAGTGACTGGGATGCCAAACACCTTCAGAAGAAAGGAAGGACCATTTGGCTTCAGAGCCCTATCACTGGCATGTTTATCTGTTGGGCTGTAGAAATAGCAGATGATCAGATCATCTTTCTAGAAGACCTGGAGGATGAGAGGCATACTGAGGAGAGAGTGCATAGACCAGGAAGAATAATTTGTGACAGAAAAGCAGAAAGGTGTGCAGTTTAATGCCAGGAATACAGCTTGGAAAGTGAGGCAAATTATGTTAGAAAGGAATGGTCTTTTGAAAGAAGAGGTGACCCCACTCAGACAAACGAGTCTAGGAACCTAGGAAGATACAATTCTTCATTAATTATGAATGTGGAGAGGGATGAAGAAGGTGAAAGATTTAACCCTTTTTTGCCTGCTTTCCCAAAGTGCTGATCTTGCACCAAGTCCCAGACTGAAATGATCAGTGTGGCGATTGTGAGCTGGGCTGACGAGGGTGGGAAGCCAGGGTTCCTCCAGGGTGTGAAGCAGCAGGAATTGTCCTTCCTCTGGGGTGACCCTGGCAGAAACTGTGTGCAGGAGGCATCTGTGCACAGCCTGTGTGCCACCTCAGGTGTGCTGAAAGATGGGAGCCCATGCTTTCAACTGCATAGTGTGCCCAGATGTACCTCACAGTAAATGCAAACTTGAGTTTTTTTAGCCAGGTGTCTTCCAACTGCACCAAGAATCTTTGTATATCTCAGTTGACAGCTACAGGCAGGAAAAAAAAATACACCCAAAGAAGAGGTGTTTTTCCTCATCTCTGCCCAGGCAAAGCAGCAGTCACAGCTGCCCATGACACACTTGGCTTTTGGCAGAGCTCAGGCTGGTTCTGCTCTGCAGACACAGGATGAAGCATGCTCAGTGTGCTTCCTTCAGCAGGAATGCCAGCAGTATCTGGGATTACTACAGAGGCTGCTCTGTGTCTGTAAGCTCCTTTTGCAGAGTTTGGGTTCACATTAAACGGGATCAGGAGTCCTTGGTAGGCTGTGCATGGCTCTGAGCACAGAGCCTTTTGGAAAGATGTGTTTTCTTAGACACCAGACTCTCACTATGGAACACTTATTTTATTGAAAAACCATATTTTCAGAAAAACCACAGTAGCTTCACATACTGGTTGAACATAGGCCGAAGGTGATGTGTAGCCTAAGGGTTTTGTAGGACGTGATTCTCTTACAACCTAAGCATTTTTTTTTTCAAGAAATCCATAAAATATCTGTGTCTTGCTTGTGGTGATGTACAAACAATGAAGGATAGGTGCAACTGTCAGCATGTGAAAACTAATTGCTTGGTTTGCTGTCATAAATTCTGTCAGCCAGGGTGGAGTGGAAGTGTGCACATGCTTTGTGGCTCCAGCTAGCATGTGTGAAAGAGAGGTCTGATTAAATCAAACTTCCTCTTCCATGGTCTTGAGTATCTCCTGCTTAAAAAAAGACATTGAGGAAGACCCAGAGAGTTCCTCTTGCAGGTATCTTTATGAAGGTGCTATAAAGGATGACTGCTAGTAAGTATTTGATGGGGTTTTGTCCAGATATTTGCTAGAACAGAATTAATATTATGTTGCTGATTATTTAGAAGAGTTTGAGGAGAGAGTAGAAAGGCTCAGCAGTTTGGGCAAAGTCCTATAAAAACAAAAGCCTCTCAGATCACCCAATAATTTCAGTTTTTCTAGCTGCCAGCCCTGAAAAAAAAATATCCTTCCTCACCCTCATATAAAGCTCTCCTGAAAAAACAGGCCAGTGTTTTTTCCATGTCCCTCCTCCACTGCAATGTCAAGTATTATGAGGGTTAGACCATGTTCACCAACCCCAAACTCTGTCTCCACTGGTGTTCTTCTCTGCAGCTCTGCAGACATTTTGCCGAGCTGACCTAAATTCTTCAGAAAAAGGCCTGGATTCTGTGCAGAAAGGTGGAAATGGCAACTCCAGTTAGAAAGTAAACACAAAGATAAATAAAGAGCATCAGTTGTATCCTTGTGTGTGGTGTTTTGATTTACGCTTGCAGCTGTAATTTTAACTTCTGCTCTGCCAGAGAGCTTTTCCATTTCTTCTTATGGGAAGTCAGCACTGGGATTCCAGGGACAGGAAGGTAGGATGGCATTACAGGGAAGGGCTGGAGTCTGGAAAGCCACTTTTGTACTGCTGGCTGTGCCACAGACCAGCTGTGTGACCTGGAGCTACTCTGCTTCACTTCTTTGTGGTTCTCCACTACCAGGTAAAGGAAGAAGGTTTTTTTGTGGTGCAGACTCACTCAGCTCGCTTTTCACACAGACAGAGCCCACCAACAAGTGTGGCCTGAACTGCATGAGTCAAATAAACAGGTTGTGATTGCATGGAATAAACTGTCAGTATTGCTGCCTGAAATACTTAAATCTGCCTTTTTGTCTCTTATGTGCAACTTAAAATTGTGAGCCTTCAGATTTCGTTTCTGAATTTTAAGCCGTTTGAAAACCAGGGGGATACTTCAGTCTTTGCTCTCTCTGAGAGCAAGTGACTTCTGCTGACTTTAATGTCTTGTCTGTGATAAATGAATGGAAACCTGAAACATATGATCCTGTCTTTTGTCATGCTCCAGTGTTCCATAAACAGCAGAAGGGAAAATGAAATTTGTGCAGAACTGATTGTACACTTCTCCCATGGACACTTTGTCAATGAGGTCATAAATTAATGTGGAACTTTGACTCTGCGTGCATTCCTGCAAACAAGAACCCACGCCTGAATGAATGCTTGTTGCTAGAAATGAATAAAAAAAAACGCAAATGCCTTTTAAAAGGGAAAAAAGTCTAGCGTGGACTGCAAACCACGTTACATTCTTTTTTCTCTTCCGTAGAGTTCAAGGATGTTGGCTAAAAACAAATCAAAGGTCTCAGAATACTCTTTGTATGAATTCTGGTGTCATCGGGTTCATGTATGCCTCTTTTGGGATGAAAGGGACAGGGAGGAGATCCACCTGACTAGCAAGTGGTATTGCTGAATGCTGTGTCTGAAGTGCTGTTCACTTAGCTGGACTCCTAATGAAAGGAGAATGTGTTGTTTATATATGTGATTGTCCTTGTCTCCTCTCCATTTGTAAATGAAAAGATGCTCCCTGTCCCTTTCAACCACCATAAATCTTTTTTTTTTTTTTTTTAACAGTTTAACATATGTCTTTGTGCTGTAGGTTTTGTTTTCTGGGTTTTTTTGGCTTGTTTGTTTTTGTTTCTTGCTTGCTTGTTTCCGTATTTATTCCTTTAGTAAGAACAGAATAGAATTCTTTATATGGTTCTTCTTTGAACTTAATCCTGCTTTATTTTAAAATTTCCTTGAGCTGGAGGATTCAATGACACTTAATCTACTGGAAGTACTTAGATGTACGACTTGGAAAAACAGTAAGTTGGGAAGGTTTTAAGTGCCTTCCCTTATTTAAGTCAAACTTCAGTTCCTTTTTTTAAAGTGATTCTAACGATAATCAGTAAAGATAATAGGAATTATGTACCCCTTTTCTTTGGAGCTGTGGAATGCAGCACATGTGTCTTTGCCATTACCATAGGTGAAACATACTTCGTTGAAACTGAGAGCCAGAAAACCCTTCCTTTGATTTCAGAACATTACTTCTGAACTTCCCAGAATAAAAGGCAAGCTATATTCCACAATTTTATTTGTGGCTCATCAGGCTGAAGGTTCTGTTGGGTTTACAGATGGATTTTAAACCACCGCAGGGCTTGAATCTCCTGGGTTAGTTGTGCATATTTTTAAACCTTTCCCCCCACCTCCATCTTTGTTAGCTTAAAATATCTCACCCACTCCTATCCACTTTTGCATGCAGAGTAAATGTCAAGGTTTGCCTAGCCATGGAGTTATTTAGACAGAGACACTCCAGTTCCAAACAGCCTTTTTGATTTACGTGGGTCCCAAAGCACGTCCAGCTCTGAGTACAGCCTCACCTGTGTCCTTGCTCGCACACGTGGCTGGGTGTGATGTGCAGGATGAACCTGGGGATCTGCTCCACACTCAGGCAGACACCTCGTTGTGTTTCTGTGTTCTGGCCGTGGAGCTGCTGGCATCCCACTGCTCTGTCTCCCCCATTCCAGAGAGGGAATATTCCTGGAGCAGCTGCTCCTCAGGTGCTCTCTAAAGCGAGTGTGCTCATGGGGGGACAGGAGAACTGACCTGCTGCCCACCCTGCTTCCCAGAAGTCAAGTTTGGGTGGCCTTCTGGTTGTAGCCAAAAGCAGAATACCTCCTGTCCTGAAGAGGCACTGTCCCACCAATTTTCAATAATGTAACTGCATTTGCAACAAAATAAGGGTTTTTCTGAGGACAAGTGTTACTAGAAGACCTTGGCCATTTATTTAATGCTTCTCCTGAGTCTTCTCTTTATTGCTTCTTATTATGCACCAAACCAAAATCCTGACTAAGCCTGAGCTGCCACTGGGCTGCCTTTTCTTGAATTTGTCTAAGAATCTTGGTGGGGTTTTAAGTGCATTTTGTTTTTTCCTAATTGGAGAAGGTCAACATTTTTACTAGGGACACATGTAAGTGCTTTCTAAAAAGTCCTTCCACTTTGAATTTACCCAAGAATTCTCTTCTCTTAGGCCAGGAAAACTGAAAATCTCTTCCAGTCTCCTCTTGCCTGTTACAAAAATCAAATATTTGGGTGCAGATTCCAGGTTAATCAGTTGTTGTTGGGTAGGGTTTGTTTTTTTTTTTTTACCCCAAGAGATACTTTTTATGTTGATAAGCTAGTCTTGAACTGAACTTTCCTTGTGACAAGAGACATTGGGGGTTACATACGTAGTTTGGCAATCGTTTACATATTCTGGAGTGAAGTTTTGGCAACCACTTTCTCTTTTATCAGGTTTCATCCTGTGTCTTTAAGGTTCAAGTGAGAATGGTTCTTCAAAATGAGAGTCATCTTATGACAATGGAGACTGATTATTTTGTTCTAAAATTGGATTTTGTTACCTTCCTAGATAAATTTCAATGCTTGAAGATTGCTGGGTTTCAAATCATTAAATGCAAAGCATTTGCAACAGCTGAAAAAAAATAAGGTGTTGTGTCATGGACTTGAAGAAGAGAAAGAAACTCTTAAGAGTTCTGTAATGTCTACATACTTGGAAGGATTGTAGCTTTTGAAGGATGCAGTTGCTTAAAATCGCAGCCCTTGTTACAAAGAAAGTCTCAGTTATTTTTTATTCTTTATGATCCACTTCCTGTTTGAGTATTTCTTAGGAGGAAGAAAAAGAAATTGGATCTCAGTGGCTGACCCTCAGCTTATTTAAAGCAAAAACGATTAAACTAGGACAGAAGAACTCCATGAGGAGCTTCAACCTCTTACCATTTTTGATGCAACTGAGCTTTAATACTAGATTTCTCCTTAATTTGAATGCATCCATAGTAGTTACGGGCAAGAGATGTTTATTACTGGAAAGATTTGAAATAAGGTAAACAAGAGGTTGGTTGTGTTGTTTTGGGTTTTTTTTCTTTTTGTATGGGAGACTGTTCTTAATTATTACCTGCATAACAAAGTTTGGGGGTTTTTTTAATAGACAGGGAATAACAGCTTTTTCCTGGTTTTAACGTAACAGTTTCTAATTCCTCTTTGATTAAAACACTTTCTGGCTGGAGAACTTTCATTAACCTTGGTGGATTCACAAATGTTGTTATCCATAATCCCAGGATCACTCAGAATTCCCTTTTCCCCCCCATCCTTAAATCCACTGTAGACATTCCACTTAGTTTCTTCTGGAGCATGTCTGCCATCTATGTGTCACATTAATGATTATGATTATGAGCCAGAGTGCTATTTTAAGTATTTTGTACTTGAGCTTTGTATTATTACACCAACTACAAAAATTTGATCCCTGGAAGGAGTAAGGGGGTGGAAATGGGGGCTGAAGGGGGGAGCAAAAGGAGCAAGGTTCTCATTTGGACCCAGGATATTGCATTCATAGTGCATCTCAACATGTAATTCAAAGGACTCTTACCTGCATCTGAAGTTGTTTGGGACAAAGTATTTTGGGCAATGTGTTAGCAGCAACTTGTTCCTCCTTTTCTGCATCATCCCTTTCTCATCCATCAGTGGCAGGACCAGCATCTTGCTGCCACCACCACAAAACAGACAGAGGAACTCTTCACTTGGCACAGGTGGGAAAGATCTCTTGGGAGGGGCTGGCAGGGAGGAAGGTGGCAGCCTAATGGTAATCACTGATCTGAGATCTGTCAAGTGCTGGAAGAGTGTGTGTTCTTTTACCTGGGGCAGAGATGCTGGCTGCCATACTGCATGTGAGTCAGTGGGCAAATAAAGTGGTGTATTCTGTCTGGTATTATAAATGGGTCAGTGATGGATTTGTATTACCTGAGGAAAGGAACTGGTGGACAGAGAAGCTTCTGCTTGCTGCCCTGCAAATGTCAAATATAGCAGAAAGCTCGGGGGAAGGGGAGGGATAGCTGGAGACAAAGGCAGTGTTAAAATAGCCGGGGTGTCAGTGGAGCTCCTCAAACAAACATGTGCTTTTGAGGGCTAGGCTGGGAGAGCTGAACCATCTTTAGACTTTGTTAATCAGCATTTTCTTATCCTCCAGCAGGGTTTCAGCAGTGGATCTTGCCTTATAATTGCAGTCATGCGCGAGGTGGGTTTAGGTTTGCATGAGGTGATGTGCTATTGCACTCAGCTTTGCTTGCTGGTACAGAACATGACTTCTGGTGCTTTAGTTTTGTGGGGTTAAAACCATTCCTCTGAATGTCTTTTTCCATCCCCTCCACAAGCTCTCTTGTACTTTTAAAGTACCACTGGAGCATGTAAGCTCTCTGGATGGACTGAGGGAGAGGGCTCCTTACTCCCCAAGGTCCTTCCTAAGCTGAGCTCTTACGGGTGATGAAAGACAGGCAGAGAGCTATGGCTTGCTTGGATCTGATCCAGGCAATGTTCCTTTGGTTCCCATCTGCCCTGTGAACTTCTCTTAGTGAGTCTTGAATGACCAAACAGGGTAATGGGGTGCCAAATCAGGGAAATGATCTCTGTCAGGAAGATTACTCGTCTCACCAGCCAAGTTCAATCTCTGTCACCATGGCTGCATCAGGTCCAGTTCAGTTTCTGCACTTAAAGGAGGAACACGAGTCCAGGAAAGCAACTTTTCACATCCATCTTTCAAGCTAGTGATACTCTGGCTTTATTTGGCATCACATTTTTTCAGTAGCAGGACCAAAGCAGAGCTTTGCCCTTTGCATTTGTGGTTTCTGAGTGCTAGTGACTTGATTTTCACCTCTGTGACTACACTCAGAGTGCCTGCATGTGTTTTAAACCAGCTGTGGGCTGGCCTAATCTCAGATCTCATAAGATTAAAATTCTGTGGCCCCTAAAATAATCCAGCAGTTTCTGTGTTCCCATGGTTTAGCTCTGTCACCAGTTCGTAAAGCTGTATTTAGCCTCTGTAAAAATACCGTGCTTCTTGCAAACTGAGATTTGGTCCTCTTTAAAGCTTGCAGAGCTCACCAGCCACAGCACTGCCAGTGACCATGGCATGGAGCATGGAGTTCAGGGTGAACAGCAAGATTACTTCTGAAGGCACTAGAGGGTGTTTTAAGGGCAGATGGCTATCAGGAGATAATATCTTCTCTCTTCAGACACGACTTTGTGACTTCATTCTTTCAGTCCATGGTCCAGCAGGGTCTGTGGTGGAGTTTGTCACATCTGATCTGCTCCTGGCAGGACCCCCTTTAGGACAGCTCTGACTTTCCTTGGCAAGGAAGAGATCTCTGCTGGGGTTGTGCCAAGCTGAGGAGCCTGCTCCTCCCCTGCTCCTTCCAGGGCGAGGCTGGTAATGCATCCTTTGTGTAAAAGCTCCTGGAAGGTATTTGCAATGCATGAGGAGGAATTAGGTTGTTTCTGGAGTACCCGGGCACGGTGCTGCCGTGTTCTTCAGCACCACCTACTGACATCTCCCTCTCTCCCTCTCAACTCCACGCACACCGGGGTTTGGGTTTGCACCTCTCTTAACTCACAGCAACAGCATTACTCGAGGTAATTAACAATACACTCTTGGCTGGAAATTAGAAACCCCAGACCCAGCGCATTCAGTTCCACTGTGCCATATGGGGAACACTAATGAGCAGGGTACAAAAGCCAAGCTGCTTGGCTCTGGTGTCTTGTTTTCCTCGGCTGGGCCAGCCCACTTGCCCCTTGAACACGTGTGTCTGTGCAGAAGAGTGCTGAGAGGCTGGGTTGTATCACGGAGGTGAACGACTTGGCTCATGTCCTGTGAGCATTTAGTACAGGAACCAAGTGGCAAAACCACATTTCTATTCTAAAGTTTTGCCCTCCTGCTGTTTCATCTCCCTCTTAAACTAGTTTTGTGCAGCAAATTGTCATACTTAATAAGGAAGAAAGTCCTACTCTGACCATCCAGTTGTTGAGATTCTCATATATAATTTTAGTGTCTTTCTGATTTCTGTAGGGATTAATAACTTGCCATGAAAGTAATTCAGAAGATCAGAAGAACCCATCCTAGTCTTGCTTGGAGCAAGAGCATTTAATGTTTGAGAGCCTTTCTCATAAGGGAAGTTCTTTATCCTAACACTCTGTTGCCTATGCTCTGTATCACGTACTGCCTCACAGCTAAGCCAAAGGAAAAAAGGGCAAAAAAAGCCAGAATTATAATTTGTATGACAGTCTAAGTTTGTCTTTTAAAAAGATTGTGGCATTTTATTTGCTATCTGCTTTTATTTCAAAAGTTTGAAAGTATCCTTCAGGCATTTGGATGGCCTCTTAATGTATTTTTTTAAACAGAACACATATATATGTAGACCCCGGGACAGAAAGAAGTAGAAGAAACATTATTTGTGAGAAATGAAGGCGTGATCAACACTTAGGTAGCCTGAACCAGTAAAGCCCCAGCAGAAGCAGACAGGTTCTGCTGTCTGCCACTGTCTGAGATTCTCCTTACACACCTTCATCTAAAATCCATGGTGTGCCTTTATCCTGCTAAGGTCTTACAGTGAGATGGCTAATAGGTATTAATACTCAACAACCATGTTTTTGGGGAGTTTGGGATTTTTTGTTTCTTTGTTTTGCCTTTTTTTCACCCCCATTTTCTGACAAGTCATAGTCTTGGGGACCCAGTTGAGTTGATAGCAATGTACGGACCCATTTAATGTAATTTTTGTGAGAGGTTCTGTGAATCCTTGTTATTTTCTTGAACTGAAAAAAAACCCCAGCCATGCTTCTGGCAGCAATAAGGCGCATCTCTTCCATGAGCTTTAAGATTAATGTGGTCTATATTTTTTTTTAAATTTAGATGATTTTGCAAGCTGTGAGGTAGCTTTACAGTATGGTATCAGGTATGTTAAATGAAAGTGTGTATTCAGGAACACAAATAAATGTCAACTGTGTGGGGATCAGTGAAGTTGGCCATCCTATTTTCCATGACAAGGAGATGTCTGAAAAGTTTGGAAGATAATGTCAAAGAATTTGTAGTAGGAAGACCTCCTTTTGTGGAATCAGATCTGAAGCCCAATTAAGGTTCAAACACCCTTTCAGGTGGCTGGATAAGGACATTTTGGGAAGAAAATGAGTTTGTGTCTTCTCAGTTTAGATTGTTTTTACTATTGATTTGTCATGAATCTCTAATAGTAAAGTTCTTCCTGAAAATACCTTACATTTTGATACATATTTCCATGTAAATCAAGGGAAATATTTACTGGAAGAATGGAATCACAGGTATCAGCTAACGTACCTCTTATGGCCTTAGCTGTTGAGTTTCAGAATGGAACTAACAACCCTAAACTGAGTGTATGGACATGTTGACAATTAAAGCTGTAACCAGTGATAAAATTTTATCATTAATTCCTTTACAAGAAAATATGAACCACAAAGTAGGTATATAGTAGAGTTGCAACGCAGTCCATGGAGTTCTATCAAAATCCAGTTCTATCAAATTAAAAAGAAAAAAAAAAGTGAAAAAAGGAATGGTATTTCAATTTAGTTTATGTTGCTACCAGCTCAGAGAAGTAACTCCAAAGACAGTCCTCAGAGGACCAAGAATTCCAATAGCTTGACTGGAATTCAGTCATTGAAAAAGACCCATGAGTTGAGTAAGTTTGCCTGACTGTAGTTGAGAGTTGAATTTATTCTCTGAATTCTTAATTAATTATGGGGTTTCCTTTCATAAATGAAAGATGAGGCTGGCTTCCTCCAGCTGGAATAGCCTTCAGGTTTCCAGTTTCTCAAATATGTAAGTTTTTGCGTTACTCCTACGATTTTGTTTAGTCCTTGTTTTCCCTGTTGTGATCTTATAAAAAGTGTTCAAGAAAAAAAAAATCAGGGAAAAAAAAGTCCCAAATCCAAAGACATCAGAGCAGCAGCTCCACTGTACATGGGCTGAACCTGGCCAGGAGCCCAGGAAGCAGGGCTGGGTTGGAAGGTCCTCAGCACAGCTGTAGGCACTGGTATAAAACCCAGGCTTCTCTAGCAGGGAAAAATGCCTGAGGTGTTACTCATGGGAGTTTTGAAAACTTGTCTTATCAGTAATTACTTGCCGTCAAATTGCGGTTCCATGGTGTTTGGTAGTTAATTTCTGGAAGGGTGGGGAAGGCTGGAAAAACCTCAAGGACCATCGAGTCCAACCCTCAACCAGCACTGCCCGTGTTCACCTACTAAACTGTGCCCCCAAGGTACACATCCACACATCTTTTAAATACCTCCAGGGAAGGTGAATCAGCCACTTCCCTCGTCCCTGCTTGAGGGAGGAAATTTTCTCTTCAGCTCCACCTTTTCACTGAGTAAAATGAAAGCGGTGTGTGCAACCTGGGTTGTGTGATGTAGGGATGAAGGTGCCTGGGATCCTCGGCCCAGAGGAAGGGCTGGAGAGCTGGAGATGCCTGTGTTTCACATGCGGTGCTACTAATGCTGAGCTGGAAGCTCAAAGAGTGTTGTGTGGTCTGACTGACCCTTTTAGTTGTGGTTGTGCGTGTGCATATTCTTAACTTGTAGAAGCTCTGCTGACTCCATCTCAAAATATAACGGATGGGTAGTCAAACCACAGAAGCTCAATTTTGAGGTCAGTGCCTTGGGCTTCACAATTAATTTTGTATTTTGAAGCTTTAAAACCAAACTTAAACATAATGATTTGTACTGCTTTGGCTGCTGCCAAATTCTGTAATTACTGTTGTTCAACAAGCACAATTATCTTTTGTTTTGGATTTTTAAAAACCTCGAAATCTAATGCAACTGTGTCTCAGATGTTCTCAGGCATTTATGAGTGTAGAGAAGGATGCTGAAGGCAATTTGAGACCACCTTGTGTCTTTAAAATGGTGGCTTTGAGAATCTCTTGCCCAATGTTTTGAAAGCTTTTTGCTCATAAGACAAATGAGAATACCTCCATATTTAAGCATTAAGGCCATGTATTTAAAAAGAGGTTGTAAATGCAAATTAGCCAGACAATTGCATTTTAATAATGTTTCATGAGGTTAGCATTGCATTAGTAAGGGTATTTTAGAAGTCACATATTATTTATAAGCAGTGTGGTCTCAAGAGATTGCTTGTGAATATGTTCAAGGGCTTGTGGAATTTATGGATTCATTTAATGGTGGTTTTGTTTGGTTGCTTTGAGTTTTTCTTCCCACACTTCTGCTGTTGAGTTAGTAGATCTGGTAAATCCTGTCTCACTCCACCTCCATTGCCCTCTAAATTTTCTTATTGAAAACGTAAAGGGTTATGGAACGTGTTCCCTTAGACCATGATGGAGACATGTGAACCTTGCTTTGTCTCCTTGGCTTGGGATGTGTCTTGTCAAACATCTGCACTTGAAAATGCTCTTTGCTGGTTGGTAGGTGTGCCTCTCCTGGTGTCAAGTCCCATGCGGACAAAAAGGAAGAAAGATGCATGCTGTGTTACAGTTTCCTTTGCTATATGAGCTCAAACTGGCAGTTTGAGTGTTTTTAGCCCTTGTGCAAAGACGGGATTTTGAAGAGGAACGTGGAAATGGTAGAGCAGAATTCCTTTCAGAACGCTTCGTCCTGCTGTCAGGGTGATGCATGGCGAAAACATCACACTGAAGTCCACTCAGCTGTACCTGATATTTGTTCCTCATGGGAAGCAGTAAGATTAACCTCTTCTCGGACTTGGTGCTGCCTTTGTGGTGCAGACCTTGCTGAGATTCAAGCTGGAACCCATTAGTCTCCACCAGTTTTGTAATCAGCAGCTATTAATGACATCTCTCAATACAAAGGTTGGTTTAAGCTTGTGTAGGCAGGAGCATCCTTAAGGATACATTCTCCAAGCAGCAGCGTGTGCTGGAGATGAGCATGGTGGTGGTGGTTTTCATCTCTTGAAGCTGCCAGGACTTTTTTTCATATCGTCAGCGTTGGTCTCCCTTCTGGTTTTCTATTTGGAGGCTGGCTTGGAGTTTTCCAAAAGAGACAGAGCTGAGAGCGTTTTGCGGTGATGTTTCTAAAGGGTCTGAAGTTTTCGGGGGGCTGAAGGGGGAGGGCTGGGAGGGGGGAAAGAGTGAGATTTTTTTTGCGTGCGCGTTGTTTTTCATCTCTTCCACACAATGGAGCTTTCAGAGAACCTCTCTTAAAAGGCATAGCTACAGCCTTTGTGTGAAGGGTGTGTCTGCTGGCAGGGTTTGCTGATGCAGACAGGCTGGCTGGTGATTAACAAAGGTCATTAGACTTTGGAATCTGGCAGGGGAGTGGGGTGGTGTGTCTTCTGCGCCAAGCAGGAGAGCTCCCCAGGGACGGGCCCGGCTGGAGGCTGCCCGCCTGCTGTCCCCCCTCACTCCCCCGCGCCTCC
>VZTH01005077.1:208719-272934 GCA_013397815.1 Aleadryas rufinucha
CCCCTCCTCCTCCTCCTCCTCCTCCTCCTCCTCCTCCTCCTGCTGCTTCTGGGAGGCTCAGCTGTGTGTCGCCTCTGCCTGTAGGACAGCTTGGACCAGTGTCCTGATGCTGTGAACACAGCGTTTGTGGAGCGAACCGCCACGTTTTGTCATCCATGGGACGGGGGAACCCAACCCTGAGGAGATGGTTTGGGGAAACCCAAGCCTCTGCTGAAGGAGAGAAGGTGCAGCTTCGTGGAGGGCAGGGGGAGAGCAGCGACACGATTTTGGAGGGCAAGCCATGCAGGAGGAAGGGAGATGTGTTCTGGGGGATGGTGATTTTTTAAAGCATCACCTAAGGAGGAGGAGTTAAAAAAGGAGGAGGAAAAAAAAAAAAAGAAAAAGCCTGGTGTGCTTGAGCTGAAGCTGAGATAAGTGAAGCCATGTTGTGCACAGGCAAGAAGCTCTGAGGCTCTGAGTGCAGGACTTGTCTGAGCTAAAATGGCTGCTCCCAAAGCTCAGAGGACTAGGGCAGCTTAGTGAGTCTTAAAGCTTCAGTGACGCAGGGGCTCATATCTCTTGAAAGTGTGATAAACACATTCAGCAGAGCTGTGGCTTGTTTGGCTGAGATGAAAGGACTAAGCTTGGGGGATGGGTAGTGAAAACTGGATGATCTGCTTTTCTGTGAAGTGCTCTAAATGCAGGAGTCGTCTGCTCCATGGAAAAATTTGTTTTCAGGTCTAATGGACTGTGCTAAAGGAGACGTGGGGTGGGGCTTCACTCACTGCTGTAATTTGATCCAGAGCAGATAGCAACCTCTTCCACGCAATTTGGTCTGGTGCTTGCACATAAAAGCTTGAGTATCTCGATTATTGTAACTTTGTTAGCTGAAAAGAAGCTGGTGCAGCGTTCATTTTCTTTATTGGTGGTGAGAGGGAGTGGGGGGAGAGAAAGGACACAGTGCAGCCTGCAAAGTAATGTAGGTAAATATGTGGAGAGCCTCTGTTCAGACTGTCCGGAATTTGACTTGCTAGAAGTTTATTTTAATAGGCTATCAGAAGAAGCATTCTTTCATCTAAAATCCTGGTGCAGTACCTTCTCCTGTTTCTGCGCCTTAATGCTTTGGAGCTTTCTCCTCACTTCGTAGGTTGCTTCCATCGTACTCCACATACAACAAATGCATGCAATTTAAATTGCTTTGGGCTGCTGTTGTGTCTTGGACTCCTGAAATGCTCGGTTTGTCATCGTTTTCCAGCACATGCATGGAAGCTTAAAGAGGCAATTGCTGTATTAACGTAGGAAGGTAGCTCTTGTGCCTAAGCACTGCACAGGGTAGGAGGGTCTAAGTCTTTTGTTTGGCTTGCGCTTTGTGTCTCCTGTCCTTCATGGCAATGCAGCCCTCTGTCGCAGTATTAATCGTCACCGTCCTTCACTGTATCTCATTTTTGCTGGGTACATGAAGGTATGCAGGGCTTTTGGATAAATCAAGGAAGTCATAATGACTCTTGAGTCTGCAACTCATGTTTCCGTTGTACTTTTTCAGTATGGTTATTCCTGTTGCTGTCCTTTTCTTCCTCTGGCTGTCGCCATCCCCCAGACTGCTAAGGCACAAAGGTCTTGTCCCCAGAATAGGCTGAAATGAAACTGTAAACATTTTAACAAAGAGTGAAGGTGCCCTTAAAAGCTTGGAGGAAGTAGAACAGTATTCTGTCTTGGGTTGGTGTAACTGCATCTGGCCTTGCCGTTAGGTCTAGGTTTTCCACCAGTATCAGGACTGATAGGACGCTGTGAAAAAAGGCAGATTTCTCCCTGTGAAAGCTTTTGATGCATGGTAGTGAATGATGCAGGAATTGGCAACTTCTCGGAAGGTTAGAGTGCGTCTCCTGAAGGCAGAAGCTGCTGTCTTCTGATTGTAAATTCCAGTGCATGACTGGGAGTAATGCGCCATTTTTCTGCACGTGGGTTGCGGTCTTTGTACAAGACCAAATTCTGAATAACAGCCCTATGTAATGGAAAAGCAAGAGGACAAAGTTCATTGGATCAGTAGTCACTTGTCAGAGAGTTGACTGTTTGCAGAGTTGAGTCAGCAGCTTGTGAGCTACCTAGGTAGGACTTCTTGTGGATCTGAGTAGACAGTTCTTAATAGGTTAAGGAAAGGTTGAGTTTCACGCCGCTGTGTTTGTGGAATCTCTGCAAATGACTGAGTCATCAAAAGCTTGGTGTTACCTTGGTGTTTCCAGGATTTGTTCCAGAAGCACTGCTGTAAACTCATGTCTTCCTTCTTCTCTCCTTCCCCTGTTTTTCTTGCAGATTTTTCTAATGTAAAAGATCACCCTGAACCATGGAGGTCCTGCAGTGTGATGGCTGCGATTTTCGAGCTCCATCTTACGAAGATCTAAAAGCTCACATTCAGGATGTTCACACTGCTTTTCTGCAGCCAACTGATGTCTCTGAGGAGAGTCCTACCCAGCCAAGGTCTGGTTCCATCAATGCTAGCAACCAGACCGAGGTTGAATTTTCTTCTGTAAAGGATGAGTTCGCAATTGCAGATGACATAGCAGGTAAATCTCAACTCCGAGATTGATCTCAACTCCTGAGATCTGATCTCTTACCCCCTCTTTTACATGTGTCTTATTTCATTGTGTTTTAGTTTCTGCCTTTAACGTGGTTTAAAAATTTGCATTATGTCAGCAAAGGAGATGTCTAGCATCAGCCATACTGGTTCTGGCCATGGCTTTTTTTTGTGCTCTGCAAATGCAAGCATGAATGATGGTTTTATTTCCCAGCTTTTTTTCATGGGGTTCTTCATACTGATTTTTCATTTTCAGCTTTTCATGGTTGTTCTTCACTACCATGAACCACCTCAAAATTTTCAACTTTTGTTAGTGTACTAGTTTTATTTTTTCCCCAAGAAGGCAGTTTTGGAAACTATCCACCCACAACTGTCCACCACAGTCATTTATATGTAGAAATTATGCGTAAGGGCCGCTTTTCTGACCATTGCCAGCTCTGTAGATATTGCCATAAGTAAGTGACGGAATCCTGGAGTGGTTGTTGTCAGTTCAGGGTGTGGTTACATTCTTAAGCATACAGGGTGGGTGGAAGAAAAACCTTTTTATTTTATTTTATTTATTTACATATACACCTTAATTCTCATTTTAGGGCAAAATACAACAAGTCAGATGGGGACTGGAAGTTACTATAGCCAGAGCCAGACTTTCTATGGCCAGCATATGGCTCCAAATCCTAAACCAACCAGCAAGTTTTTCCAGTGCAAGTTCTGTGTGCGTTACTTCCGTTCCAAAAACCTCCTCATAGAGCACACACGGAAGGTTCATGGAGCACAGGCTGGGGGGAGCTCAGTGGGGCCACCAGCTTCTAGTTCCCTACATTACAACATCATGATGCATGAAGGGTTTGGTAAAGTTTTCAGTTGCCAGTTCTGCACCTACAAGTCACCCAGGCGTGCGAGGATTATTAAGCACCAGAAAATGTATCACAAAAGCAACTTGAAAGAGAGTTCAGCTCCTTCTCCTGCTGCTGCTGCTGCTGCTGCTGTGTCTGAATCAACGTCTGCTTCTGTGCCAGTGCAGGAACCCTGCAAGGAGCTGCCGGCAGAGGTGGTGGAGCGGAGCATTTTGGAGTCGATGGTCAAGCCCCTGACCAAGTCTAGGGGCAACTTTTGCTGTGAGTGGTGCAGCTACCAGACACCTCGGAGGGAGCGCTGGTGTGACCACATGATGAAGAAGCACCGCAGCATGGTGAAAATACTGTCGAGCCTGAGGCAGCAGCAGGATGGAACCAGCGCACCCGAGGTGCAGAGCAAGAGTGCCCAGAGTGCCTCTCCAAACTCGAACTACATCTCCATGAACACAACAGGACGCGAGATGTCGAATGCTAATGTCTCAAACTTCAGGGGATCTATGGGCAATTCTCTTATCAGGCCCAACTCTTCTACATCTTCGAAGTTTTCTTCTGTGTCTTACCCTCAAATGAAGCCTAAGTCACCTCACAACTCGGGCATGGTTAATTTGTCTGACAGATCCCGCTATGGAATTGCTGATATGACGAATTCTTCTGCTGACCTGGAAACAAGCAGTATGCTAAACGACTCCAGCTCAGATGAAGAGCTAAATGAAATGGACAGCGAGAATGGCTTAAACTCCATGGATCACCAGACCTCAGGAATGTCTGCAGAGCAGCTGATGGGATCTGATGGCAACAAACTATTGGAAACAAAGGGAATTCCCTTTAGAAGATACATGAACAGGTTCCAGTGTCCTTTCTGCCCTTTCCTGACGATGCACCGCCGAAGTATTTCCCGTCACATTGAGAACATCCACCTGTCTGGGAAGACGGCCGTGTACAAGTGTGACGAGTGCCCCTTCACCTGCAAGAGTTCTCTGAAGCTCGGTGCCCACAAGCAGTGTCACACAGGAACAACATCTGACTGGGACACCATGAACTCCCAGGCTGAGAGCATTGCCTCGTCCCTAAACGACAGCACGGTGTCTTTTGAGAGTGGGAATATCAACGGCAGGAAGTCAGCTGGGATGATGGAACCCGTGCAGCCACAGCCGCAGCCACAGCAGCAGCCACAGCAGCAGCAGCAGCAGTCACCCCAGCCCCATTCACAGCATCCGTACAAGTGCACGTTGTGCAACTATTCCACCACCACTTTGAAAGGCCTCAGAGTTCATCAGCAGCACAAGCATTCGTTCTGTGACAACTTGCCAAAATACGATGGGCCGCCGTCAAACGCACCGCAGGAGAGCGAGGCAGATGCTCACCCCTCTGCCAGCACAGTGAAGAAGAGCCAGACCTCCATCCTTGGGCTCTCATCTAAAAATAACTTCGTTGCAAAAGCTCCTAGGAAGGTCTCAAATGACTTCCCCTTAGATCTCTCTCCCGTGAAAAAGAGAACTAGAATTGATGAAATAGCGAGCAACCTGCAGAGCAAGATCAGCCAAAACAAACAGCAGGAGGATGCTGTGATTAACGTAGAGGATGATGAGGAAGAGGAGGAGGACAATGAGGTGGAGATAGAGGTGGAGCTAGACAGAGAGGAAGAGCAAACAGAACCAATGATAGAGGTTTCCAGTTCTTACGCACCCCAGCAGATGTGGGGCAGAGAGGCTAATGATTCCCAGAAGGAGACAAGCTTCAGGAGCATGCAGCATGACTACAATTCCACCAACGGGGCGGAGATTGAGCTCACTTTGTCTGAGGATGAGGAAGACTATTACTCTGCTGTCAGCATGAAGGACCATCAGAGCCCTAATGCCTCTGTTCTGGGGAGCCAGTCCAACATGTATGGTACCGACCAGAACAATGAGAATTCGGAGTTCAGTGACTCTGGCAGGCTTTACTATTGTAAACACTGTGATTTCAGCAACAAATCTGCCAGGAGCGTTAGCACCCACTACCAGCGAATGCATCCCTACATTAAATTCAGCTTTAGGTATATCCTGGATCCCAATGACCACAGTGCAGTGTACCGCTGTCTCGAGTGCTACATTGACTACACAAATTTCGAAGACCTGCAGCAGCATTATGGGGAGCATCATCCTGAAGCTATGAATGTACTGAACTTTGATCATTCTGATCTGATCTACCGCTGCCGCTTCTGCTCTTACACGAGCCCAAATGTTAGAAGCCTGATGCCACATTACCAAAGAATGCATCCCACAGTGAAAATTAACAATGCAATGATATTTTCAAGCTATGTTGTTGAGCAGCAAGAAGGGCTGAACACAGAGTCTCAGACACTGAGAGAGATCTTGAATTCTGCTCCAAAAACTATGGCAACCTCCACCCCCGTGGCTCGCGGGGCTGGTGTGCCAGCTGGTTTTAACAAAAGTGCCACCAAGAGCTTCAGTCCTGAATGTGAAAATCAGAAGGAACCTTCAGTCAACACTGTGGTTGTTTATGACTGTGATGTGTGTTCATTTGCAAGCCCTAACATGCATTCAGTTTTGGTGCACTACCAGAAAAAGCACCCCGAAGAAAAAGCCTCGTATTTCAGAATCCAGAAGACCATGCGCGTAGTCTCAGTTGACAGGGGCTCTGCCCTCGCTCAGATGTCGTTTGAGCTGGGGGCTCCCATCTCCCCAAAACTGTCCAACTTGGCTTCTCAGCCTCCACCTCCCCCACCACCGCCCCCAGACCTCTCCACTGAGCTCTACTACTGCAAACACTGTTCCTACAGCAACCGCTCCGTCGTGGGAGTGCTCGTCCACTACCAGAAGAGGCACCCGGAGATCAAGGTCACGGCCAAATACATCAGGCAGGCCCCCCCAACCGCGGCCATGATGCGGGCAGGGGAGCTGCCACCCGGCATGCAGAGGCCACCAGTGTCCATGCAGCAGCTGGGCCGTGGCGGATCCGAGACCTCCGTGAACCCTCCTGAGAACGAAATGTTCTTCTGCCAGCACTGTGATTATGGGAACCGGACTGTGAAGGGCGTGCTCATCCACTATCAGAAGAAGCATCGCGACTTCAAAGCCAATGCGGATGTGATCAGGCAGCACACGGCCACCATCAGGAGCCTTTGTGACCGCAGCCAGAAGAAGTCGGCTGGCAGCCTGCCCACCCACACCTCCAGCACCGAGCGGGACAAGTCCAAGCTGAGAGCCCTCAAGTGCAGGCAGTGCAGCTACACGTCCCCGTACTTCTATGCATTGAGGAAGCATATTAAGAAAGACCACCCGAATCTGAAGGCCACGGTCACATCCATACTGAGGTGGGCATTTCTGGATGGCTTGATAGAAGCTGGTTATCACTGTGAGTGGTGCATTTATTCACACACAGAGCCGAGTGGCTTGCTTGTGCATTACCAAAGGAGACATCCTGAGCATTATGTTGATTATACCTACATGGCAACCAAACTCTGGGCAGGTCCCGATCCTTCCCCTCCTGCCCTAGTGATGCCAACAGAGATGAAGACCTATAAATGCAGAGACTGCATTTTTGAAGCATCTTCTATTTGGGATATTACTAATCACTACCAAGCGTTTCACCCTTGGGCCATGAATGGAGATGAGTCTGTGTTGTTAGACATCATTAAGGAGAAAGATTCTGTTGAGAAAACCATGCCACAGCCTGATGAAGGTGGGGTCAGGATGGAGTCTGAAGACCAGATGGCAACATCGCAGATGGATCAGGATGCAGAGTGTGCAGAGGATCCCAGCCTTTCCCATGAGAAAACTGTCCAGCTGGCTTCTGCAAATCCTGCCATCTCCTCCACTCCGTATCAGTGCACAGTGTGCCAGTCTGAGTACAACAACCTGCATGGCCTCCTGACACATTATGGCAAAAAGCATCCTGGCATGAAAGTGAAAGCAGCAGACTTTGCTCAGGATATAGACATTAACCCAGGGGCTGTCTATAAGTGCAGACACTGCCCATACATTAACACACGTATTCATGGCGTCCTCACACACTACCAGAAGCGGCACCCATCAGTGAAAGTCACTGCTGAAGACTTCGTGCACGACGTGGAGCAGTCGACTGATATTGCTCAGAATGATGTGGAAGAGACAAGCAGGATTTTCAAGCAAGGCTATGGTGCTTACCGGTGCAAACTCTGCCCTTACACCCACGGAACCCTTGAGAAGCTGAAAATCCACTACGAGAAGTACCACAATCAACCCGAATTCGATGTTTTCGCCCAGTCACCACCAAAGGTGTCTGCCTCAGTGGAGCCAGACATGGTGACTGAAATCAAGGCCTCCCCAGAAATTGCTGCTGAGGATGTTGGAGAGGTCTCCATGCCGGCGCCTCATTTCTCCAGTTCTCACTTAGTGTCTCACACAGTTTTCCGGTGTCAGCTCTGCAAATATTTCTGCTCCACCCGGAAGGGGATAGCAAGGCACTACCGCATCAAACACAACAACGTCCGGGCACAGCCGGAGGGCAAGAACAACCTCTTCAAATGTGCTCTGTGTTCCTACACCAACCCCATCCGCAAAGGGCTTGCGGCACACTACCAGAAAAGACATGACATTGATGCTTACTACACTCACTGCCTGGCAGCCTCGAGGACGGTGAGTGACAAACCCAATAAAGTGATCATTCCGTCTCCTCCCAAGGATGACACTCCTCAGCTGAGTGAGGAGCTGAGGAGGGCTGTGGAGAAGAAGAAGTGCTCGCTCTGTTCCTTCCAGTCCTTCAGCAAGAAGGGCATCGT
Organism: Aleadryas rufinucha; assembly: GCA_013397815.1. Taxonomy (NCBI): domain Eukaryota; kingdom Metazoa; phylum Chordata; class Aves; order Passeriformes; genus Aleadryas; species Aleadryas rufinucha. The sequence goes on from VZTH01005077.1 coordinate 216,887, forward strand.
GTCCCACTACATGAAGCGTCATCCTGGTGTTTTCCCTAAGAAGCAGCACGCCAGCAAGCTGGGGGGATACTTCACTGCCGTGTACGCTGATGAGCATGAAAAACCAGCTCCACCCGAGGAGAGGAACGACTTCGAAAAGCCTGAGGTGGAGGCTGAGGCTCAGGAAATTGAGTGGCTTCCCTTCAGGTGCATTAAATGTTTCAAGCTGTCCTTCAGCACGGCGGAGCTGCTGTGCATGCATTACACTGACCACCACAGCAAGGATTTGAAGAGGGACTTTTCCATACTCGGAAGCGGCACCCGCTCTCAGAGCCCTGTCTACCAGTGCAAGCACTGTGATACGAAATTGCATAGCACAGCAGAGCTGACTGCACACTTGAATGGTCACAATGAGGAATTCCAGAAGCGTGCCAAACGTCAGGAGAGGAGGAAGCAGCTTTTGAGCAAGCAGAAATATGCAGATGGTGCTTTTGCAGATTTCAAACAAGAGAGGGTAAGGATTTGTGTGTCTGGTCTCTTTCTCTGCCCCCTGCTCCCCGCTGGGGAGCCCACCAATGCCCACTTGCATGTTCTCTTTGACAGCCAAGTGACCACAGGCTAATGAATGACTCAGAGTGCCAGTGAGCTCCATAAGTCAATTACACATTCTGCTTTAATTTCCTTATCCATCCGCCACATCTCCCTAGGTTCTGTAGGAAACCTTGTTCCTTCCTACTGCTTCCTTCAGTATTTTCTTTATCTTCTTTCCTCCCTCCCACGCTTCTGGAGGGCCATCTGTGTCTGACAGTGGCTTGTTCTTTTGTGGCAAGGCTGCCATGTACTGTGTCTCAGATTCTCTACGCAATGTCCCATCCCCTTCTTCCATGTCCCTCTGAATAACACATCAGTTTGCTTCTCAGTCTTCTCTCTCTCAGTCCTTTCTCTCGTTGAGCACTCAGTTTGAGCACGGCATGAATCTGTCTGGTAACAGAAGCTTTGGGCAAGTGCTTCATAAGGAGAGGACCAAACTGTTGCTCTGTTTCTTGCCCACTTACCCCATTCCTTCTGCTTCAGTTTGAAAAAATACACTTAACGCAGGAAAAGCTTGGCACAGATGTTGGGGAAGTCACGGAAGAGGAGGCACAGCTTCAGGCCAGAGTGAAATGGTCCTCTAGGGGACCACTGTTAGTGTAAACTGAAGGTTTCTTCTGCATAGATGTCGTGTCCACTTATTTGTTAGGAGTTAACGATGTCAACAGAAACTGACCTTGCAGTTCTGCCGAACTGGAGATCAAGTATAACACGAAGTCTAAAGTCTGGTCTGTGCTCTTAAAAACGAGGTGACAAAACCTGCTTCAGTGGTTTGTGCTTGTGTGCTCAAACAGGCTTTTGGACACTTGGAAGACGTTTCAAAGCTGAAGGAGAGGAAGGTGGTTGGCTACAAATGTAAATTTTGCGTGGAAGTCCATCCAACACTTCGAGCCATCTGTAATCACCTCCGCAAGCATGTCCAGTACGGGAATGTCTCTTCTGTGTCGGCCACAGTGAAGGTAAGAATTCCTTAAAGGTGACTGAAAGTGACTGAAACTGCTTGCATTGTTTAAAATAAAGGCCTTGTTGATAACCTGTGGAGGGCTCTTGTGAAGTTGAATGGATTTTGAACTGAGCATTCCGGTTCAGCATGATGTTTTAATCTAACACTAAGTTTCTGAAGTGCGTTTGGTTCATTTCAAGATGTTTTAACTTTTTTTCACTCTTGATCCAGGGGCACGAAGACTCTTTAAATTCTCATTTGTTCTCAGCCACAAAGGAGTTGATGTCATTGATGACCGAAAGACTTGGTTTATGAGCGGGGAACTTTCTCTCAGCTACTTTCTGGGCTACGTTTCTGCTTAGTTAAGCTCAAAAAGAGCTGTTTGTTTTCTTTTATANTATAAAATGGATGAAGCTGCTTGTGGTATGCCTTTCCACATGAAATTTGCACACTGGCTCCAAACAAAGCATTCAGTGGCCAGCTGAGCCAGTGATCCCCTTCAGGTGATTAGGTGCAAATGTGTTGTTCCTTTCCCCCCCCCGTGGAAAGGGGTGCCTCCTATGACATCTCCAAGGACAGGCTGCATCTCAAGGTCTGATTTCCAGGATATTTATTGGCAGGGGAAGTGAAAGTGCACCAAGGCTGTGAGAACTAGCTCCTGTCAGAGGCTCCTGCTGCCTGACTGACAGGGCTTTTTTGGTGACATAATCTGCTTTTTGTGGGGAAGCCGTGTCCTCCACAGCCTGACTCGCACCACCTGAGAGAGCTTTCATTGCCCTACCACTGACCTTTCTTTACCTGCTTACCTGGTACCCCTGACAGATTCAGATGCTTCCCTCCTAAGACTCCTTTCCCTCTTCTCCTCACTTCTCAAGTGATGCTTATGTAGGGTCAGTGCTTTCTGTTGAGTAAATAGAAATCTTGCATCAGGGAACAAAAGCTGAAAGCCACAGCCTAAAGAATGTGCTGGAAATGCCTCTTACAGGGTATTTAAGTAGCTGCACAAATGCATGTTCTGGTTAGAAATGGGAAAGGAAAGTTATGAAAGAGAGTTAAAAAAAAAGACTTTTCCTGTTTGCTGTATACTTTTGAAGAGGGTTCTAGGGTCTTAGTATACCAGCTTCTTTCTTGAGAGTTTGACACTGATGGACAAAATCTACTACAGAATAGACAACTGTGTTAGTCTGCAGGGTAGCCGCAGTCAGCTAGAGCAAAATAAACTAAAATTAACTGCTGTGTAACTTACTAATTATTATCTGATCAAGGTTAGAAGATTCACACCAAGACCACTGAAAGACAGGTTTCTCGTCTTTTTGCGTGATCTGACTCAAACTTGATCAAGGAGTGAGAGTCTTTTTTTTTTTACATATGCATGCATGTATATAGTAGACATAATTATGTTTTTCCCTCCCAAGAATAGGTAATTTTTTTTTCAGGAAGCCATTGATGTGGAGTTTGTGTAGGGATATATTTAGAGAAATAACGCAGTGGGAAACCTGGATGTTCTGACGAACACAGGGGAGGAAAGACTGAGGGGCAGAAGGGAGAGAGAATTGATGGCTCTGGGGGGGTATGTGTTTTTTAGCAGGAAGCTGAAGATCCTTCAAACACAACTTTGATGGAGGGTTTTGAGGGAGCCAAAGACCCTGGCATTGTGGAATTTACAGAAGCTGAATATGGAGCATCCCTGGAAGATGAAGCCAGGCCTGGGGGCTACCACTGCAGCCAGTGTGACCGGGTTTTGATGTCTATGCAGGGTCTGCGATCCCACGAGAGGAGTCACCTGGCTCTGGCCATGTTTACCCGGGAAGACAAGTACAGCTGCCAGTATTGCTCCTTTGTCTCTGCTTTCAGGCACAAGTAAGTTGTGGCTTTTACTTTTGTTTCCTAAAGAATCACCAGCTAGCAGTGCTGTTTCGTGGGCTGACACTGAGGAGCTCGCTCAACTTGATGTTGAGCCACGCTTTTCTCGTGGTATTTACATGGTTTCCACAATGCAAAGTCTTTGGCCATTGTGATTGGCTAGTTACAAAAGATTGCACCTGTATGTCTTCTTAGATTCATGTCAGCCCTCTTTTTGCATGCAGGGGAGAAGCATGCAGGCCAAAGAATAAGAATTATTTCAGTAGGCAAACAGTGCGGCCCACCACTTAGGCACCCTTGTCAAATGCATGGAACTTAACAAGCCAAGAAGAGAAAAGTATTTTCCTAGTTAATCTGTCATATTTAAAAACTTCTGCTGCGTATAACAACCTTGTTTGTGATTACTACAGCTCTTTGTGGGTTGAGTTTTCATTTCTCGTGTTAAAACAGTGTCATAAATTTACCTTGAATCAGATTTTTTCTCTTAATTATGGCATGCAGTTTCAGTCTACAAGTATTTCAAATTCATACCAGTGTGGTATATGAGTGACTCCCTCACCCTGCTTCCTTGTCTGATACATGGTCATCATTAATAGTCACATTTCTTATCATTTTTTTTCCGTGAGATTTGACTTAGCTTTAAGTTTGTTAGTTTCAAAAATTATTTTAATCGTTAAAATATATATGTCCCCCCAAAAATGGGGTTTGTGTTATATTTTCCACTGGCATCCTGGACCTGATTCACGGGTCTGTGTTTTCTCTTAATTTCTGGGGAGAGAGCTGCTTGTTCACTGTTTTAACAAAAGGAGACAGATCCAGGTACTCATTTGATGTCGGCATTCACAGCACTCTTAAATTTGGTGATGATGTCACCATTTTGCAATCAAATGCATGTGGAAGAGAAGGCATTTTTTTAGTTCCTTGTGTTAAAAAGCAAGGTTTCTGGCGGTGTCACAGCACTGCAAATTGATGCCACAGTTTGGTCTGCCTTGCTGGAAAGGTCCACGGAATTGAGCAGCCCAGAGCAGGAAAGGGATCTGGGGGAAGGATGTGCATTGCTGTGTGTATCCAACCCTGCGTTGGCAAGGCTGACAGTGAGGGGAGCCCCTGCATCACATGGCCTGCAGGACTTGCTGTTTGCCCAGTAAACTTGCTTCAACAATCAGACTTTTGTTGAGTGTGGTGCCGAGTCACTCTGTTTCCTGCCAAGGATAAGTCATGTCCCAGAAGTTGCAGAATGGGTAAATCAAAAAGTGGTGGATGGCAGGGAAGAACTCATCACCTAACTTGATAATAGGTGTGGTCTCTGATGTTGGAAGTTGTTTGCTTCTTCTTTTTATTTTTGTTTCTCATGCAATTATTCTCCTGGGAGATTAAGTCTGTGAAAGAAACCAAACCAAATGTTTAAACAGCCCAAATCTGAACGAAGCTTTAAAACCTCCTTTTGAAAGAGTGCAGCTGGCAAAGTATATGGTTGTGAATATAGTTTTAATTATTGCTGTGTAGAATACCTTAAGGTATATATTTATAATAGCTTAATATGTATTACATACCTCTTTGGCAGCCTGCTTTAATTGTTAAGTAATCTCATTCCCTGGAGGCTATTTAAAACAAGTTTTGTTCTATGAAGTACTCACTGCAAGTGTTCAAAGACTTACTCATTTAGGAGACCTTTTCCCCCATTTCTCTAGAAAACCTGTTCATTTTGTCTTGCCCCAAACTCCATCCTGGATTTTTGCTAAGTCGTATTTGTATGAAGTGACCCTGAGAGCAGATATAAGTTCATTTTCTACTTTTTTGCTGCTATCAGATGTTTGAATACACAGGCTTCAGTGTTAGCTCTTGTAAACAGGGATTTTCTGGCTCAGGCTCTTGTCAGTGTGGGACTAAAGATCACGTGAAATCTTGTGTAGTGTGACAGGGCTGGAACAACTGCTATTTGAGCTACATGTTGATACTCTGTGAAAGAGCAGAACAATTTGGGACAAGTAAAAAGAACTATGCCTGAAATACATCTAGAACTGAGGGGGGCGGGGGTGGAGGCCAGTTTTGGCAAATTGCAACTCCTGCAGCGTCTCTGCCCTGTTGTTCCATCACCGTGCCTGAGATGACTCAAGCTAAGACCAGATCACAAAGCATAAATGAATCCAGAGTAGAGGCTGCACTGGAAATGTTTACAGCTTGGGCTCAGGCTAACCTGCCTGCCACCCAGAGACAGTGAATTCATGTCTGTCAGCCACAGTGTAGGAACTGCAGAGCTCTGCAGGATTCACTCAGTTAGAATGAATTTGATCTTCTGTTAGAAAATGTGGGAAACATCCCTTTTTTTCCTCCTCCAAACTTTACTGAGCTGTTATGGCAAATTGCGGAGATAGCAGTTTTTGGTCACTTCGCTGCATTCAGGCTGTTGGTACTTCCATCTTCCCTGAAGAAAATAGAGGCTGGTCTTTGCCACCCCTTCTCCTCCTGCTGAGCTTCATGTAGAATCTCCTACACTGCTGCTTCTGAAACTCTGCTGCCTTTTAATCCTGGAACTCATCAACTGTAGCCTGCTGGCACCCTCCCCAGAGCAGGATCTCTAATCTGCTTTTGCTGCTGTAACCAAAAGAAGGCTTCCTCAGTAAAGCTGGTCAACAAAAAATATATATCTATATTTTTTTTTATCCTTGATCAACAGGACAAGAGGGGACATATTTTCACAAAAACGTTTGGCAGGAGAAAAACTGTGTAACGATAATTTCATAAGAAAATAATTTCTTGCCTGTTTCATGTTTCTTCAACTGGTCTTTTCTGGGTCATGCATAAGTTAATTTATATTAATCTTGCCGTATAAGTTTATTTAGGTGGCTTGCTCTCTGTGTAAACAGAACTGGTGTCAGCTCTGTTCCTTTCCATCACACTAGGTTTGACTACATTGTTTAAGCAGACCTGTTGTATTTGTTGAAGAGAGAGTATGAGGAAGGATCCTTACTTGTTCTGTTGTTGCTATGAAGTGCTTTGCTTTGCCTCTGAAGGGACGGCTGAAACGATTGACTCTTTCCTTGTCTCCCTTTTCTGTCTCTTTTCAAGCCTGGACCGCCACATGCAGACCCACCACGGACACCACAAGCCGTTCCGCTGCAAACTGTGCCCCTTCAAGTCCTCCTACAACAGCCGCCTGAAAACCCATATCCTCAAGGCTCACGCTGGTAAGTTCTTCCCTTCTCGGTCTTGGCAGCGTGGCAGCTGAAATGGCCTGTGTTGTTCTTGTGGCTGATCACAGATGCTGGGTTGAACCACGTGTTTTGTCACCAGGACTGGGTAAGATTTTTTTTCCAAAGGCCACAGTCGTGGCTGGCCAGCCTGTGGAACCCCTTGGGATAAGTGGGAGTTTGGGTAATGGGAAGGGCAAGGATTTAAAATGATGGGTACTTCAAGAACTTTTTTCTTCTCTTTTCTTTTATGTGAATGATTTTTTTTTTTTTTAAATTTCTGCTTTTCTCCAAGTGGATTTCATCACTTACACCATAGATGCCATAACAAGTGGAGCAGTGAGCTTTGCTCTGCTCTTTGTATTTATGTTTGTGCTTTAGGTGACTCTGGGAAAAAGACTGTGAACTGCACCTTGGTTTTGGTAGAGTCTTGTGCTGGCTTTCATGTTAAAACCAAACACTGTGAACTCTGGGAGTCAGGTCTGTGTGCAGCAGACTGAGAATGTCAAAATTGCGTTACCAAACACGGAAATTTGCAAATCTCTGTATTTCAGTACAGAATCCATACAAGCAAGCAAGCAGACATGCTTCTGAAGAGCTGGAGTTGAGGAGGTGATGTGTCACACAGAGTAGGTCACCTGAGATTGTTGCACCTTTGGTTATTAAAAAGTGAGACTCAGGATTTCCTCATCTTTATTCCTTGGCCGTAGACTCTTGGCACCGTCACACATCCTCCATTTAAAAGTTATCCTTTGGTTTGCAATCCAAACATGCACTCTGATGCAAATAACAGAATAGTGACCAGTCCGAAAACCTGAAAACCAGCCTGGATGTTAAACACTTGTGAGAAGAAACTCCTTGAAGAGGAGTTTCTGACAAAAAGGACTACAAGAGTGTTCCTTTTTCTATTTTTTGCTTACTCAAAGTCATATACTTTGGTTGGGGTGGAGGAGGAAGGTGGAAAAATGGGGGGAGAAGGCATAAGAAATTTGGAGCTGTCTGCTGATTAAAAAAAAATTTAAAAACTAACTGTTGCTGTTGATCCAAAGGGATTTTTCATCTACAGAAATATAGGAGGGATTGATGGTCTTGTGTACTTTGTTTCCTGTATTTTTTTTTTTATTTGACAGAGCTTGTGCCAGTTTCTGTACTTGGATGGATAAAATAAATTAGCTCAACTTTTGCCACCTTCCCATTGTATGGGACTGTGGCATTCTGTCCCTTCTAGGAAATCCAGCTGTGTGCAGCAGTTCCAGTTGACAGAATCCCACATCCTGTATGGAGGAGCCATGGTTCTTTATTTTCACCAACCATAAAGTAATGTTTTCTTTATGCTATTGCACAGCTGGGCTCCTCGCTTGAACCTGCCAGATTTTTAGACCCAAAGTTGCCGTGCAGCTAATATTTACTTCACACTTCTCTTCATGTAATTCATTGATTTATTTATTAGGAATTCATGCTTCTGGACTTGGTTTAGTGGACGGACACCTCTTGAAGGGCCGTGTTTTGCATTGTACAAGAACACAATTTCATGGTTGCCTAGATAGTGCCTGCACAATGACTTGGGTAATAGGGTTTCCAAAGGCTTACAGATATGTTTCTGCCTCAGTCCCATTTCTACCAAATGCATGGTCACGTCACAGAAAAGTTGCTTGTATGTTTTTCAGTCAGAGCTTTGCTTCGGTGTGTTTTGAGTCAGTCATTCAGAAATATGTATTACTGAACAAAACATGTCTGACTTCCTCAGACTCTCCAGTTTTTCAATAACACGGTGGTTCTCTGAACCTCTCTCATGTTACCATTTTTTTGTCAATTGTCAGTCGTCTCATTATCTGTTTATTTAGAATTTAAAACTTCAGTCCTCCTGAATTTTTCCTGAGGTCTCCTGGAGGTCTTCAAAAGTCTGTAAAATCCTGAATCCTGAAGTGTTTTTACTCAGTCTGCCTCTCTCCCTCGTTTTCTGGGGATGGATCAAAATTCAGTGAACTACAAAATCCGTTCTTGTGTGACAGCTGGTACCAGTGTTTCTGGCATTTGTTTTTCATCTGGTGTGTGCCATCTCCTTTGGCGTGGAGCAGTGCAGTTTACAGTTTCTCTAAACGGGCTCTCTGTTGTTTTCATCTGAACTTTTTCACCTGTTTTGTTTTGGGGTTTTGTTTGGGTTTTTTTTTTTCCTTGTGTTTTTGAGGGATCCTTGTTACCAATTCCTTAATTAGCAATTACTCTGGAAATGCAGAAATGGGTGATTGCAAGATTAGAGCATCGGCCCTGTTTGGTTTCTGTGTAATCTGGAACATAGTGCTTTGAGTACATATCAAGTGTTGAGACCCACTACATAAATGCTTGCATTTATTTATTTATTTATTTGTGTGTGTATTAATACGATCACTTTGTCAGATGCAAAACTAGCAGTCAAAAAAAGTGCAGAAGACTTCTGTTGAGCCAAACTGTAGCTTTTCCTCTGCAATCAAGCACATCCTTTCATGTTTTGATGTCCATTTGAAATGAATAGTGGGCGTATTTATTAGTGTGTCTAGGCTGCTTGGTATGTAATCATCCTTTATTTGCTTTAATGTCTTGTGGTGCTTTTAAGTTAACGGTTGGTGCATGTTGTCATCCAGGAACCTCTTACACTGACAAAGCCATGAAGACCTATATTTGTATCCCACTGGTATCTTGTAACCTTGGAGTATCTTTTGTCCTTAAATTACTGTGTTCCACTGAGCAACTCGTGGCGCGTGCTGCTCAAGAAATGTTCTATTTCTGTTTGTAAAAGGGAAATATGTGACTCACACAGTGCACAGGTGAGGAATGTCACTTGAAAAAACACGCAGGACAGTTTTTTTGTTTCACCACTTCAGACTCTTTGGAGTGATCTGTTCTTTTTCAGATGCATCAAAAAAAGGGCGTTCTGAGAGTTTGTATTTTGTCCTGATGATTAGCATGGTTTTTCTGGAAGACAGGGGTGGGAGTTTTGTGGAGGATGGTTGCTAATCCTTTCAGATGTGCTTACTCTGACTGGCTGCAACATGTGTGTTTTCATATTCTCTTCTGGTTCACTTATTTCTAGTGTGGGAAACAGTGCTGCTTGAGAACCTTCTTTGCTGGATTTGTTGTGAGGTGGAAAACATTTTCTGCTTCGTTCATTACCAGAACTCTAGTTCTTCTGTTCCTGTTCATGAGTATTTCACTCCTATATTAGTTTTGGCACTTTATGTATGACTCATATGTGGCCAGTGTTACTCTTGTACATGGAAGTGGCACTTCCAAAACAGTAACTTGGCACCTGTATATAATGTCACATTGTTTGTGTTGGGACAGTTTCACTTTGTGTTCCAATTGCCTCCATGTCTCCATGCAAAAACAAATCTTGTATCAGGATTTGTTTCCCCTTGTTTGCTGTCTCTATGGCTTGGAATGTATTCAAAATTAAATCCACTACTGTGCATTACTTCTGTTCTTTCACTCCTTTTAGTGCTTTTTCATAACACACTTCCACACAGCCTCGTAGATACACCCTTTGTACTTGGCATTGCCGTGTTCACCAGCCTTGACTTGGTTGCCACTTCTGTGAAGATTACTGCTGTCTAATGGCAGGTTTTTCATAAGGAAAAACTGTGACCTTTCCCAAATGTAATTACACCACACCGAGGGTTTTTTTAAAATTTTTTTTTCTTTCTTATTTTTTTGTGGAAGGCCCTTTGTTAAAAGTTTTGTAGTTTCCTTCTTGCTTCATTAATAATGACACTGGATGTGCTGCATGCAGAAACAAATTACTTCACCATCTCTAGTTGCTGTGCTCCCAAATAAATTTGGAAGTGCCGTAGTTTAAGTGGCTCCATTTTCATCCCAGAGTCTTGTTTTCTTCCCATACCATGCAACACAGGCATGCTAAGAGTCTGGTCTCTTGGTTTTTTTTTGACATCAGCCTCAGTACAAGGATCTGCAGTTGCCAGAAAGTGATACTTTGGTCCAAAGCAGGTGTCTACACCCACAGACTCCAGACTGCTCCAACAAGGAGACATGCATAGCTTGTTTTCTTTGGGATCAGTCTTTCGCTGAAGAGTCCATGTGAATTTTACTGCCAAGTTCAGTGAGAGAAGTGTGAGGGCCCCATTTTGTTTCTTTTGTGAGCTGATGACTTGCCTGTATTTCGCTCACCCAGGTGAACATGCCTACAAATGTTCCTCCTGCTCATTTTCCACCATGACAATCAGCCAGCTGAAAGAGCACTCCTTGAAAGTGCATGGGAAAGCACTGACACTACCAAGACCCCGCATTGTCAACCTTGCAGCCTCACACGCCCACCACACCTCCAAGAACCACACTCCTGCTGAAGAAGTGGAGGACTCTAATGGTAAGAGGTGCCTCAGAGCGAGAATTTAATTGTCTAAGGTGCCGCTTAATATTTTTATTGCAAACAAAATTGCAGCAGGCAGCTTTGCACCAAAAGCATCTTCATTTGATCATTAAGAGAAAACCCAGAAGTTGCATCAAAGCCAAGAGTAAACGTGGTGTTGTAGGAAGTGATCTGCTGTAGGGCCTCACTGGTTCATTCCACATTAATTTGCTCCGTCACTGCACCAGCTGACTTTGGAATATGTCACTGCTGGCTTTGTTAGCAGATATTTACATTGTAGAAGACTTTCATAGTTTCTGTTGATAGCCAGTGGGGAAGGGATCTTCAAAACTATTCCATCCATGCTACTGGTTTTCCTTTAAATTCACAGAACCACAGAGTGGTTTGGGTTGGAAGGGTAACGTGAAGATCATCTCATTTCACCCCTCTGCCATGGGCAAGGACACCTTCCGCTATCCCTGAGAGCTCCAAGCCCTGTCCAACCTGGCCTTGGACACTTCCAGGGATCCAGGGGCAGCCACAGCTTCTCTGGGCACCCTGTGCCAGGGCCTCCCCACCCTCACAGGGAACAATTTTTTTCCTAATACCTAATCTTGTTAGTGGGGCACTTCAGTGAAACTACATGATTAAGCTTAAAATGTGAACCTGTAATAGTAGTAAGAGCAATTATTGTTGTTGTCCTTGCTACGGAGGGCACCAAAAGTACCTTCAGATACTCAGCTGCAGGAAGGAGAACCTGAGCACTGTTTTGTCTTCAGGGCTTCCTTTGAAAGCTGTTAATGCCCCTGTGCTGGAGGGCTGTGTAAGAACATGCTTGGAAAGCAGCAGAGGGAGGGGGCACTGTTTAAACAGAGGAATAGAAGAGCTGGTGTGTGGTATCACAGCAAGCTTTAAGGCTTTTCAAGTAGTATCTTATGAGGCGTCTTTGGGTGTCACTTCCTACCACTTAAGAAAAGAGTTCTTCCATGGAAAGAAAAAAAAACAACTTTAATTCCTGGATGAGTTTCGTTGACATGAAAGGAGAATATTTGCACATGTTCAAATGTATGGAAGGAGTGTTAGAAGAGGGGAAAATACTTTTTTTTCTGGCAGCTTGAGTGGTTCTAGCTGCTAAACAGCAAGTATTTTGTTATTTGCTGTTTTGCTTGGGATACTGGTGAACTAAGGATGGAAGGTAAATATTATCAGTAATCATTTTGTAGCATTTTTGGTGTCCTATCTTCCTTTTCGTTCTAACCAAAAAAAAAAAAAAAAAAAACAACCGAAAAACCAAAAGTGAAATGAGAAAGAGCGCAAGAAAAGAAAGAAGTTCAGAAAATGGCTGAAAGGAATTGAAAGAAATAAATAATCAGCATAGAAATATTTTATTGAAGAAAAAAAAAAAGCAAAATATTTTTGTGGTTTAGCAAGTCACTTTTTGGGTCAGAATCAGAATCTTAACAAAAGATTTTGACCAGCTCTTCCCAGACAACCTTTTATCAATGGGTTGTCTGGAACAGTGCAATTACTGAGTATTTTGCTAATGCTAGCTTAAACTAATTCAACAAAGCTGAGTATATCTCAAGATGTATCCTACTGCCTTTTTTTTTTTTTTTTACTGCTTTTTAAATAAAATGTTTCATTACTGACTTAAAAATTGGAGAATAATTCTCAGTGGCTGTCCTGGCCTTTCCTGTGTGTTAGCAGTCTTTTGTTAGCAGTGGTGTGTGGAGAGATATAGAAGGACAATACTCAGTTTTGGGAAGGATGGTTCAGTTACTTTTTTTTATTTTCTATTTTGCTTATTCTGGGAGCTCAAACTCATGATTAATGGAGTTAAAACTCAACTGCAGATCCTGTAGAGGGTAATTTTCCAACCTTTTAAGAACTCCTCCTAAAAATAGATAAAATGATGACTCTCTTATCAAAAGCATTTCATTGGGTTGACTTTGTTACCTAGATCTGTATGACAGCCTGAGACCAAGGCCAAATTTGTCCCAATTAGCTAGATCATCTGTAAATGGGGTTAATGGTTAAGTCACTTTGACAATAATAGAAGCCACCCACTGGGGAGCTGGTCAGACAAGTACAGGTGTTATAATAATCGTGTTAGCATTTTCAGCATTGCTTGAGGAAGGAATAACCTGCTTTAAGTAATTTTTTCACATTATACAGTTGGCTACAGATCCAGGTTAATGGTGGCTGTGCTTAGGGCATTTCATATTTTTGGGGTTTTTAGAAGGCAATAAATCATTGCCTCTCTGGCCCAGGCCTGTGAGTTGCAGATGGTGTGCAAGGCTAGATAAAATACTGGTCCCAAGAATAGGAAATTATTGTGCAGGCACTATTCTGTCCAGCTGGAGTATTAGGAAGGGCTCACATGGTGTAGTGTAGCTGGATTTTGTCTCTTGGTGTGTATAAATAACCTGCAGTGTGAACCGTGATCAAGTTAATTCACCGGGGATGCAGCACTGAATTAGGGCTGGGGTGAAAGGCAAATAAAAGGTTGCAATCCCATTGTTGGGGAACTTGTTTTATGGGTTGATAGGTGTGCAGCAGGCTTTTGTGTGATTGAAATGGTTGCAGAGAGGAGCTGTTCCTGTCTGTGAATGAATATTGTTGGAATAGGAAATAGAGCAGGGTGACTTGGGGAGATTTGGAGAGCTAGCAGAACTCATCTTGTTGATTGTTGAGCTCTGGAAAAATGTAGAAGAGGGAGAAGAGTACTGAATTGTAATAGCAGAGTGCATGTCTGAATAGAGCTGCTCTGGGACAGCAGCCCAGTGGAACTTCTGTGATGCTTCTTTTCCCTGCAAAAATTGCTCCCTGACGGGCCTTTCTTAAAACATTCCTTTTGTTCTTTTTGATTGATCCATTCATTAAAAGAAATGAATGTATTTAGATTTCTGTGGCTCATCTCTTTCAGTTCTGTGTTGGTAGCAGCAGACTTACCTGAAACACTCAGCTGTGCATCCCAGAGGTGTTTTGGGATGCTTGATAAACTTTTCATGGAACTGAAGCTAAAGTGCAGTAGGTGCTGAACGTTTTGGGTAGACCCATCCTTGCCAGCTGTAATTCTAGTGACAGTTGTCATTAGAAAACATAAAAACCTCTTCAGTCCAGTTAATTACAGTGATTCAGAGCGTGTGTGCTTCTCTCAGGGCAGTAGTGTAAGAAGGTGATTGTGTCACTCTCAATGAGTCAGCAAAGAAGGCTTTTCTTACAGATGCATCATTCAAAGATCCTACCTTTTTTATTGTACCTCTCTTTGCCTGTTGGGCAATATTTTGATGTAAAAGAGCCTGTTTTCACTGTATCCTCTTCTAACCAGAGGTATAGCACTCAGTGGATTTTTTGGGGCGGTGTGGGGTGATGATATTTTGTGTTTTGGGTGTTTTACTTACAAACAGTCACAAAAAACCCCTCCAGATAAGAGTTGGTCACGAGTGCTATTTTTCTGGTTTTCGAAGTCTAGGGGCACTGAATGGTTTGTAGTGTCCAGCTCCTGTTGACACAATGAGGTTGCCATTGTGGTAGAGATGTTCTTTGGCTCTCCTGATAGTTCACAGGTGTTTCTTGTCTTGCAAGAAGGAGATGGTGGGGATTTGCTATGTGTTTGCATGTGTGTTTGGCTTGTTTGTTTGAATTTACTTATTTGCGATCTACACTAAAACGTTGCTTAGCAGTTCTGAGAGCTTGCATGTCAAAAATAATTGTAAATTTAAATACTACAAACGGCCAGGAGGACTGGATGAATCTCGTCACAAGATCTGCTTCCATGTTCTTCCACCTTTTGTGAGAATAAGAGCTTGCATTCGTGTTAACCTCTGGCCAGAATGGCTTTTTTGGGTTTTTTTGGTGGTGGTGTCATCCTGTGGGGCTCTGTGTGTCACAGGTAAGTGTTCCCAGCTCTGCTGCTGTTGAGTGCAGGGCAGTGGAATCCCACAGTCTGCATTGCCAAGGCACCACATTGGAAGGCTCCCTTCTCTTTCCATAAGGAAGAGCCGCAAGCGAGGCAGGGATGCAAAAGTTGTGTGGCTGAACCTGAGGAAACACGAACAGCAGCAGGAGTTGTGTGCAGAGGGATCATCAGCTGAGGGGAAAGCACATGGCCACAGACACTGCTGGTGTTATAAATGTGTCCAGGGGCTGTGGAGGTGGTGAACTGCCTCCCTCTCAGAAACCAGAGAGACACACGAGCTGAGCCCCTCGTCATGAAGGCTGTAAAGCAGAGTGACTCAATGGATTGACAAAGTTTCATATTATGACTTCATCCACAGCAAAGGCTTCTTGAGAGCGTGTGAAATACCTGCCCTAAATTGCTCTGGCTGCTATTATTGATTTTTGGAGTAGCCCTTTATTTTTTTAAAATGACCCCTTTGGCCTAACCATGTTGTGGAGCAAAGCACTGCTCTTTATTCATATGGCTGGCAGATTTGGAGCCTCATAAATTTCCTTGTATCATGACTGTGTGCAGTAATTCAAATTTAGAGCTTTTTAAAATTTTGCTGTTTGAGAATATTGAATTGTCAAAATAAAACAGCAAAGTGCAAGGCTAAATAGACCTGGATGTGGTTTCTAATGTCTCCTCTGTCATGCTGCTGTGGTATAAGACCATTTCTTTTTACTGATCACCAGTTCTTGATCTATAGAAAGCCACAACACTTTCTGTGTGCCCTTGAAGCTCAGTAATTACACTTTTCACTGTTGTGCAAACCAGACAGGATCTATCATTAATACCAGCACACATCACAAAACACATGTAAGGTCTGAACTAGAAGATTTCTTGAGTCTTCCAGTACATGGTATGTCAGCATCTTCATTAAATTTAATTACTTGCAGCAGCAAATGCATTGAAAACTGCTAAGTGAAACATCCAGTGCCCCGTTCCAGTTTTTTTTCCTGAACTTTAGCCTTTGCCAGTGGAAAATAACTTTGCCTCATCTAGAGACTGAAATATAAATACATCTGCCTGCTTTGCTACAGCTAGGCTGGGCACAAAACTGCTTGACTACGTCCTGTTTCTTGGACTGTTGTTTCAGAACTGTAAATCCCTTCCTGTTTCTGTACACTTTTTCAAAGTAGATAGTGCATAATCAAGTCTTCTTGTGTGGTGCCTCACAGATGAACCCCTGAAGGGTGCAGAGGGCCTTTGGTAGGTTTGCTGAAGCAATTTCATGTACTGCCAGAATGAGAGGAGAACTATGGGCAGCAAGGCACCATTTCAATGAAATCCACTAATGTGATGCCAGTGAGTCATGATTCTGCCTTCCACCCTTCAGAAGAGAGACAGACTTTCCATACAGTCAGACATACTACCCTGATTTTTGGGTTTTCTTGTTTTTTGTTGCTCTTGGTTTTTTTTTTTTTTGTAATCCCTGTCGTGGATTGGGGCTGACTTGCTTATTTTTATTCATGTGCGTTCTTACTCTTGATAAGGGATACTTTTCTAACCTTGCAATCAGGGCAGAAAGTTCCTAAGATGGTCCCTTCCCCTTTGGTGCTGTTTCTCTCTCGTTCTTGCTGGTGTGTCTTTGTGTTTTACGGCTGCTGCTGTCCGGGGAAAATCACAATGGTCAGTCCTCACAGGCAGGAAACTTTGAGCAGAATGTGTTTAGTTCGGGGTTTGGGGATTTTTTGGGAGGAGGGGCTTGGACAAAGACTCCTTTGAAGTTTCAGACCCTTTTGTTTCACTGTAGTTTGACTGGAAGGGGCAGAGAGCCAGTAGTGACTACAGGGCAAATTCAGGCAGAGCCTCAATAGCTAATTGCTTTAATTGCCAGGTGAGTTGGAAGGATTGCATCCATGTTAGGGATGCAAGATGGTGATCTGCATACTGCAGAACAGAAGATGCCTCTGCTTTTGTAGTTACAGCTGGGCTGCAGAGAGCTGTCTGCTTGTTCTGCTTGTTTCCCTGCTTCTGTGCCCCACTGGAGTGATGCCTCATGCTCACTCTCGAGTATCAGATTAACCTGTGTTACCTCCAGGCTGCCTTTTTTTTTTTTATTTTCCCAGCTGTGTTCCTTCTTTCTCTAACCTAGAGCAAGTTCCTGCTTTCCCCTCAGCCTTTGCCTGTCTCTTCTTCCCACAGTGGCCACACTGCCTTCCAGTGCTTGTAACACTCTGTGGTGCCTGATGTGTCTTACTCCTTGTGGTCAGCGTTAAAGCTAAATATCAGATGCTGGGTCAGATAGGACTTCTCTCCTTCATCAGATTGGCAAGAGAGTGGTGGAACAGGCACAGGGCTTGTTCACCTGCACTTTTACTGAACAAACTCCTCACTGTTTCAAGGTCCTGAGGCGCTGGGGGGATGACCTTGTTCTCTGTAGTTCTCTTCCAGTGGGGTATAGTTGCTTGGCTTCTGGCCTTTTCCTGCAGCATGTTGAGAACTGTTTTGTGGCTGGTGGAACAGAGGGAGATGTCATTGGCTGTGCTGAGGGGAGTGTCAGCTCGCTGTTCATTGTGCTTTTTTTCCTGGTACTGTTTTTTTGTGCTTGAACTGAATGGGCAAAGACAGAGCTGAGATTCAACAGGACGCAGACTGGAGCTTGTGCAGCTGGGAGAAGGTTGCTGTCAGCCTTGCATGGAGTCAGCCACCCTGCTGTGATGGGATTGCTGTGGCACTGAAAGGCTTCCCTAGGGTAGGGAGAAGACAAAATCTTTGGGTGGATCGAGAAATAGATGAAGGAAGAAATATCTTCTGGGTTCCTTCTGAGCAGAAAGGAGTTCACCTGATTGAAAAGAAAGAACATTCACCATAATGAAAAGAAAGAAGCATATCCTGATTCCTGTTGTGGGTTTTGTTTTTTTGGGTTTTTACTGAGGTTTTTGCTTTCTTTTGGTTCTGGTTTTTATGTTCAGGATAGAGGACAGAGTGGTAGATGCTGATCTCTTGTGTGTCTGGGGAATTTGTGATCACTCAACACAAGAATAAAAAAGGATTCTGTTGGCATGAAAGGATACAGGGTGTGGCATGACCAAGGGTGTGCGAGAGGGCATTTCTGCATTCCCACATATCGTAGCCTTCTCTGTCAGCCTCACTGATGCTCTCCCTGTCCACCTGAGACTCCAGTTCATCTCACTGATTTAAAACATACTGGAGGGATTTGATGCTCGGCAGAGAGGTGAAACTTCTTTGCTCACTTCAGGTCTGTTGAAATGGATGTGTGTTATCATCATAGTTGACAGCCCAATATTTTGACATTTAAGTAGCTGGTTTTATTTCTTCTTTAAGGAACATTGTTACTACAAGTGCTTCAAAATACTGCCCGAAGTGTTCAGAGCTCGGAACTGGTGATAGAGATGAGGACTTCCTGTTGGCAGTAAAAAGAATATCAAGGTGTGTGCTGGAGGTCTCAGAACACATCACACAAGTTCATGTTCCTGAGCTCTATGGTTAGAATGAATCCTTGGTGCCCACATATTGCCACTGTAATTTTAGGGCCAGTTTTAAAGCAGAATGCAAATACGTATTGCTTGATAAATGTGATTTCTTTTTGCTCTTCATTTCAAGCCTTAGAGGAGAGTGAGCATTTAGGTGACAGCAACATGAGTTTGTGGAACTGCGTTTGTATTAATACAAATGTGTAGAGAGTCAGTGCAATAGAGAAGGAAATGTGAAAAACTCCTGATGAATTGCCCTTAAAAATGAGAAGGAAATCACGGAACACAATAGCATGAGGATCATTTGATTACTGATGCAAAAGATTGGTAGATTATTGTCTTGAGTGAAGAATCAGTTAAAGTAGAACTTTGTGCATTTGTAAATTCCAAAAAAGAACCTGTTACCTGTAAGTCCTTTTAGCAGATTGGTTAAATCAGTGTCTTGCTCAATCTATTTCCAGTTCTGTTTGTGTTCCTCCCTTCTGTAAATGTACTTCCATTTATGAAATTTGAGTTTGGTTCAACAGAATAAGGAATAGCTACACATACTTTTTATTTTATGCATTTTATGGAAATAGGTGAGTTCATGGAGGTCCCAGTGTTTGACATGGAGCAGAAATCTTGGTTTTAAGTGCAGTGCTGTATTTAAACAATGTATTTAAACAATGTATTTAAACAATGTATTTAAACTTAACTCCATTTACAGTGAGAGGGTTGTGTGCAGCCTAAATGGGACCAGTTAAGTGGCCAAGTCACCTAAAGAACTGCAGAAAGTTACACTGAGTTGAAACCAGGAAAGAAATACTGTTGTGGGGAGAAGAGATGAAAACAAGGGATAAGTGGAAGTTATGGTCAAGCATTTCCTGACTATTCAATTGATCCTTTCAAATCACAGCTTCAGCGGAGGAGGGTTGTGCCTGCCTTGAGAGCTTATGCAAACAGGAATTCCTGATGATGTTGGATACTCTAAAACAGGAGGGCATGGGGATCTCCTGGACTGATCTTTTTCTTCTTATGGAAATACTATGGTATAACTTACTTCATCAATTACATTACTCCTACATAAATCTTAATTAGTTCCCACTGCTTTCAAATGCATCATTTACACAGACTATTGTAATGACTCTTGATCTCAGCTATGAAACTCCAAAATTCTTTTACAGGCAGCACTGTGAGATTCACTCTGTGGAAGTAAGTGATTCAGATGATAAAAATTATTTATTATTTTCTTCTTATTAAGTGAAATTTATGTCTCTTGGAAATTATTTGGAGATTAGCGTGAGAAGCTGCATAGCCTCTATCCTGTCTCAGTCCCAGTCAGAGCTAGGTTATGCACACAACTTTGGAGGAAATTCAATGTTATGAAGAAATATGGATATAGCTTCTCTCACCTCTTCTGAATAAACAAGATTCCATAGTTCATGTGTGTTTCTCATTGCTCTCTTCTGAGGCTTAGAAATATATGTAATATCTTTCTCACAAAATTTGCTCTGACATGATTCAAGAAGTGGCCTCTACAGATAATGCTGAAATAAATTTCTCCAAGAAGGTTTTTGGTTTGGTTTGGTTTGGTTTGGTTTGGTTTGGTTTGGTTTGGTTTGGTTTGGTTTGGTTTGGGTTTTTTTGTTTGGTTGGTTTTTTTGTTTTTTTGGTTTGGGTTTGTTGTTGGGTTTTGTGGATTTTTTAGGGGTGTGGTGGCGGTGTATAAATCCTTTCCATGGCGATTTTATTCCAGGGCTTTATTTCCTTTACTCTGTGATTACTCCTTTCTTTTTTCTTTTGGAGCGTGCAAATGAGGGCACAAAACTTGTTTCCATTATCTCTCACTCAGGACATTCCAGCAGTGCAAAGGTTGTTTAGCAGAAATCAGAATTTGGGCAGAGGGCTCACGCTCTGTTTTTAAACATGCAGTGAACAAGATTTCCTTGCACTGTCTGCTTCCCTGAGCTGCTTCATGAATGTTTAGTTGCATCTCTCCGAGCCTTAGTCTCTTCTATCTTCCCCTCCCCTCAGCTTAATTTATTGCCAGAACATTTCACCCTCCCACATACTCTTCCTTCCAGGTCAGTGCTGCATGGCATAAAGTGAACAAATGTGTGCAGTCTTCACAATCTTTGCATGACACCCTGCTTCGCCACCTTCCCACTTTTCAAGCTGTTGCCATTCATGGCTATGTGCAATCCTGCCACTCAGTCAGCTGGTAATTTTGAGTCTCGTTGAATTTTGGAAGGGATTGTGTTCCTAAATCTCCTAAGTTCCACCCTTACACTTACCTTAAGCATTTTAAAATAATAATTGGCCATATGTTGTTTGTCGATGTTCTTTGGTGCAGCACTGCATCTTTACTTGGTTTTACAAATTCGTTTCTGTCCAGAGGAAACTGCTGCTTTTCTTAAATCCTTGGATTTTTTTTTCTGTCATTCTTCATAGAAATCCTCTCTTTATGAATGAACGATAAAATTAAATAACATTCCAAATATTTTCCTCTTAGTCTTCCTAGAACATTTCCTCACAGATCCAGAATGTCCTAGGCCTATATTAATACTTAATTTCCTTTTTTTTTCTCACAAAGCGTTACTAAGCACTTTTTGTTATTTTTACATTCCCTCTGGATTTTTTTTCTTTTCTCAGGAACCAAACATCTCTGTCCCCAGTTTCACTGTTCTTACAAATGCTGGTTTCTTTTGAGTGGTTGATGTTTCTGTGTGGATATACCAGGAGAGCATGATGTCTTCATTTTAATCTCCCAGTGACTCCTCCTGGTCGTTGAGCTGTTTAATTATTAAAATTCTGTGAGTTCAGTAACGTCACTTTTCCAGTGTACTCCAACAGCTGCTTTTCCTGGGCAGTGTTCCTCCCTCCACCCCTATCCATCACTGTGCAAGCATGGAAGTGTTTATATTACATATGTCTGGTTCTGTCCACCCTAAAAAGGATGAAGCAGTGGTTTGATTTCCTCCCTTTAATAACTCCTTTTCCCTCTTGTTTCTCAGTTGTTGCTCAGTGTCTCTTACTTAGACATGTCTGGGTGTATTTCTGGCCTGTTGTTGTTGGGTTTAGGAGTCTTGTGGAAGTGTTTTGCTGTTGCATATGGTGCTCATTGATAGCTCTGAAAATACCTACAAGCAACGGAAACATCGCTGAATTTCTGTGTAAATTTATGTGTTCAGTTCAGGATCTGAAACTGCATTTTTTCTTCTGGAAGGATCCCAAAGTTTTGCTTTCGTTTAGGTATCTCAAACATGTTACATGCTGCATAGGATCCAGTGAAACTTGGATTTTCATTTTGCTTCTGTGGTGGGTTTTCATTGTATATTTTCATTGCACACTTTTTCCCCAGTGTGTGATCCCCGGAGATTCAAGCTGATTTTTCATTAATCTGTTGCCTTGCTCTTTTGGGTGAAGTAGTAACTTCCAGATTTGTTGGCAGACTCATTGTCCCAGTCTTTGGGACTGTACTCTGGGTGAAGTTTTCAGGGTGTCAGCATCCCTGAGCAGGCATTTTATTGCTTTAGGCACTCTGGAAATGCCCATGGAGGGACACAGTGAGACTTGCTCGTGTGTTCTTACCAGAATGCAGTGGTAATTTAGGTACAGCTCTGTTGATAAATCACCACATAGACAGTCACTTCTCCTCCTTTCCTTTCATCTAGTCACTTCTGGAATTTTGGGTATAAAACCACTGTTCTATACTAAGGGAAGATAATGACTTTTAGATCTGTAGGTGCTGGCAGGGGTTACATTATTTGTTGGCCTTGTTATTCATCCTGTGCAGGTAATTTGTAGGTAGATGCCGTATGTAAAATCTCAAAATTGAGATTTGCAGTGTTGCCGTTGTTCTTCCATTTTTAACTACAGCAATCACTGTTAATTTTTGTCTCTTGACACAACTGTAGGTGTCCTTCATTTTATCTCAGATCATCCTATGCTGTTACCTTGATTTTGGAGTTGCACAGTGAAGTCCTTCCTTTTCGTTTTGAATAAAATTACTTTTTAAAAAGGAATCTCAGTGTTTTGGGTGTGGGCTTTTTTTTTTGTTTGTTTGGTTTTTCAAATGAGTCAGGGCTAAGTGTTCCATTTTCTTCCCTTTCATTGCATATATGAATGTGCTTTATTTTCTTCTTCTGCCTCAAGGCTGTTTAGTGAAAAAAAAACCAACCACGTCTTTTTTCCTTAAAATGTAAATGGTACTTCCTGGTGTTTCATTTTTCTTCATTTCATTTCCCTTTCATTTGTGTTTATTTGCTGCTGTTGTGTTTTACTTGTAGTTAATACAAATTTTCTTAAATCTTCCCTTTGCTTATTTTAAATGTTTTCTGCTTTTTGACTTTGTAGGCTCTTAGGGCCTTTTTTACTTTTTTGCAGACGTGGATGGCTAAACCCTCTTCCTGCTCCAGGCCAAGGTTGTTAACACTTTTATCAGGGTGCTCCCAGCCCTTTGTGCTTGGGGTGCAGGAAAAAGAAGAGGTGGCACTTGCGTTGTGGATGGCCATGACTCAGTTTTTGGGTCAGTTCTGAGGGAAAAGCTCTGCTCCCTCCCTCCTTCATTCTCCAGCCTGGCATCCAGGCATCCTGTTGTTGGGGCAAACACCTCCAAAATGTGTCTGGAACATCAGCCCACTCTTCCTTTTTCCCAAGGAAAAATGCAGTTTTTAAAGCAGTGCTGTTGCTCCACGGCTGTAGATTTGCAAACCCTGGCCCTCCTCAAAAGACACTGCTTTTGAAAAATAAATTAAAAAAAAAAAAAAAAATCCGAAAGCTCGTCCCCATCCACTGTTTGTTTGTCATTTGCTGGCAGTTTGCTCTGTGCTGTGTGCCAGAATGAATCTTTGGAGGCAAGCTCGAGTCAGCTGCTGTCATTCCGCTGCCTCTGCTGGTTTTGGAGTGGGCACGACAAAGGTGGGGCTCCCCGAACCCGGGGGAAATCTTCCCCTGCCCTCAGTCGGCTCGGGGCTCTTTCCAGGGTGTTCCTGGTGGAGCTGGCCTGCACCCTCATGCCAGAGTAGCTGTCTGGCAAGCTGGTTCTCAGACACCAGCAGAAGCCCTTCACACGTGTGTTAATCCTGAGTGTTTTCCCTCTGGAAGTGCTAAATCTTGCACTACAGCAAGTTTGCCATGAAATGAAAGACCTTGGCGAGGGAAAAGGCAAAGAGTACACCAGGCCATGCATGCTGCCATTGTTCAAGGGTACGACTCGCTGGAAAAACTCTTCAGATGGCTTTTTTTTATTCCTCTGAATATGATATCTATTTTAATTGTAAAGGAGCAATATACTAAAAACTGCGAGGTGGCCAGTGTGAAAGGTAGCATTTTCTTCTGGCTATTCCTGATGACAGGGAAAGCTACTTGGTGTGCTTTTTTTTTGTTTTGGTTTTGGTTTTGGTTTTGGTTTTGGTTTTGGTTTTGGTTTTGGTTTTGGTTTTGGTTTTGGTTTTGGTTTTGGTTTTGTTTTTGTGTGTGGGAATTGACATGAAGCTATCCACTCCTGCGGTTTTCACATACCACATTCCACAGGGTCTGTGTAAATAACGGATGCAAAGTTTGAAAGCTGGAATAATAGACACTAGATGATAGGAGGAATAAAAACATCTGAAGTGAAGTAGATCTTGCAGACAACAGCAAAACTTCCTTCTGGAAAAGAATCGTTTTTAGACCTGTTGCTTTCTTTGCCGTGGATGTCTCTGAGGCTTTGGCCAGGAACACTGGTGATGTGGTGGAAATTTTTGATCCTTTCTTCCTGAGGAGGGGAACAAGTGAGCCACAAACTAGACTTCAGTACCCTAGGAGTAATTTGATTAGTACACATTAAAAAAAAAAAAAAAGGCTTTTTCAAATGCTATGAACTTTGTTTTTAGGCTGCCATACCCTTGTCAGGAGATCTGTCTAACTGTGTTTTGAGCTTTTAGAATCACTGAACGTGGTAGCCCAGAGAAGTGAGTCAGCAAATCCCCTCTGAGCCGTGCACTGGCCCTCAAGATTCTGTTCCAAAGGAGGGTGAGCACACAGTTGTTGCCTTTGAGAGGAAAGAGACTTCTGCAGAGGGTTTACAGTTCCTCAGGCCTGTCCTGTGCCAAAATAAAGGAAGTGGGGAGCCTGCTTCAAACACGAGGGAAAGAAAGCCTTGACATTTAAGCAGGTGGCACTCACTGTGAGCCCTCCCGGTGAACAAATGTGCTGTAGAAGTGGTGGACGCAAGAGATGATAAATGCTGCCTTGTAATCCAGCCTCACTCAGCTCACGGGGCTTGGATAAGAAAAAACAAAACAGAACAACAAAAAAAAAAACTTCATTCGTTTTACCAGAATCTTTCATGGCTCTGCATTTCTCTTTGCTGTGCACACCTGGTGGTGAAGCCAGCGGAGACCGGAGACATTTATCTGCTGTGTCTGTTTTGTTTTGGGGTTTGGTTTGGGGCTTTTTTTATTGTCATTATTCATTTCTAGGGCATGTGTAACCCCCGTCTGTGGTAGTGGGAAAAGAAAAGCAAGCATCTTGCTCTTTTGAAGACAGGTGGGGAAGTCCCCACACTCAGTGCTGTATAGGCCTCTTTGCCTTTTGTTTCCCCATACTAATTGGTCAGAATGGACGGTGTTAAGTTCCCACAAATGTGTGTCTGTTAGGGAATTCCTATATATCTAGCCTTGGGGAATCCAGCTTTGAAAAATGAAGTGTACGTCAAAGCAGGAGGTGGCTGGTACAGTTTGTGTTCTGACTTCCCTCCCACACCCCCCCTCATTGCTTTTTTTCCCCCTTCTAGAAAGCTTAGGAAAAGAGCCTTTTGTCTTCTATTCAGGAAAATTGCACTGAAATTCATCTGTGCTTTATTCATCTGCTTTGATTTGTGCTATTCATGGGCAGCTGTGGGTTATATTGAACAAAGCAGATGAATTCCTAACCTCCACATTCAAGCAGTGTGTTGGGAAAGGTTCAACACCACCCTCCCTCCCCCCGCACTCCTTTTTTGGGGTATCCAACCAACATGTTACAGCTTTCAGTTTCAGTGCTGAGACATCTCTGAACTGTGTTCCTCCACATGCCATTAAAACGGTGTGGCAGAGTTCTGCTGGGTTGTAGAAGGCATGTGTCTATAGAGATCTCTTTCCTCAGTGTCACGAAACACAGTGGTTTGAAAGTTTGCTTTACTGGAATTTATGATTAAACATCTCCTTTTTTCCAGTGGTGATTTAAATTCTAACATCATCAGCATGAATAGGGAAGAGTATCCATTTATTTATCTTCTTTTTTCTTTTTTTTTTTCATATAGATAGATTATTTACATGTATCATGTGCCAGATCTTCACCTCGTGTGAGCTAGCATAAGATATTTGAGAGGATCTGGTCTGATCTGTGTGCCAAACACATAAAACATTGGCAGTATGATTAACGGGCTTTACCTTCACAAACTGTCTTAAAATCAGGCTTCTTTTTAGGCTACTTTTAATTTGAATGTGTCACTCCTTTCCTGCCTGAAAAAAGCATAATTTATACTGCTCACCTTTTTAAATTGTAAGAATACACATTAAATTAGATTAAGAAGTGCTGCACCTCTTAATCCCTTCCGAAAGCAGGATTAGTTTCATAACCAACAAGCTTGATCAACCCCCTCCAAAAGCCAGTAGGTTCTGGAGCAGGCCATCATCAAGCCTTTTTTAGATTTGTTGATCCACCTGGAATAACAACTTTGCTCTTTTTCCCTGCAGACTCCTCGTACTCAGAGCCTCCTGATGTTCAGCAGCAGTTGAACCACTACCAGTCAGCAGCTTTGGCTAGGAACAACAACAACATCAGCCCAATCCCTCTTTCGGGGAGTGCTGCAGGAGTGGAGAAAGCGGAAGCCATCCTCAACTGTGAATTCTGCGAGTTCTCTTCAGGTTACATACAGAGCATCCGGCGCCACTATCGCGACAAGCACGGAGGGAAAAAGCTCTTCAAGTGCAAAGATTGTTCCTTTTATACAGGCTTTAAGTAAGTGCTGTGCAGAGCAGATGAACTGAACTCGCAGGGGGTTTGTTTTTAAACACTTGAAAAGACTTCTGAGATGTTTGAGGGCTGGCTGTAGCTAGCAGGAGCATGGCCACTGCTGACCGGAGAGAGGAGCGTAGGAAATGCCATGCCAGATCACAGCAGCATCCATGTAATCCATTTTCTTCTCTCCTGCAACAGCCGGTACCATCTGCTGCAGACAACAGCGCAGTAAGTCCTTGCAGTAGGTTTTAGAATCATGGAATTGTTCAGGATGGAAAAGACCCTTAAGATCATCGAGTTAACCACTAAACCCAGCACTGCCAAGCCCAACAGTAAAGCTTAGTGACACATCTGCACATCTTCTAAATCCCTTTGGGGTGGTGACTCAGACACTTCCCTGGGCAGCCTGTTCCAGTGCCTGACAACTCTTTCTGGGAAGAAATTTTTCCTTGCATCCAGTCTAAATCTCCCCTGGTGCAGCTTGAGGCGGACAGGTTTGCAACGTCCCCGCTGTCCTCTTGGCACGATCCTTCTTCCAAAGGTCATAAACTCTCCTTTTTTCCCCCAAGTTCCAGACATAGCTCTCTGCTCAGCCAGGCCAGTCTCATCTTTTGGCACATGGAGTCAATCTGCTCTTGCACCTTTAGAATTTCCTTCTTGGAGAGCATCCAGTGTTCCTGGATCCCTGTGTCCTTCAGGATGCCCTCCCAAGGGACTCTGCCAGTCCCCTAACCGGGCCAAAGTCTGCCCTCTGGAAGTCCCTGGTGATAGTTCTGCTGCACCCCTCCTTCTCTTGAGACTCTCTGAGAATAAAAATCTTGTCATTTCATGATCCCTTTGTCCTTAAGTGTGGAAATTTTCTCTGCAGAAATAATGTAATTTCCTGGTGCAACCAGCATGAAACGTGGGACAATCAAGTGTCCTGGGGTGACAGGGGAATTTATATCACCTTACTGAAGAAACCCTTCTCACGTAATTCTGTTTTCTCCCCCAGTCTTATTAGCTCAAATGGTAGAAAGATGCTATTCTCTAGCATATCTGATAGCATACAGAGACATTTCAGAAAATCCAATTATTTAAATTTAAAGGCTCGGTGCCTTGTGTGTTTGTGTGTGTGTTTTTAGCTGCTCCTCTGTAAGAAAAGAGAAAAAGGCACCTGTGCAGTTCATCATTTCCTCCTGATGTGCTGGGCCCTCGAGCATAATGCCCTCAGCTGACGTTTGAGGTCTTAAACTTGTTAGAGTGACAGTAAACAGTAGGACTGGATAAAGGGAAGGAGTTCTGTTGAAGAAAATGTTGAACACAAACCTTGGAGAATCCACATGAGAGCAGCCTCTAGTTACATATCCCTACCCTCTCTTGCTTCATTTTTGCTCTCTCCATGTTGAAATTTGCTGCTTATGCTTTGTATCTTGATTGCTCTCTGTCTTAAATATTACCAGAAATTTCCAGGTCCAGTCTGTCTGTGTCTTGCACATGCCGTTTTCTTTCACCTTGGTGTTATAAAATAAATCAGGCAGCATTTAAACACATTTGTAGTCGTGAAAGGGAGTAGTGTTCAGTGTGGTGTCTCAAAAATTTGGGATTCAAGCATATTTTCTGTCTTTAAAAAGGGGAGGGGGAGGCAAAAAAAAATACCCATACCAATCCCCTCTTCAAGCCACCCTAGAAACTTAAACGCATGAAAGCAGTGACCAAAGTTGATAGAAATACACCTGCAGAATTCAGTGATTGCTAGATTGGGTCCAAAGCCACTTTTTACTCTAATTCAATGTGTCAAGCCCCTTAGCTTTTGCAAGGTTTATCACAGCTTTAGGAAAAAATTACCAAGTGCCTCAAGTTTAGGGATAGCTCTGATTTCAGCAGCTGAGCTTGCGGTTAGGTGGATGTACCGTAAATTTCTTCTGTTATCTCTTGCAACTTCTAAGTGTGCAGCCAGTGTAATGCCAGCATGAAATTTTTGGTTCAGAAGTGCTGTGGAGTATTAATTTGTTCTTCCACACTAATAAATACAGTATTCTAAGTCTTGGGTTTTCAGATCATTATGGCCAATGCTTTGAAAGTTAAACCACTCAGTGCCAAACTCAGTATGAACACAAATCCCTTTTGTACCCACAATCTAAACAGTTTAGCTGGTTAGATCAAGATGTTTAAGGTTGTTTTCTGCCTGAGATAAGTTAGTCCTCCCCTCTGCAAGTCCAGAACAGTTGATGGGTTTTGCTCAACTTGCTAGAAATTTAACCTTTGCTGGAGAGAGCGCACTGAATGTTTCAGCCTGAAGACAGATAATGAGCATGAAGGATGGGAATTCTTCTGCTATCTTAACTATAGCAACGTGACTGTGTGGGGCACCCCATGCAGCAGAATATCTTGTCACATCAAGTGTTTGTTGCTTTGAGGGCACAGGCCTGCAGATGCCTCTGCTCATGTGCCGCTCATGTGAGCAGCCCCTCTGCAGGGCCCTGCAGACAGGGCTGAGTGGCATCTGCACCTCTTTATGCCACACGTCTCTCACAGAGCCGTGACACCTTGTGGTTCCCCTCCTCCTGACTGCCGCCGTTCTCTCCCTCCTCTCTCACAGATCTGCTTTTACTATGCACGTGGAAGCCGGGCATTCGGCAGTCCCCGAGGAAGGACCCAAAGACCTTCGCTGCCCTCTCTGTCTCTATCACACCAAATACAAACGCAACATGATTGACCACATAGTTCTGCACAGAGGTAACAGCGTCCGTGTCCGTGTCTGTGTCTGGTGAGGGGAGTGCTGGATGCTGCCCTGGTCTCGTTTCATTAAATTTTTTGCACTGGTTTCATTAAATTTTTCCTCTCTCTGTACATAAGGACAAGTATGTTGAAGAAGTTGCTAGCCCTTGATTATCTTCTTGTTTCATTTCTATGTGATGCATCTGATTTATTGCCTTTAAAGTTCAAAGTTCACCAGCACCAAAACGGAGCATATTTGGAATAGCTCTTAAGCTTTTCCTCAGGAGAGGTGAACAGCCATCAAGCACCTGTTTAGCAAGAGTTGCCCTAATTTGCAACTTCCATCTAGGCCAGAGTTGTGCCCTGCTCATGTCCTTGTTATCTTAAAGGCCTCGCTGTCACAAACTCACCCAAAAGGTTTATCAGCTAGCCATAGAGGCCTCAAAATATCCCTTGATAAATTCCCCGAGTATTTTCTCTTCAGTGTTCTTAGAAACAAAATATCTCATTTTTTGTTTCACTGTAAGACTCCTTTTTCCATGTACACCTCTCCTTTTTTTTTTTTTTTTTTTTTAAAACCTGCTAAAAGTGGGATTAAGGATCTCTACATTCCATCAACTGTGGGCTTGCTAGCTCAGGAGAGACAGCAGTTTGGGCTCTCTGGGCTGGGATTCCTGCCCACAGCTATCACACTTGATGCTTGTAGATGGTCTGTTGGCTGCCGAAACCCAAACCCATGTGTTGGGATGGCACTCTGCCTGCGTGCAGGTTGGGCAGAGTTTCACAGTGGGGTACTGCTGGTGAGCAAACACGAGTTCTGCATGCCATCTTTTTCCTGGAGGAGATTCTGGTGTGACAAGTGCTACCGTAATTCCTTGTAACATACCACTTCTCAGTGCTGGTAGCTTGAAGTCCTTCTTGAACCAGCGCAGTGAGCTTGGCAGAATTTAGATTTCTGTCTGCTAGCAAGGCTGTTCTGAGGCAACATCTGGGGAAAATGACCTGTCTGTGATGCAGAAAGCACATTACAGAGTTGCCATACTGGGTTGCAAGGGTTTGGCACATGCTTTGGCTTTACCTTCCTGTCTTTGAAGGTGTTGCTGTGTCAGATTTTGCCCGGTTTGCTCCATTTTGTGCCTGTGCCAGGGCTCCAGTAGACAGTGCCAGACCAGGGGGAACTGGATGGGTTCAGGGTATTTTTCATCATGCATAGATTTGGTATTGGGAATGTCCAGTTGCAGAAGTGGAAGAGCACTTAATGAGCTCAAGCAGTTCTGCTGCTTGTGCAGAGCTGTTTCTGGCCCGTTGCAAAGTGGTTTTCATCTCCTGGGTGAGTAAAACTGAGGATCTGTTCTTCTGTAGAACTGTTGCTTCAGTTGCACAAACCAGCCTCAGAGAGTTTTTGCTGCTGAAACAAACCTTACAGCAAAGGACATAATGGTGTACACACCACAGTGCTGAGAGAGAAAAAACAGAGTAAAAGAAGTTTCAGTGCAAGTGGGATTATAGCTGATAAAGAGTCTCAGAGGCCACCAAAGGGTTTTCTTTGACATCACGTATCCAGGTAATAAAAGAAGCGGGGGTCATACTTAGAGTTATTTCTGGTGCATACATCCAGCTGAAAAACAGCCCTCTGCTGTTGCGTTTAATTGTGTGGCAGCTGAAGCAGACAGTTTTGACAAGATCTAACGTGCACTGAAAGACAGACTGAGGGACAGTCAGTGTAGTCTGAGATAGCCTTCCTGTTTTATGGCCACTGCGCTGGCAAAGCAAGGGCGTAACCCTGAGCTGCGGCCCAAGAAAATTAGTTTTGAGGTAGATGGAGTGGTGCAGTATGTACAATCAGGAGTGAAGGGTTTGATCCATTCATAGTTAATGTTCCTTTTGTGCAAAAGGCATGTTTACAGATGCATGACTCTTACATTACTTCCAAGTTGCTGCACCCCTAATCCTTGGTGAAACAGCATGTGCTCGAAATGGAGAATATATTTGCCTCCTAATGAGTGGCTGTGGAGGCTGAATTTCACAGGGTTAAAGCAATATCAGCTAGAAGCCTGGATGTCTAGTGAGAAAAAAAAAATAGGCAAGGAATTTGCTTTCCATGAAGAAGGAGAGGCTCCAAGAGCTTCTCTGGTGTACCACCCACCCCTGATCAGCGTAAGGGCAGCTCAGCCTCTCTGAGCCTCCCTTCTCTGGGTACAGGTGGAGCACAGACTCACTGCAGGTGTCCTGTTGATGCCTTTTCTTGGTCTTAAAATCAAGAGCCAAACATGGTTAGAGGGGAAAAAAGGGATTTTACCTTGGTATTTATTTTAAGGATCCTTGGTGCTCTCTGTCCAGGTGGAGCACGCTGGAATGCACATCCAAATGCACACCCAAATGCACCCCCGTGAGCACCCCCCAAATGCACACCCACAATAGTTTGGGTATAATATTATAGGCTTTACCAATTAGCAAATCTATCAAAGATTCCCCAGTGAGAGGCTGAGCGAACCCCCCTCCCCGAGGAACTTTCCCCCCCTGGACAGGCCTATCTCAGTTTACAAAATGTGTTCCAGAGAAGACCTCGGTGTCTGAGCCTTCTGAGATGTTTGGTCTCCTGGCTTAAGGGAATATTGGGTCTGTGCTGGTTATCAAAGCTGAAGAATTAGAAGTATGTGGGCTAAAAGGCCCTTAAGAATACACAAAATAGTATATAGAGGGGGTATATATAAAAAGCAAAAAAAGCATCATGGCATCACTGTCCCACGGGGCTGACACAGCCAGAGGCTGCTGCAGGTCACTGAGGAGAAGTTTGGTGCTCTGGTTCTTCCTGGTCTTTATAACAGGAAGGAGGAGACAGTGAATTCCTGATCCATGACCTGCAGCAGTGTTGGCCTTTAATTTATGCTGGACAATACAATTAGTGTGTCACAGAATCAGTTAGGTTGGAAAAGAGCTCTGAGACCATCGAGTCCAACCTGTCCCCAATTCCCACCTTGTCACCCAGCCCAGAGCAGGGAGTGCCATGTCCAGTTGTTCCTTGGACACCTCCAGGGATGGGGACTCCACCACCTCCCTGGGCAGCCTCTTCCAATACCTGACCTCCTTTTCTCCTGATGTTATCACTTCCAGTAGCATTCCCCTCATGCATTTTGAAGTGTATTGGTGTTTTTTGCAGGGTTGAATGTTGAATGCGACTTAACAAGTTAACCGTTGGCTCAGCTTTTAAATCCTTGGGCATTTTTCTTCCTTTTCCTTCCTTTAGAGAACTAGTGATTTATTTCTTCCATATAAGAGAATAACAGCCCCCCATATGTTTTGAGTACTTCAAGATAAATTTTCAGATTCACCTACTTCCCCAGAGGCTTCTTTGCTACATATCCTGGTTCCTTACACATGTTCATTTCTGGCATTTTCTATTTTATGTATAACTTCATTGATAAGTGCAGAAACCTTGTGCTACTGGAATGCTAATTCTGCATGTTCTGTGACTGTACTTTGGATTTCCAAGCAAACAATGTGTATTTTCGAAACCCGAGATGACCAAACAATTGGTCTGTGTCTAGATAGTAGGACTGCTTTTTTTTTTGGTTTACCTTTGACGGAAGGAAATAAGTTATATATGCTTTGGTGTGTCGCTGAATAAAGATTTCCCCTTACAACTAAGGACTAACACAGTCCTGAGCTCTCCTGTGCCTTGAGCAAAAAAATGTGTGTCTGTTCTGAGTTACAGCACTGCAAATAGTTAGTCATTAATGTCCTTTCAATTAATTCCTTGATATGATTAGCCTGAATTTTCCAGTCTAATGGAGGGATTGGATTTCTTAAACCAAGATGATGCTTTTGTCAGGTGTTTATTTTGTTGTTATTTTTTAATTACACCTCTTGCAAAATTGTTCCACAAGCCAGGGCATCTTTTTGTGAGGTGTCTGCGGTAGCCTTTGATTAGACACTGGTGAACTTTGAAGAAGTCTACACATGGGTAAAGAAGCTCTTAAATTTGTGGGCTTTATGGTTTGCTGTAATTTTTTCGGTTGCCCAGACATGATAAGTGCATTCTAAACGAATAATTAAATAAACAAGGCTTTTGCAGGGGCAAGCTGGAGGTGAAAGCATCACCTTAAGAAATCTAACATTCCAGGCCCAGGTAGCCCTGCAAGTTCCAAAATCATTGCTTGGAGGAAGCTCACTGACATGAATACATCATGTGAAAGTTACAAATCATTCCCTGACACTGAAATCCTTCAATCTAGAGTTGATGTTCATGTCTGTTTTGCTCTTTTCCTCTTACTGTGTTGCCTTTGATTTGAGGACTCTGTGTGGTTATGAGGCAGTAGGTTTTGTTAATGTGGATAAGAGAGTGCTTCATTACTTCAGACTGGTAGATTTAAAGTTTTATACCATTCCATGTTTTAGCTTTTTAAATCTGTGCCAGGCGTTAGAGGAAAAGCAAATTTTAAAGCATTTTAATTAGTGTTTCTGTTTTTGAAAGCTTCACTTGGCTTCTTGACTTCTGAAACCAGCTGTGTCACTTACTTCTGTGAGTCCAAAAGCGCACAGCTGCAACAACCTTGTAAGAAGTTTTTCTGGTGATCTCAGCACCACAGCTTCAAATGTTGCTGTGTCTTAAACCCTTTTCTCCCCTCCCCTCTTTCCACCCTGAATGGCCACTACTCAGTTTCTTTATAGTTAGAGAACCTGCTGTTGGTGTAAAAAATAATCACAAGTCTTTGGGAGTTTGTTTTCTTCTTTTTTGGTTAAGGCATAGGTTTGGGGGAAACTTCAAAAAGAGGAAGTTATGAGATGGGATAAGTTTTGTGTTCAGGGAGAAGCCGGGCAGGATGGAGTATTTCTCCTGAGCTGTAGAAAAAAGTCTCACTGTGAAGGGGGAGCGTGTGTTTCCGTAGTTGTCTTCGGATGTAATTTTACCCTCCTCACTGAAAGAAAGGGCCCGTTGGCTCAGGTCCATGTGTGCATTGCCACGTCTCACATTCCTTCAGCCCTCGTGTCTACCCTAAGAGATTCAGTCCTCTTTTTTTTGCCTGTCCTTGGGGATGAGCCTGGACGAGGAGGATCAAACCCCTCCTTTAATGTGCAGGCCGTAAGGGGGAGCAGTGCTGAGTTTCAAGTGTTCTAGCTCAAAATGCCAGTTTGGGTAACAAAAGCCTTAATGAGGATCTGCTGGTGACCCTCAGCTGAGCGGTCAGATTTGGGGTTTCTCTTGTGTGCACAGCGTGGAGGGAACCACAGTTTGGATGAGTGTTGAGGCGCATCGGGTTCTGGCTGTGTCAAATGACCGAAATTAATTGCTGCTCTGTTAAACATCAGTGCTTTGTTAGAGGAGTGGAGAGTTTAGAAACTCAGCAAGAGCATTTCCAGTACATCATTCGTGCAGAGTTTTGAGTCTGAGCTTTCTGGAAGCTCTGGGTACGTTGGGAAGTTTCTGCTGCTGGCTGAACTATGCAGCCTTTTCCCAGGGAAAGGTGCTGCCTTTTTCCAGGGAAAGGTGCTCACCTTCTCAGTCCCCAGAGAGTAGGTTTGGGTGTGATGGTGAGGACACCAGCTCGGATTTGTGCAGAGCCAGCAGCCTGTGATGCGTTGGGAAGCACCCTGCAGCTTCCCTGTTTATTACTTTTCTAGAAGCTGTTCCTGGCTGCTGTCAAGTATGGAACAAAAACACACTTTCGGTCTTGGCTGATTTATGGCTGGTTTTGTATTCCTAGGCTCTGCTCCTCTGACTCATAGATGGAGTCTCATTTGGCCCCAAAACCTTCCATTCCTATCCACTTCACCCAGTCACCAGTTACCTGCGGTTGTAGTTTGTGGAGATTAACCCTCTCCTGGCAGGGAGAGCTGTTTCTGGTGTTACTGAGTGAATGCTGTGCTGTCCCCACAGAGGAGAGGGTCGTTCCCATTGAGGTCTGCCGTTCCAAGCTGTCCAAGTACCTGCAGGGAGTTGTTTTCCGCTGTGACAAGTGTACCTTCACCTGCTCCAGTGACGAGAGCTTGCAGCAGCACATAGAGAAGCACAATGAACTGAAACCTTACAAATGCCAACTCTGCTACTATGAGACCAAACACACAGAGGAGCTGGACGCTCACCTTCGAGATGAGCACAAGGTAAGGCCCAAATAGCTTTAATTTCTGGCAGTCTACTCTTTGCAAACACTATTAGTTTACTTGCATGTCTGAGTAGCCAACTTGACATTGGGTTTTTTTTTTCCTCTCCCTCCACAGATCTGGAAACTAATCCTGTGTTGCACTCCAATTCCTCGTTTTTCTCTTATTTCTTTTTTTTTTTCCCCTTCAGAAACTGAAAAATAATCGTTTCAGAAGCTGTTCAGATTGATCAGAATTGGCAAACTGCTGCATGCAGAGTGTGATTATCTGGAAAAGGCTCTTGTGCATGCTGGGTTTATTTAAAAGGGGGTGGGGAAAGGGTCGTGGAACAATACCAAGGCAGTGTGATTCAGCCCCTGTAAAAAGGCAGGAGATTCCAAACACAGGATTGCTCTGGTAACTTCAGCAGCGTGACATGCCATGCATATTTTATTAACAAAGAGGGCTATACATCCCCGTTTACATTTAACAAGGGAAAGATAAACAGCAAATCTAACCAGGTCCTGAGTTAAGACTGCTTTGGAGTTTTTGTGGATTACCTGAGTGCATTCCAGGTCCAGTCTTTGACAAGCCATTAAAGGCTTTCCACAGACTATTAGCTTTGAATTTCTGTAGCTGAGAAACCTTTAAGTTCTAGAACTGTGAACAGAACACTGGGATGTGTTTTGGAATATTTTCTAGAATGCTTCCTTGGCAGATTTCCAGAGGAGGCAGCTATATGCCTTCACCTGTTAGAGCTGAGCTGCCCAAGGTCCTCACTAAAAACGTCATTGACTGAATGACTTTTCCTTAAAGCCAAGTATATTTACATGGAAGGTATTAGCAGCAGAAGTCCCAGAAAAAAAGACACCACTGTTCATGTTTGAAACATATTTGGCCATCTTATAAAACCAAACTTCTTTAATTTATGTTGGCCTGCTATTTTCCTCTGCCATCGTTTATTACTTCTGGAGAGTCTTCTGTGATTCAAGTGGTGCAGAAGGAGTTCCACACCTCCTGGTCATCACAGAAAGGTCTCTGGTATATCCAGGAGGAACTATTGCTTGGTTCTTTTTGACATAGTGCATCAGGCTGGGAAGATTATTCCCTCATCTTAGCTCTTCTTTCCAATCTGGACCTGCAGTGGTGGTGCTGGTAGTTCAGGGCATCATAACCCCTTTTTTCATTGGTAAATTATACCTCTCCAATTTGTGTCTTAAGTTCGGGGCTCAGCTGCTACCCAGGTTGTACATTGCACCTTAAAAAGAGTTCCTTTGTATGAGCTGAGTTGAATCAAGTGCCTTTCATGTGGTCTTGTTTGTTTAAACCTCGGTGGGTGATGTGTTAAGTTAGAGAACCTCATCACAACTGTCTGTACCTAGTACTAGGAATCTTCACACCTCTGCATTCAGGGTCCTTTGCTGTTTGGATGTACACTGCAGTCTGCTTCACATCCTCCTCGGGATCATTCACATTTCCTTTCCCACAGAGGGGTAAAAAGCAGTCAGTGGGTGTTGATATTTCATTCAGCATCTCGCAGGACGTGCTGTACCGCGCTCACTGCTCCGTCTCCATCCCCTCTGCCTCCGTGGCTCAGTGCCTGTGCTGCTGGAGGGCTGTCTCTCTGCGTGAAAGATGAATCCAAAACACTTCCCAGCAGTGATCACTGAGCTCAGAGGGCGCTTGTCATCCAACAAGTATTAGCCTTAGTGTCCTGGTCATGCTCCATGCTCTCCGTCTCCACTGTAAATCTGGGCTGCTGCTCCGCTGTTCCTGTTGGATGTGGTGGAGTTCCTGACTCCTGTGCCCTGAGCTGCTCCTTTCATACTGCTGCTGTGAGCTGTTAAGTAGCTGGTGCATTTCACCCCCGGGTTAGCAGAATTTGACTGCTGGGTGAAGTGCTCCCATTATAGCCCGTGTATCAGTTTGCAAAGCACTTTGCAGCCCGGCGTAATGAAAATTAATCTGTTATTAATGAGTGAGAGTGTATGTGGCACACAGCAGCCGTGTGCTGAGTGAGAAAAAGAGCCATCCTTTCATGAATAAAGCTGAATGAACCAGTCACAGAGAGTTTCCCTTCAGCGCGGATGTGTGGTGGCAGTGTTTGATCACAGCGGTTGAATAATGCCATAAAAATGAGGATATGACTTGATGTTTCTCATTTATTGGATGAAGAAATGGAGGGGGTTTGCCGAATCTCATTAATTGCCAAAAACCAGAAATGAGAAATGCAGAATAAACAGCAATAGAAGGATCACTGTCACTGGAAATAAATGAGTGCTAATTTGGTTATGGGGGCTGCATGTCACCTCGCGCTGAGCAGGCTTTGGGGTGTACTCAGTTTTGTTTTGCACATGTGGCCATTTCTCTGGTTGGTTGGTGATTATGCTGAGTGCTAACAGCACTGTCTCTTTCAAAGGTGAGTCGTAATTTTGAGCTGGTTGGACGGGTTAACTTGGACCAGTTGGAACAAATGAAAGGGAAAACAGAGAGCTCTAGCAGTGACGAAGAAGAAAAAGAAGAAGAGTTAAGCCCCAAGGCTGAAGAGAGAGGTCAGTGCAGCTCTTTGATGTGTTGGGGGGGCTTTTGTTGGGTTTTTTTAGGCACTGCGACATGCCTCAGCAGTCCAACCATGCGAGGTCAGCTGTTGAGTGGACAGCACAGACTCTGCAGCAGGGCATGGCAGCAGAAACAGAACGTGGCTTTCCTGAAGACGCAGCTCCTGTGGGATTCTCGTGTTTCTAGTCCTCCTTAGTTCTGTTAAGAGAATACATGCTATGAGAAAGCACAGATAGCATCCGTGACTAATCTG
Source organism: Aleadryas rufinucha (assembly GCA_013397815.1). Taxonomy (NCBI): domain Eukaryota; kingdom Metazoa; phylum Chordata; class Aves; order Passeriformes; genus Aleadryas; species Aleadryas rufinucha. The sequence continues at coordinate 254,734 of VZTH01005077.1, forward strand.
CCTGTTCAGATAACATCTATAAGGGCTTGGAGAACTATGTAAGTGTATTTTAGTGGCTTGTCAGATTTTCTGTTTCGGTAACCAGTTCCCAGCTTTCACTTGGCATTGTCCAAGTGAGGGGTGAAGGCTGCTTTATGGGCTGTTATTTACTCTCTGCCCAGCATTCTTTGTCAGTCAGTCAGTCCTGTTTGCAGTTGCTGCACTTGACAGCTCCAGTGCCAGGGTATATCCATACCCCACCTGTCTGTATTATTTTATATTTAAATATGTGCCTAGGTTTGTATCTGAGAATAATCCCACTGACTTCCACAAGGCTGGACCATGTGCTGTTGGTTTGGTTGAAGTTAGATCAGTAGGGAGAAAGTAAGTTCTCTGTTAATTAAATGAAGGGTTTCTTTTCCAAAAACCTTCTCCCATGAAAGCCAAGTTATTCCAGTATCTGGTGTAACTGTGTTTTGTCTGGTGCAACAATTCAGCATTTAGATGCAACAACTCTAGTGTCTTTAGTCCCTTCATGGTTTGAACAACAGGTCACCCATTTATTGATGCTGACAACTGCAATTAGCCAAGTTCTGTGTACTTCCACCATTTTTACCTTTTTCCTCCTGATTTTTTAGCTTTCAAACTCACTCAAGAGCTTTTCACAACAAAAAAAAAGGTGTCTCTGTACACGTTTTCAGGCATTGAAAAATTCCCATTTCTGGATTCACAGGTAGTTTACAGAACTAGGGGAGGTTCAGATCATGCTTCTTGCCTTTTAATAGCAAGACCCCAGCATCCTGGGTTTTATTTAGTGTCCCTGCAGCATAAATTCAGTTTGTGCTTATCAGCAGCGCTCTGAGAGTGGATAGTGACGGCTTTTACTTAAATGAGAATGGAAGCCAATTGGATAGGAAACCATTTATGTTTTAATGAAAAATATTTTGCACGGGCGTCTTAGAGCAGCAGAAGAATCAGGGGAGGACCTGAAGTGGGGGGTGTCAGTTCCATGTGCATTTCAGAGTGTTCAGCATTAGCAGCTGTTTGGAAATGTGCTTGGGTGTGTGTGCTTCGACCCTCAGAGCTTGGTGGCTGGAGCAGTAACTGTGCCGTGGTTTGACTGGAGCACCAGCTCACCTTAGCTGCAGATGCAGCAGGCTGATTAATGTCCTGTGTAGACCCAGAGCTAGCAGGGGGTGAGGAGTTGAGCTGTCCTGGTGAGGATTATTACCTTAGCATTACACACAGGCGCAGGTGCTGAGGTGACCTTGGAGGCCGTGGTACCCAGACCAAGGAGAGGAAAGTGCTCTCTGCCAAGCCTCACAAATCCCTGCAGATGTGCCATGGGCAGGGGGGCAGCCCAAGGTGAAGTGCATTGTTTAAACTGGCTTTAGGTTACACCGTGAAAGTATGAAAACATCACCTGCTATGCTGGAGTTTTACATTTGCAATGGTTAATAGATGTGTTATCCTCACGTTTCAGAGTTGAACAAGGCAGTGTTTTAATGATTCTGTACTTTTTTTTTTCAATTGTGTTTGTGTTTTGTTTAATCTATGACTGGCTAAAATGATTTCTGCATGCTTGTTTGGATGACCTGCCTAAAAAAAATCAGGTGTGTTTTCAAGTTTGCTTTGCAGCATTTCTTTCTTCTCTGGCCTGTAGGGTTGATGTTTCACTGTCATTATTTTTTTTCTCCTTTTTAATCTCTTAACGATTTATAATAGATTATACTAAAATAGGTAGAAAATGCAGAAAACACTTGTGCCTACCACAACAAGGGTATTTAGAAAAGATCCAGCTGTATCGATTGCATTTTTCTGGACAAGTTGTGTGAATTTACCACTCTGAGGTGCAAGATTTTTGAAAAATGTCCCAGGGAGACAGGAACTGAAGGCATGGTTGGATGCCAAGTTGCATGCTGGCATCTGCCTGGGCATTTTCAGGGGATGCTCCTGACACAGGAGTGGCTTGCCCTGATAACAGAGGACCAGACCTGGGGATTCAAACAGAGCCTGTCACAGTGTCTGATGCTGTCACAGCTTTCAAACCACATCAAACTGTGCAATGCTGGGTGCTGCTGGGGTGCACCTGACAATTCTAGCCTTCATGGTGTTAGCAAGAAGTGTGATTTGCTGAGGGTGCCTCTGTGTGCTCCAAGTATCTGTCTGAACCCTCTGAGGTCTGTGACTTCAGGAGAATCAGGATTTCTTCCCTAGGCTCACCACTTTGACTTGAGCTGCTCTGTGCAGAACTGAAGGTGCAAATAAGAGCTTGTGTCTTCTGGAAGTGGGGTATTGGACCAGAGAAAGGCCATTGTCCATGTGGATGGACAGAGCTGGGCAGCAGAGCTGAACTGCAGTCTTGGATGGGAAAGGAAGGGAGTCATTTGCTTGTGGTAAAGGATATAACATAAAAGGAAATGTGTGGGGAGAAGTGAAGTGTGTGGCATAGACCATCCAAAGAACAGTTCTCACAGGTAGGACCTCTGTCTCAGACTCTTCATGATCTTGATGTCTTGGTCTTAGCAGATGGAGAGGTGTTTTTCCATAACAGGCAGAAATTAAATGTCCACAAGTGCTTGTATGTGTGAGACAGCAAAACCACAGAGAGGTCAGGCGTGTGTGCAGTCTGGTACTTCTCCTCTGCAGGGCCCAGAGAGGAGCAGCTGCTGATTCTCCTTCAAGGGAAGCAGCCCAAATTCACATCCCTAGAAGCTAAAGTTACTGGGAAGTAGGGATGAGCAAGATAGTATTGTCTGGAGAGGTGGTGAATTGACTGGAGTAACACTTGCTAGAGTCAAGGGGGTTGCAATTGTGAATCATGAGCTGCCTTGGGTTGGAAGGGCCCTTTAAAGCTCATCCAGTTCCCCCCCTGCCATGGGCAGGGACACCTTCCACTATCCCAGATTGCTCCAAGCCCCATCCAACCTGGCCTTGGACATTGCTAATGATGGGGCAGCCACAGCTTCCCTGGGCAGCCTCTGACAGTGTCTCAACACCCTTGTCTTAAAAATTCTCTTCCCTATGTCCAGTCTCATCCTACTCTCAGTTTAAAACTGATGCTCTTTTCTCTGTCACTACTCTCTGGTAAAAAGTGTTCCTCTGTCTTTCTCGTAATCCCCCCTGAAGAACTGAAAAGTCTCCCAAGAGATTCCTCTTCTCCAGGCTGCACAACCCCAGCTCCTCCCTGTTCAGGCAAAACAGTCTCTGTTTCACATCTCCTCTGTGCAGAGGCCCAGAATAAACACCCTGTTGTGTGCTATACCATAGATATATTCTTATACAGAACATCAGCAGCATTTGCCTCTAAAACTTATTTAAATATCAAAAATATTTATGTCCCTATCATGACTAGTCTGTGTGTTGCAGTGTGTTTATGCATTTGTGCCATGTTTAAGGTGTTGAAAGTCCAGATGTAAACTGAGCTAATGCCATTTGCTTGCTTTCTGGTGTTCCCCCTGACACAGCAGCTTTATGATATTTAACCACATAATAAATAAGTCCCCAACAATAAGAAAGGCAAAGTGGATTTTTTTTTCCTTTCACAGGAAGAGGCAAAAAATTATGTCAGGCACCATTCCATATAAAACTGAGGTAAAGGTTAACTAGTGAGAAATGTGTCACAAAAATGCATTTGCAGGACTTAGGTAAGGATAATAGGGAATGTGTGAGCAATTTTGAGTTCACAGACTGATCCCGAACAGAGTAAGTCTGAGAGCGAAGAAATCAAGTGAGCAGAGATCAGAACCAAAATTAAGCAAAATCCCTTTTCTTTTGTTATGGTAGTTCAGGAAGAGTCAGAAAGACATTCTGTTGATTTCTTGCTTAAGATAATCCCTGCTAAGGAATTAATGCTCTGAGCAGATGGTGCTGTCTCATTTCCAGCAAAAGAATCAAGTGAGATAGTTCATGCAATTATTTTTAATGGCTTGTGCGGTGATCTTCTTAATTTGTGAGAAAATGTTTCATCTTTTGTCAGAGCAGGCTGTGTTCTCATGGAGCTTGGCTTTCAGGAATGTCACTCCCTGAGCTGCCAGTGACTTCACTCATTTTACAAGGTGCTTGACACTTCTGCAAATGAGGCCCCAAGCACTTTGTATAAAAGATTAGGATGGGATGAAACACCTATGCAGTTAAGATGCAGGACTTAATCCATGAGACTTCATGATTTATTATAAGAATCACATGTTAAATATACCAAATCCGTGTGTTTCCTAAAATTTGTACTGCCAGTTCCAAAATTGTAGATGGACTTGAGTGGGTTTTTTGATTTTGCTTTCAGGCCACTTCAGTCCCACACTTCGCAGTTTTGATTTAGAATTCAAATTCTACAGTCTCTTCATTTGTTGAAATACAAGAACAGGGAGTAGTGACTTGTTGCCCTTACTTGCAGAGATGCTTTAAGACCTAGGATGGGGTTTGTCACTTGCAGCATCACTTTTCTTTGCAGGAGTTGCATTTTCCCAGGTACTTGACAGGAAAGTCCTTTTGCTTCTCTGGAATGAGAGGGGCAGCAGAGGGGATCAGAGCAGGATCGCAGTGGCCCCTTCTTGCCCTGGCATTTCCAAGTTCATGGGCTGTGCTGTGTTTTTCCAGATCCCATGATGTTTCCTGACAGCAGTGCTCCGGAGAAACGCTTCCCGTGCGAGTTCTGTGGCCGATCATTTACGGAGGGCTCTGAGTGGGAGCGGCACGTGCTGAGACACGGCATGTAAGTTGGTTTGTGTTCCCTTGCCAGACATCCAAAGGTGTCACTAGAACTCTGTGTATTCCCCTCACCCCAAATCTCCCCTCCCAAAAAGCCATGATGAATAGAAACACAGTTCTGTGTGGACCAAATCTGTCTGTAGATGCAGTCATCAGATGTCTCCGCATGTTCACCCATTCATTCTTTTTAACCCTGCTGCCCAGGGTGGCTGTAAACTGTAGGGTTTAACTGTGATTCTAAAACTTAAGGTTGTCTCCAGGTGAATGCCTCTTGGCCAGGATTAACTTCCCCTAAGTGTACTGTTGATTTTTTAAGAAATTTTTCCTCTCTACAGCAGTTTGCACACTGTGGTGAGACACATCACAGATAGGCATCTCTGGAACAGTCTGTTTCCTTCTTTTGATGAAGATCTCATTGGTAGCGGAGGTCCCTTTTCTAGCCAGAGTTTCTTCAAAGAGTAGGTTTCATTCAAGGTTGCTGACATCTGGGAAGCATTTGAATACCACATTGTGGGTAAACTGCGATGGGATGAGAAACAAAAACTTCTTGTACCCTTGAGAGAATATAAGTCTAAATATAAGTACTTGAACTATGAAAAGTTTTATTGGATTATTAACTCTTTCGGAAAAGTACTCCTTTCCTGTGCCTTTATTTGGTGCCTCCTAAGTCTTGTTTACAAGGGCCTGGGGAGATGGGGATAAACTTCCAAGTGTCACAATTTGAGTTCTTCCCTCTGATCCCAAGTTTGTCCCGGCGCAGAACAAACAAAGATTCGGTTTCAGGGCTAGAATGTCACAGGTCCCACCAGCAGCTTCATTCCTCTGGCTCTTCTTTTGAGCCTGTGGCATGGCTGCTTTTTTGGGAAGTGATCTGCTCCTGCCCCTCACATGACAGGCACGGGCTGGCTTTGCTGTGCCCCGTGCCCGAGCGTTGCCGTTCTTCACCGCAGGGCGCTGAATGAGAGCAAGCACAGGAGCGGCGAGGACAGCCAGCCCAAGGAGGACATGGAGGACACCGCCAGCACGCTGCCAGAAGAGAAGGAGGGCATCGAGACCATGGTGGTGGACTACTCCCACACCGGAGAAACGGCGGTCAGCATGGTGGCTGCTGACAAACCTCTCCTGGACACCCCGGAGGCCAAAAATGAATAAGCGTTTGGTGTGTGGTTCTAATCGACGTACTTGAACAGTGATGACAGGGCGGGGCGGGCGGGGCGGGCAGAAGGAAGAAAATAAAGCTGCTTTTAGGACTGAATGATATATTTTCAAAGCACTGGTACCTGTGTGAGTGTGTGTATATTAAAAGTTATTTAAGTGATGGAATAAGTGGCTCCATTACGTCACTGCATCTTTTTCCTCCTGGATCTGACAATGGGAAGTTATATTCATCTTGGACTAATGAAGCAACTCCCCGTGTTTTTCCTACATTACACATCGTGCTTTGCAGTGGAGACTTCGATTGTTTTATGAGTGGAAGCGTCGTGAGCGTGGAAGAAGTGGTGGGGGGACAACTTTTCAACGCACAAGTTTGTGTGCGTTTTTCTAGTTTTAATACATAACGCTTTTCCAGACTGAACGCAACTGCTTTAGAAAAGTTAAAAAAAAAAAAAAAAAAAAAAAAAAAAAAAAAAAAAAAAAAAAAAAAAAAAAAAAAAAAAAAAAAAAAAAAAAAAAAAAAAAAAAAAAAAAAAAAAAAAAAAAAAAAAAAAAAAAAAAAAAAAAAAAAAAAAAAAAAAAAAAAAAAAAAAAAAAAAAAAAAAAAAAAAAAAAAAAAAAAAAAAAAAAAAAAAAAAAAAAAAAAAAAAAAAAAAAAAAAAAAAAAAAAAAAAAAAAAAAAAAAAAAAAAAAAAAAAAAAAAAAAAAAAAAAAAAAAAAAAAAAAAAAAAAAAAAAAAAAAAAAAAAAAAAAAAAAAAAAAAAAAAAAAAAAAAAAAAAAAAAAAAAAAAAAAAAAAAAAAAAAAAAAAAAAAAAAAAAAAAAAAAAAAAAAAAAAAAAAAAAAAAAAAAAAAAAAAAAAAAAAAAAAAAAAAAAAAAAAAAAAAAAAAAAAAAAAAAAAAAAAAAAAAAAAAAAAAAAAAAAAAAAAAAAAAAAAAAAAAAAAAAAAAAAAAAAAAAAAAAAAAAAAAAAAAAAAAAAAAAAAAAAAAAAAAAAAAAAAAAAAAAAAAAAAAAAAAAGAGGAAAAAAAACCAGGTAAAAAAAAAAAAAAAGGAAAACAAAAAACAAAACAGAAACTGCTTTGCTTAAAAACAGTCACCTGTTTCCTAGTACCTCAGAATTAACCAAGGGAGATCTCTGCATTTGTCAGTACTACCTGTTGTTGTTGTGGTTAAATGTAGAGAGACTGCTGGGCAAGGTGGTGAATGGAGGAAGAAGAAGAAAAAAGTTTTAAAGAAAGGAAAAAACAAATTGTGCTTAAAATCCCAGTGTGGGTTTTATTTCTTAAAATACTGTGATTTTTTTAATTATTTTAGTAAAAAAAAAAAACAAAAAAAAGAGAGAGATACTTTAATTCCTAGATAACTGTTTGTGAATTGTCATCCTTTATTCCAGGTAAGCTGTTTGTTAGTATTCAGTTATAATTTTAGTATTTGGTAGATTTCATGTGACTGATTGTGCGGTTTTGTTTGCCACACATTTTATTTTCTATCAGCCTGAGGTGTTACAAATACAGCACAATTAAGTTTCTCATGTAAAAATGAGTATTTCTTTTTGAGTGGGGGACAGGGAAAGGAGACTAGATCTTGTGTATAGAACCTTTTTCGTTGTTGCTGTTGTCGTCGTCGTCGTCCTCGTTAATTTTAAACATAATGGAGATAACAAAGAAGTTTTAACTTTAAAAAAAAAAAAANAGAAAAAACACATTGGAGGGACAAGTATAAATACACATTTTGTGTCTGTATTTGTTTTTTAATTGGCCTCATTTCAAATATATTTAAACAGTTCCATACCTGGATTGGGTGTTTGTAATGGTTACCAAAAAGGAAAAAGAAAAAAAAAAAAAAACAAACTAAAGAACCAAACTTACAGCACAGCTATGCAGCTCATGGGCCAAGCACATAGGTCCTCATAACCGTTCTGTTGCTTGTCATATTAACATCGATCAGTCTCACACCAGTAACTTTTTGTTGAGATTGGCTGCCTTTTTTTTTTTTTTTTAAATTCCGTCTGTGGTTTGTGCGTGTTTTCTTTTTTGTTGTTTTGTTTTGTTTTGTTTTGTTTTGTTTTGTTTTGTTTTGTTTTGGTGTGGTGTGGTGTGGTGGGAGGGAGGGGTGTCTGTTAACACATCTTTTTGCAAGCGGAGGTGAGTTGGTTACACACAACATTGAGCCTGGAGAACTACTTTTACTCCAATTCAGTGGATGGAGTTGCTGAGTTTTTTTCCCCTCCTCCTTAGCTTTTTAGCATGAGGGGAGCAGTGTAGAATGGATAGAAATCTGCATACCTAAGTGGCTGATCCTGCTCTACTCCTTTGGTAGAAAGCCTATATTTAAACTCAATTTTGGGGATTTTGCCTGACCGGCCAATTCAGGATCTGGTGCCCATNTATCACTACTTAATTTTTCAAATAACATGTAAATATTGTAATCCATTGGATTTTGTTTTGCTAACCTGTAATAAAAAAAAATATGGGACCATTATCCTTTTAACAAGCTTAGAATGTCATATTTTTTTCCTTTTTTTCTTTTCCCAAAAATGTATACCTGATATATTGTGGACACACATTTTAGGTGCATTATTATAATTCTGTTGACTGTAATGACATAGAATTGAAAATAACATTTTTTTCATTGTTTAATTTATACAGAGGACTTTTTCAGAGTTTGACAGAAGGAAATAATAGCAAAATGCTAACCCATTGGCTTCAGCACTCGGTATTTCCTGATTTTAAAATTACTGCTTACTGATGGGGGATAGGAAGGGGATACTGAACTGTTGCACTGACGGGTTTGTTTTTTTTAAAAAAAAANGTTTCTTTCCAAAAAGTAGAAAGTACTTGACTGAAACCTAGTTTTAGAAATGCATGTGTCTTCGTTTGTTTTTTTTGGTTTTTGGGGGGGATCTGGGGGAGGGGGAGGGGGGAAAATAGGAAGCTCTCCAGGAAATTGTGTCCTGGAAAGCCTCACTTAAAAATGATGGCAAAAATGTTGCATTTGTGGAATAAGTGCTACTTGAGAAGCATGGTGTTTTGCTTTTGGGGATTCATCAATTGTGTGTTAGGGGGATTCTTTCAATTTTTCTGTTGGGTTGTTTTTTGGTTTTGTTTTTTTTTTTTTTTTTTTTTTAATAGNAAACAATGAAAATTAATAAAAACTTTTTAAGAGTGCATGCTTGTCTGTGTGTGGTTTTTTATTGGCTTGCTCTGAAGATTTTGGATTGGCAGGTTATGGGGAGTGACTTGCCCTACATAACATGGGGGTAGGGTCTACAGCATCCCCCAAGAATGCCTCATCCCTTAGAGGTCAGGGGCACGCTGCCAAGCTCTGCTGACTCCTCCTGAACCCAAACATAGAAATGAGGGAATTTTGCAGGCTGTATCAGATCGAAATCGGTGGAGACAGGCTGGTGTTTGGATTACCAACTCAGTCTCGCCATGAGCTCCTGCAGTGTTGTATTCCCCAGTGTCTGATGACCTGCTGGATCCAGCACTGAGGCTGTGCTTAACTGGAGCTGAATATACACCCAGAAATCTGGAGCTGGAGGCTTTCCTCATTCTCCTCCAGAAACCTGGAGTGATGCTTGTGGTGGGATCTTTTTTTGCCAAATACAGATTTTTGAATGCGTGTTCAGAAGATGTTGGAAGATTTTTTTTTTTTTTTTTTTTTTTTTTTTTTTAATTTGGTTNTTCCCCAATTGAGATTTTTGAAAGGGGTTTTAAAAAATGTTGGAAGGTTTTTTTTTTTTTTTTTTTTTTTTTTTTTTAAATCTGGTTTTGTTTTAATCAGATCCTGTTCCCAGTTTAAGCAGCTTTTTGGTTGTACTGGAGTTGGATCTTGAAGGAATGTGTGTGCTATGAAACAGCATGAAACCTTTGATCACCTCATAGCTATACATGCTTGTGCTTTTTTCCCTAGGAGTCAAAAAATAGAGAAATATTCTATTTCCCTGTTAAGATGCTTATTTCCTTAACCTGTGTTTACAGGGGAAGGAGAGGAATGATGCACTTGGGGCTGTCAGGCACTACCTTTTTTCAGTGATCTCTGGAAACTTTTGTTCAGGAGCACCTACAAGTAATTTGCACATTATGTGTTCTAGCCCAGAGTGTTCTACCTGCACTTCCACAAATCTAAAAAATGAAAGGGCTGCTCAGTGACACATCACTAATAAGGATTGCATCACTGATGCAATAATGGAAGACCCTGGGATGAGTTCTAGATTCTTGCACTTGGGTTTTCCCATCCACCTTAGTGTCAGGATTGTGTGAGTTTGAAACAAAGCATTTGATTTCCCTATGTTCAGGTATCAGGCTGGATGTGGCTGGATCACAACATCCTAGAATGGTTTGGGTGGTGGGAACCTTAAAGATCATCTTGTTCCAATCCCCCTGCCATGGACAGGGGCACCTTCCACTATCCCAGGTTGCTCCAAGCCCTGTCCAACCCGGCCTTGAGGGATGGGGCAGCCACAGCTTCTCTGGGAAACCTCTGACAGGGCCTCACCACCCTCACAGCCAAGAATTTTTTCCTAAAATCCAACCTAAACCCACTCTCTTTGATTTGAACCCACTCCCCCTTGCCCTGTCACCACAGCGACAGCCTTACCCCATCTCTCCTGTAAGTTCCCTTTGGGTCCTGGATCGCCTGTGCTGAGCTCCCTGTGCTGAATTAAGCACAGCACAGGAGTAGGAGGGAAGAAGGAGAGAGAATGATTACTGACAGTGATCCTTCACTCACATTACCCCTCTGCCTCGATGGGCAGGTCCCCTTCTTTCAGCCCTGGGCTCCCCAGGGAGCGTTTGTGCCGTGGGACAGCCGGGATTTTGCACACACTGTGTTCCCAGGCTCATTGTCCTGCCTTTGCTTATGAAGCCTGGGTAAATGTTTGCCTCACTATTGCTATCTTGACTGCTGGTGTTTTCCTTCAGCCTGGAGGCACTGAACACTCCCCATGCAGAGCTCTTGCCTTTGTGTTCCCCCCAGAGCAAAGGCCTGGCAGGAGTTGCTATGGGAATAGCAGTATCAGGCTGATATCCGCCTCCCTTCCAAACATCCAATCTCCCTGGAGAAGAGTTCAGCCTTTGAGGTTGTCCTGTGACTCAGGGACAGCACTGATGCCTGGCAGGATCATACACAAGTCTGGATCTGTGGGGTTTCCAGAGGAAAATCCACTCTTTGGGAAGTGATAGGGGCTATGTGGAATGCTGGCACTCCTGGTTATCTTGGAAGACTTCATGTGAACTTACGCAGCAAAAGAGTCTCCAGGCTTGAAGAAAATATCTAAACACAGCTGCTGATGTTCAGCTCAATGGGAGCTGCCCCAAGTTTCTGCTCTCTTCCTCACCCTGAAGTCTTCCTTCAGTATTTTTCTGGGGACACAGGACTTGTCCACCACAAAAGCCAGCTGTTTGGCTCCGAAGCAAAGAGATCACAAATGCCACTGGCCTGCTCTAGTGTCAGCAATAATCCTGATTTTGGCAAGAGGCTGAACCAGAGGACCTCCAGATCTCCCTCATGAGCCTGTTTCCCAATTCCTATTTCTTTGGTGTTCTCTGAACCCTTGACTTCTCTAAACCCTTGACTTCTCTAAACCTTTGACTTTCTGCAGCCTGTCTGTTTTTGCAAGCCCACGTTTTTGGTTTTTGGTGTAGTGTGAACTACTTGTGCTCACTGACTCACAGCCCTTCTCTGAGCAGCGTTTCTGCCTGTCCTACAGCTAACCATTTGTGACCAAAAGGCAGATCTGAAGGTATGAGCAAATAAATGAGCATCTAAATGTATGCTCGGTGGCATATCACCCACCTAAGGCAGTGATTTCTTGGCAGAACCAAGGTGGGTTTTATCAGATTTTCTCTTTAGGTTTATAGGCATCACTGCCAGGGGAAAGCACACGAGAGCTCGTAACACATGGAAAGTGACCATCACAGAGGAGAAGTTATCGATCTCTATTTCAGATTTAATTCATTCCAACTTGGATCCCACAATCCCTTCTCTCCAGCACTTGCAAAATATGCTGCATATCAAGCAAAACACCCAAAAAACCAGTGTCAGTGTGGGGAGATTCTGGGTTTGCTTTACTCTTGTGGTTGAGCTGGTGTTCTTGCTTTTTACAGCTACAGGAATCTGATGCAAACTCCTGTCAGCTTGCAAAAAAGTGAGAAAAAAGGCTCAAAAAATAAGCAAAATATAAAAAATTCTCATGCAATGCACTGTATTGTGCAGCAACAGACAAGAGTGGGCAGCTAAGACTCGGGTAGCACTATTGACTCTCCTTTTGCTGCATTTGAGATCTATTTTGTTCCAGCAGAATGTGGAAATTGATCAGATCAAGTGTGTCCCCTCTCTGGTTCAATGTCTTGACTCCTGAGGGAGAAAAAATCCCATGGTGAGCAGGAAGGAAATAATCTGTCCCTAAAGAAAGTCTCACCTTAATCCATTCTGACAAAAGCTTTATCCACAGAAGTAGAAGTCCTACCTCTTCCACCTTCATTTTGTGTTCTAGTAATATAAGTTACAGTGCTTTTGCTACCAATTCAATTTTGGATTTGACTGAACACCTGGTTTTTCTGATGAGAACTGAGAGGAAAAATACTTTTTTGTTAAAATTTTTTCTATTTTAGTATCCTAAAAAGAAATGCTTCCTAAAAGTTAGTTGTGTGAGCTCTGTTATTCTGACATTGTACATAAAATGTATTTTTCATAAAATAATCAGTCAAGAATTGCAATTGATTGATTTCAGCTAGGATGCTTAGGAAAAAAAAAATGAAGTCAGGTGCTGGAATGAGAAGAGACACGCTTTCCTTCTCAAATAATTCCTCTCTTTGAATATTTGGTGTAACAGCAAATATGCCTCAGCTCGATTCTTGAATTCTCTGTAGAGTTTACACTTCTATTAATGAAGAGCTTAGCTCAGTCTAGCCAACTGTACATGCATGACTTCCAAATCTAAGTGAAATGTGTCTCCCTGCAGCTGTTCTGTTGTGCTCTCAGCAGCATTTAAAGAGAGGGGGATATTCACCAGCAATGCCTCAAATTAATTTAGCCTGTGTTGAAAATGTTGGACTGAAATTTTAAGTTTTTCTCTGCAACTGAAGGAAACCATGTTCAGCTACTGTGCCAAATATTGCTTCAAGTCTTTGTGGAATCATTTAGACTGAAGTCACTGCAGACTTGTAGCAGAGAGGCTGCAATTAAAGGAATGGAAGTTTGGGCCTGTAAGAACCAACAGATAATTAGCAGGCAAGCTCTGTAGAGCACCAGGTCTTTGATGTGTTTTTTCCAAGAAAAAAACCCCCATGTTTCCCTCTGCCCAGACTCTTGAGGACTTCAGGCACGTGATTGTTGGAGCCACATAATCTGAGTAAAAAATAGTCATTCAGAAGGGAAAAGGATTTTGTTTCTCATAGGTAAATAAATATCCAGCACTCAAAACATGCTGCCTGCAGAAAGGCATGAGGCCTTTGAGACTTTTTTTGCTGCAGCCGCTGGGTATTTGTTGCTAATACCACAGGAATATCTTCCTGGAAAACAGGATAGAAAATTATGTTTGCTCCCCCTGTTCCTCAGCTGCTCCTGTAAGCACCTTTTCCACCTTCTCTCATGGGATTGCTCTGGCAGCCAGGTGGCAAACGCTGGCCAGGATGTGGCTGGAAGGAGCTGGGCTATTTAAGGAGACATTATTGTGGTTGTTGGTGAGGTGTTGCAAACAGGACTTGTGCTTCTTCAGCCCAGTGACAGGAAAAAAAGATTTTTGGGGGTCGACAGCTTTAAACATGACTGACCCTTCTCTGAGGAACTTGTTGTGCTCCTGTCCTGTTAACCAAGAGCAGGGAGGACAGGTGATCAGATGCTGATATCATATCCCATGTAAATGACTCAATGAACAGCAGCAACAAAAGTATAATTATGTTCTTAGCATCAGATTAAATGTATGTTGTTACTTCATCCATTTAAAAGTGCATGTTCAGCCATTAGGACCTCACTCTGCAGGGTTTCATGCTGTAGCGTTGATTCCTTTCCGTGTAATTTAATTGGAAGGCTGACAGGGAGATGCTTTTTTTTCCTCTCATTAATTTATATCAAACGCATGGTGTTGCTGAATCAGTGGGCTGTTCCCGGGGACACTGTATTCTGGGAGAGCCTTAAATTGAGAGAATTCACCTGTTTTTTGGCTGTGGAAAAAAAGGAGACCTTCCCCTCAATGTCATCCTTGAGAGCAAACTCTGTTTGTGTACACTTTTTTACTGGTTTTTGTATAGTTTTTTACTCTGTTTTTACTCTGTGATTGTACACTCTGAATTCAAATAGAAGCATGATCACGCACCTTCACCAGTCAGCAGTGGAAAAGTGCCGTGCTACCAGGTGGTTAAAATGCTCAGGGAAGAGGTGATAATTTCATTTTTCATGCAAAATTGGAACCTTGAACGAGACAAGTTTCCAAGGTTTCTCAGTTAAAACGTCCAGGTTAAATTTCGGAGAGCTTCCGTCCTGAAATGAACACCAGCAAATGCTGTAAATGAAATATCAGGGGTGTGATGGAGCTGGGCTGTTCTCCAGCACTCAGGTGAGTTTCTGCTTTGTGAGAGTTTACTAATTCTGTGTTCAGTCACGTTTTCTGCAAGCACCAGGAACTCCATTCTGTGGCTGGTTCTTATGCACACAAAGGTTTCCAGATTGTCCTCAGCTGGCTCTGAGCAGTGGAGAATCCTGTTTTCTTCTCCAAAAGCAGGTTTCCAGCACAGCTTTAGTTAGTCCAGGTTGTCTCCAATTTTGGGCTGGGATGTCTTTCTTTTAAAGGTAGTGATAGTCCCCTCTTGATTAACTTTATTGTGTCATGAATAACACTCAGTAAACCTGTAACATTTAGACTTTGAGTCTCTCAGAGCAGGAAGAGTTGTACAAACTCTCATTCATAACCCCTAAACTTTAATTCCTGTTTATAGTCCAGTGACAGACAAGGGCTTAAAACTATGTATAAATATCTCCTATCACCATTTCAAGGCGCCTTTCATGGAGGATCAGTTGCACTAGAGATGCTTTTGTTGCTCATGAAGTATTTCAGTTATTTTAAATCTAATGTTTCTTTTCACCAGCAGTAGACAGAGTTTGAGCAGAAGTCTGTTAGTATTTCATGCTACTGTCCTTTGCCACTAATGCTCTTTTAAAGAGAGTAATTAGAGGATGGAATAAGAAAAAATGGAACAAGACAATAATCTATTTTACATGACAAGAGCAAAAAGAACTCATGCCACACAAGTATTTCTGTAGTGTTTCCTCTAGTAGGAACAAAGCACAAATACTTCACCAAAAAAATCTTACAATATGAAGGACAAAAAATCTGTGCCTTACTGTTGGAGCAGAAAAAGGGTTTACCATCCCTTTTTGCTAGATGGAGAACTGGTATAAGAAGTAGAGGGAATGTTGTTTTGAGGAATTCTATCATAACCCAAAAATAAATTCTGGCGAGTTGGGTCCTTGTCCATGGCCTTACCCTGAAGACATTCAGAAGTGGAAAGGATTTAAGTTTAAGTTAAATATTTGCTCCAAGCTATACCTTTGTGCATGAAAGTCACACAATTTTTTTTTAGTTTTTATTTTTTAGTGTTTATTTTTAAATTTTTAAATTTTTTTTTAATCTTTGAATCTGGTGGAGTACCATAAATTAGGATTTACTACCTAGATGAATAAAATGCCATCACACTCTGGGGAGAATGAACTGTGCCTCTGTGTGTCTGGGGCCAAGAGAAAGCTCTCTCTTGTTGGACTTTCAGTTTGGCCAACCATTTCCAGACCTACCCCACAGAAGCAGGGGACTGTCTGGATGTCCCACCCCCACCACCTCCCTGTGCAAGCAGAGAAACCCTTGTCTTGAATAAGGACAACTCTTGTTTTAATTAAAAAAAAAATATTGTTTATTACAAAAAATAAATTGGAAAAATAACAGAATCCAAATTCTTANCTACAAGTCTCTGGACTGCCCTTGGCCGGCTTGAAGCTGAGGTGAGGGTGTTATCTTGCTTGGAAAATGGAGTTTATTCTTCCAAAGCTCGTTGTGGTGGGGAGGATGGTAACATTAGCTTGGGCAGCAGCAGATGGCTTTTTCAGGAGGATGTTCTGGGAACATGTTCAGGTTTTGCCTTTCATGTGGTGTGTGTGCGCACTGGCAGCTGACTTAGACTAAACAAAGGGTAATTCTGCGTTGTGGTTTCCTTCTGTCAACAGGCTGTGTGGCGGGGTGGAGTTCCCAAAGGCACATATCAGAGATTATTTTCCTCCCTCTGGGATCCCAAGTAAGAATCCATCCTGGCTGCAGGTCCAAGTTGCAGCCCTACCCCCTGTTCTGCCAGCCCTCGCCCCCTTTTCCTACTTTTTCAGTAATACCCAGTTCCTCACTTCCCTCCTGGTGATGCTCCCCTCTTTGGGAGGGTCACCCCCAAAGTTTTGGCTCCCCTCTTCCCTGGCCTCTGCCACAAACCCCCCTGCTGATGTCATTCACCACTGATCTCCTCTTCCATCACAAGCACCTTCTCCTCAGGGCCCTCCCCGCTGTCCTGATGTGCTGGTGGAGGTCAGCACAGCCTGAACTGCTGTTCACACCTCATTTTCTGGCCAGATTTTTAAACATAGCCTCATGGAGGTGAGGGATGTGGACCTCGCTCAGGAGCATCTCTTCCCGCTGTCCCTCCTCTGCCTTCTGGCTCTCTCAGGAATATCCTGTGTTGTGAGGTTGTTTCTGGAGTCAGTGGAAATGGGCAGTGTCATTGTCCCCGATCTAAAATCACTGAACAGTAGCTGAAAGCACCTAATTCCCGGGACAATGCGAGCCCTGCATGTTGGGGGGTGGTTTCATGTGGCTAATGAAGAGCTCAAAAGTATTTTACTCATAATTTGGTACTTAACTTTTAGCCTGTTACGTACGTGCTAATTAAATGCTTTAACATGCTGTACATGTTTTATGTATTAATAAGCAATAAGTGTACAAGTTACACTTCTTATGTGATTTAGAACTAATTGCAGGGTGGTGAGATTTTCTCCTTTATATACCTATTAAACCCACATAACTGCTGTTTTTACAGTTGATGGGTGTTCAGTTAACATATAGTAATTGCTCTTTAAAGGCTTCAGTAAGTGCATGTTTGAGACAATTTACAATGTTAGCAATTTCCTGGTGCTGCTCCTCAGAGGTGCAGGGAAGTTAATCACACCCAGCTCGGGATTTCACTGGGGGTCTGCCTGGGCTGCCTCACTCTGCACCATGCAAGCTACATCCAGCCACGAGGGATTCCACTTCCGAGGGTGTTAAACACACAAAGGAAGACTTTGTTGGCTATTACACAATTGTTCAGGCTGAAAAAAAACCCCTTTAATATCGTCAAGTCCAACCATTAAGCCAGCACTGCAAAGTCCAACACTAAACCATGTTCCTCATCTACACATCCACAACTCATAGTGCCTCATCTACACATCTTTTAAATCCCTCCAAGGATGGTGACTCCATTACCTCCCTGGACAGCTTATTCCAATGATTTTCACCCTTTCAGTGAAGAAATTCTTCCTGATATCCAAATTGAACCTCCCCTGGCACAGCCTGAGGCCGTTCCCTCTCCTCCTGTCCCTGTTCCCTGGGAGCAGAGCCCGACCCCCCCCGGCTGCCCCCTCCTGTCAGGGAGTTGTGCAGAGCCACAAGGTCCCTCCTGAGCCTCCTTTTCTCCAGGTTGAGCCCCTTTCCCAGCTCCCTCAGCCGCTCCTGGGGAGATTTGTGCTCCAGTCCTTCCCTGCACAGCGTTCTGCAGCGAGCCGAGCAGCTGGGATGCAGGGACACGTTGTCAGAAAAAACAAATCAGGCGGGGCATCCCNATCTTTGAATCTGGTGGAGTACCATAAATTAGGATTTACTACCTAGATGAATAAAATGCCATCACACTCTGGGGAGAATGAACTGTGCCTCTGTGTGTCTGGGGCCAAGAGAAAGCTCTCTCTTGTTGGACTTTCAGTTTGGCCAACCATTTCCAGACCTACCCCACAGAAGCAGGGGACTGTCTGGATGTCCCACCCCCACCACCTCCCTGTGCAAGCAGAGAAACCCTTGTCTTGAATAAGGACAACTCTTGTTTTAATTAAAAAAAAAATATTGTTTATTACAAAAAATAAATTGGAAAAATAACAGAATCCAAATTCTTAAATTAAAATAATAGAAAACCCCGAGATCGCAGGATTGGAGATCCTTGAACACCAAATATGGTTATGTATCCACAGCAGAAATCTATGGCGTTGGGTTAACTTCAGCTAATCTGAGGCAAAATTCCTTTAAAATAAAATAAAAGGTCTCTGGAAAGAGATAGGCCCTTCCCCTTCCCCCCCC
>VZTH01005077.1:283218-386438 GCA_013397815.1 Aleadryas rufinucha
GGGGAATATGACAGTTTGAAGAGAGAGATTCCACCCAGCCTCGTCTTGCTCACACTTAGAGAAGCTCTCTGAGATATCTGGCTGAGACAAGGGTGTTTGAAAGGCAAGGTAGCACAGTAACACTCACCAGCTATGCAAATAAGCCCCAACAATAATAGAAGAGCTCGGGGGCTGACAGGCAGGGCAGTGTAAATGGACCTGCATGTTTGCACAACATCTGCCAAAATGATTGAGGCTGCTCGGTGCTGCTGCCAGAGAAGTGAAGGAGCAGTGATGGCACAGAACGTGGAGAACCTCAAAGCCTTTAAACCCTTAGGGAAAAAATAACACTTTTGTGGTCGTCCTTGGGGGCTGCTTTAAGTGTGACAGCAATTGGCCATGAGGAATGCTGTAGCTGAAGGGAAAGAAGGAACTGAGTAAGGTGGTTTCCTGCAAGCCTTTTTTTTTTTTTTTTTTTTTTTTTCTGAATAAAATCCCAAAGCAGAAGGTTTGCTGTGCTTTCCAGGCTGGTGGTTTGGAGGTTTTTTCCCCCTGCCTATCTTTTTCTTAAAAATCCCAAACCATACCAGACCCAAAGATATTCTAACTACAACTTTTTCAGGCTGTGAGTCAAAGAGACAAGGAGAAAGAAGAAATTCTAGGAAAAAAACCCCTGTTTAATTCCTTGTTCCACTCCCCCTGATAACATTGATTTTGATCCAAGTGCCACAGCAACATTGTTGGGAATGTTTCTCCTATCTCCAGGCCAAAATTAGAGTGGAGGAACTTTGCTGGCAGGCAGCTAAGCTTTGTTTTGGGGAAGGATATCTGTATAGACAATCATGGTTTTGGACAGCAGCTGAGGATGTGGGCCCTTATCCACCCAGACTGATGGATGGAACAGAAGTTTTCCCATCCAACAATTGCCACAATTCCAATAAAGTCCTCAAAAACACCTCTGCTACTGAAGTGGACAGGTGTCAATCTGTTAGGAGCAGTGTCTTTGGACAGGGTGATAGTTTGCCATCCTTCCACATCATGTGTGTGCCTCCCTCCTGTTGCTCAAAGAGCAGGAAAAGTGATTATCAGCTTTGGGGTAAGACATAGAGTTTTGTGGGTTTCTAGCTGCTATTTTGTTTTGTGTGTGTAAAACAGGAAATTCCCCCTACCCCCTCCTCCTTCTGACTCTCTTCTTGTCTCCCCAGCCCCGGTTTCTGGATCCTTTTATCACAAAGCCCTGCTGCAAAGTTCCTTCTTATCTAAATTGGCTTTTGTGGTCTCGCATCTGAATGCCCAGCACAGAGGAAACGATCTCCATTGCAGGAACACAATCCACAGGGCTTCAAACTGCTGATTTCACACTGATTTCCCTGCAATTGTCAAGCAAGCCCCTGATTTCCAAGTTGGGGACTCCCAGTTACTAAATTCACAAGAACTGGGAGTAGGAGCTGAATTATGTGAGGGTTTGCAGGGAGGGGAATAAAGGCTCATTAATTAGAAATTAATGAAAGTGGAATTAAGCGTTCTGCTTCCATGTAGACCTTCAACACCAAAGGATTGAGAGGAGTGTGATCTTTCCAAAAGTGTATTTTCCCCAAGGTTTTCAGGTCCTTTTTGAGTAAACAGGGGTGGGGAGGATTGTTGGGGCTCAAGCACACGACCAGCCGTGGCTGGAGGAGACACCTGGTAGCCCCCGAGCTGTGGTAACTCAGGGACAAGGAAGGGGCATGATCACAGTGGTCAGACAGCCAGGAAACCGTGCTCGGGGGCTCTCTGCCATGTCAAATCCACACAGGAGCCTGAGGAAAATGGAGGGAGTGAATTTGAGCATCAGCAACCCATTCACACGATGGAAGAGTAAAATAATCCTCTGGTGGAGATGCTTTATTTAAAAAGCCGGTTCGCAAACAGGAAACCAGAGAATAGGCCTGGAAGAGATATCTGCTCCATCTCCATGCCCCAAGGCTGGTTATTCAAGATGGATGTTTGTCTAATCTCTTCTTCAGTCCCTCCAGAGGTGGAGGTGTGATACCGATGCCCTCGGGCTCAGCTGTTCCTGCTGCCTGGATGTTTTGTTTCCCGAAGGTGGAGCTAATGACCTTTCCCTGCAATTGGCAGCATAATTTCGTGTCCCATCTGCAATGGAAATGGCAGGCAGGTTATTCCGTTCTTCCTCGGAGCCGCTGAGGAACAGCGGAGGACATCTCTCACACCTCCCTTTGCTGTCCTCTGAGCTAGACAACCACCAGGATTTCTCTGTCTTTGGAGGACTTCCAGCCTCTCTATCTCACTGTCTCTCCCCTCTGCATTTGCTGCAATAGACCCACATTTTTCTTGAAATCTGATGTCCCAAAAACGACCAAATGGGTAAATACACGCAAAAACTTAGCAGTGTGAAGAAGTAGAAGGATGACTTCAGATGTCTTGCATCCAGGCATAAATTGTCTGTATCACTCTTGCCTTACACATAATTTGTAACCAGCCAGAACTCCCAGATATTTTTATACTGTATTTGAACAATTGATTATTCCTTCTAGACTGTCTTTAATTTTTTTTTTTTGAGACGGTTAGTTTACTTTCTTAATCCTTCTCCCAGGTTAATTTCCTGCTCTGTCAAGATCAGACTGAATTTCTCAGCCTGTTTTCAAAGCTCACAGGCCCTCTCACTTACAATCTTCAAACTAATGAATAGACTTTCAAGTCCCTCAAATCAATAAAAATATTGAATAAAAAATGTTGAACGCGGTCTTTGTCTGAATATTGTTACAAACCTACTTTATTATGCCCAGGTAATCTCTGCTTCACTGAATAATGTCTCCCTAAAAGGAAGCACACAGAGAAGTGTCATTTTTTCCACACAGGAAAATGCAATTTGAGACATCAGAGATATGTGTAGGGAAAGTAGGCAGAGTCTGGAGGCAGGTCTGGTTTATGGCTGAGGTTTCACGCTGGCTTTGGGTCTCACCAAAGTCAGGAAAGACATCAGGAATCTCTTCTTCACCAAGCAATATAACCAGGAATGTGACTTTCACAGGCTGCCAGACTGCGATGACTCACTCCTCGGCATTGAAAAGGGACAAAACTTTTAAAAAGTATTATTCCTTCACTTTCTTTTACTACCTGACAGTGGTCCAAAACTTCCTGTAACACTCACCAGCAATTACACAGACTGCCCAGGACTATCTGTTACCGCGGGTATTTCATATGCAAAATGCAGGGCTCTGTGTTCCCAGCTGCTCCTGTGAATTCTTCTGATTCTTGAATCCATTCTTACTGCAACAGCCAGAGGTGGAAGGGCTCATATAAAAAGAGAAAAGGTGATAATGGATGTGTCTGCATGTTCTACCAGCCAAAGATATGGGCTAAGACACCTATTTATTACTGATTATCTTAGCTGCTGCTTTGTTATATAAGAAAACGCCAACTTTTTTCAGGACTTGAAATGAGTTTGCTCAGGTTCAGAACTTCTTTAGCTGTGGTACCTATGTTTTATCTCACCTTTTTAACAGAATGCACCGAGCTGTAAATACAGCTTGCCCTGCCAATCTGAAATCCTGTGGCTGATTCAGCTCCAATGTATACATTTCATTTTCGAATTTTCTTCCTCATGCAGCAGCAGTTAAGCCCCTTAAGCAGTTAAGTGATTTCCAACGGGATACTGACTTAATTAAGTGCATTTTGCATGCGTTCAGGTGTGTTTCAAGAGTCCCAGTTTTGGAGTATGCTGGAATTTGTCTCCTCTGGGCTTGTAAATAGCCACCCTCGGAAAGCATGTAGCCAAGATTTCTGCCCTTTGCAGCAATCCAGGCTGGAAAAACTGCACTGCAGCTGTAAATGGTGGTGTTTCTTGGGAACCTGTTTGATGCCAGCACAGCTAAATCTACATAACTTCCTTATATCACACCCAGTGCAGCTGGAAGAAGTGGCTAAGGACAGAGGAAGGACAATCAGACTCTATCTAACGCTTTGTTTGCAGCAATCCAAAGTTTTCTTAAGGATTGAGACAGGATGTGCTGCCTCTGACAGGGAAGCTGCCTGAGATTCAGTGAGGAGGAGCTGACGTGCCCAGCAGGAAAATGCAGCACTGTCCACACTTCTGGCCGCTCTCCTGATGCCGAGTCAGGTGTCAGGAGACACCAGGCAGCCAAAATCAGCACAATCTGAGTGAAGTTCTGCCTCTCCCAGTGGTTTCCAGCACAGAGCAGTGTTGTCACAAGCTGGCTGGGGTGGAAGACACCACCCCACCTCACCAGCGTGGACCCGATGTCTCATGGTGCTGGTTTACTTTTGTGCTAGGGAGAGGATGTCAAAGAGGAAGGGATTTCTTTGAACCCCTGGTATTTTCTGCCCATCATGAACATGATGATTTCTCCAGGTGTTGTGAGCTCATCCTGGACTTCTCAGTGCATTCTGCTTTTACTTTCCAGCCCACTGTTTGCGGTGGGATTTGGGGAGTTGTTTGGTTGCTGGTTCTCTTGCAAGCGTAGGAGTGCTCTCACAGTCTTGGTGGTGTTGCCCTATTTTGGATAACCCCCAGGCCCAAAAGAAAAGACTGTTCTTAACTCGAAGAAGTCCAAACACATCTGGGAGGTTTTTAAGACCAGTACTTTTCACTCTACAGCCGTGTTTTAGTACTGCCTCTGCATTGTGTCAGTCACCTCCCAGCACTGGAACTGCAGGAGTTTTCACTGGATCTCCTTCCCATTCTTCCAAGACACACTCAATCCTCAAACAAATTATCTAAGGCCTCTTGGAGACCTTACTTACCATATTCTTATTGTGTTTTTATGGTGGAGTTGGTGCACATTATGAGCTTTCTTTCAAATTTATTTTTTTTAAATGTCAGAAACTGATGGGAAGAGGGAAATGCTTTGCCTTTTATTTTGCAAGTAAGAAAAAACACGTCATGGATCTAGATGAAAGAAAATTATTCCAACTTTGGAGTTCCTGGCCATCTCTCCTTACAGCCAGCAGGCAGTGCAGGAGGCAGTCAGTGAATCCAGCCCTGGGTCAGGAGGGATGCCTACAGCAGAGCAGAGGAGATGAAATGGGCTCTCCCCCAGAAGAGCAGGTTAATCCCCAGCCTATTCTCCCTGTCAGCTTTTCGGAGACAGCTTTTGGCCGGGCAGAGGGGAGGAAGGCTTAGTGTGTAATCTAGCAGCTGGCTGTCCCCCAGGCATCTTTTGTGTCATCTCCAGCAGCTCTCGTGTGCTGCTAAACCATGCCCCTGCCACCAGGTGATGAGATCTGAGTTGTGCTAACTTATTTCAGAGACGGGAGAACCCGATCCCACGCAAACAAAGCCGCACAAAGAGAAAGGAGGCAGTGGTGGCATCCTTGCACACAACAAACGAAGGGTTGCTTTGCTGTCTGCTTGGGGGTGACATCATCTGACCACATAAGGAGTCGTGAAGGTGAAAATGAGGCTGTGAAATCATGTAATTAGGCGGCTTTCTCCCCGTGATAAAAACTAAATTAAATATAGATGTTAAATAGTTCAATTAATTAGAGTGCCACAATGTATTCTCTTCTCTTCGTGCTCTAATTTGTGCCACGTTGAAAGTGGCTGCTTCTTCTACCTCTGCCTCCTTGTAAATAAACCATATGTTTTCTGGATCAACTCATCCAATTATATCTTAATTGTTTTTAGGAGCACATCTCCCTACTACATTAATTGTCATACAAGGATTTGTACACACAGGGTCAGATTCCCACTGGTGATATTTTAATTATTATTACAGTGCAAACATGGTCTTTAATAGCTTATTAACACCAGAGGGTTTAGCAAACTTTTATCAGCAAATGGATACAAAACAGGGTGTTTTCTGTCAGGATTTTGGTGACCTCTTTGGTAATTTCCTTATGACATGTCTGAAGAACATGGATAGGACACGGACGGGCCTCAGAAGCCCAGTTTGGATATTGGAATGCATCTGGTGATGCATCTGACACCACCACCCCCACAATGATGTCTGACATGCACTGAGTAGCAGGCAAATTGCACATGGTGAAGAGGAGGGGTGATTGTCTCATTTTGTTACAGCTGCATTCCTGAAGCGTGGAGCGCCACATAAGCTTTACAAATAATATTTAGCCAGGTAGTTGCAGGTTTAAATTGAGTTTAAAAAAAACCCACTGAGGATGGCTTTGATTTCTGAGCTGCCACTGACATTCAGTGGGGCTTATCCTCCTACATCACTCTGGTGCTGTTGAATCTGCATCTCTCCCCTGTGTATTTTAGTATGTGCCATTAAGGCGTGTGGTGAGAGACAGGGAGCGGACGAGAGATGCTGGAACTTGCAGTGTGTTACCTATATTAGAGATTAATAAGCCTGGAACTTCATGAAAAATAGGTCTTTACACTTATTTTAGTTCCTGACATGTGACAATTTTTACAGCTATCTTTAGGTTTTTTTTTCTTTTGGATTGTTCCCTTATAAAACAAAAAGTAGTGGGAAAAAAACAACTCCTTTAGAGACAAGCAAATCTGTTCTAGGCTTGAACAAAAACATTTATCTTCAGATGACCTTCAATTTCAAAAGTACACATGTAAGCAGGAAGAGCTTTGGTAAGAGACATCACATTGACATGAGAAAGGACAAGGTGGTCTTTAGGCTGTAGTGGACCAAAAGTAGGGTTCCTGCTGCTTGAGCTCTCTCTCTTCCTCCTAAAGAAGTTCTTTCCTAGAGAGTTACATTTTCAGCTGCTCTGGTTGAGTAGGTTTTGTGTTTTCATTGGTGGGGTGGGAGAGATGAGCACCCCCAGATGGAGCACCTTGGCTCACAGCAGCTTTGAGATGTCAAGAAACGAGCACTCAGAGTGCGCCACATCCATCAAAATCCTTCCCTCTGCAAAGCAAGAGCACCAGGAGTGTGAGCAGCCTCAGAACCACCCAGATTTGTCTCTCAGCCCCTCTGAGAAAGAGTCTTTCCTGGGTGCTGCGGGGGCTGTCCACTTAGCCCCTCCTCTTCAAGCTTCAAGCTCATCCAGGGAAGGGGAGCACTTTGGATGGGCCCAATGTGGGCCCGTCTCTGGGGGACACATTCTCTCTTCAAGGGCTACCTTGGTCTGTTTAATCAACATTGACACAGTTAGAAACAAGGAAAAGAGTGTTATATATGAAATATTGGAATTCGTGCTAAAGTGTATAAAGTTATATTCTATGTTATAAAGTTAGAATAAGGACAAACCTGAACTAGCCTTTGACAAGACCAAGACCCCATACAAGGCCAAGTTTCACAGGAAAGCATTCTGATCATATCACCGTTATCTACATACTGCATAGAAGGTTTCCCGGCAGAACTGATGGTCCATCTCGACAGAGCTGATGGACCATCTCCGAGAACCTCCACCCAGCCCAGGTGCAAACAATCAAGATTAAGTATCCAGATATGAACCACAACGGCTCATCAGATAACTTCCCCTCGTGATGGAAGATTAATCACGAAGCAGGATATGCTTTGTCCACCCCAACTCTGTGAAAGCTACACTTCATGAATATGTGAAACAGTGAAAGAATGCTCATACCCGGACTTTATACACAAAAACTGTATAAAAGTGGACCCCGAAGGACAGGGATTTGTGAACACAGGGAGGTCTGATGTGATAGAGGTCAGATCCTTGTTCACCCAGTACCAATCCCGGGCTTGGTGCTGTTCTTTTCATTCGATCGTGGCATTGCGTGTTCGAATCTTTCGGACATTTAATAAATTTTATATCTTTTCATTTTAAATTGGGCGTACGTATTTATTACAAGAGGAAGAGCAGCCACCTCCAGCCAGCCCATGAGTGCAGACATCTCCTCCCTGAGTTACCCCTCGACAGAGAGGAGGAAGAGGTGGAACTCTGACACATAGGAAGCCCTGTGTCTAAGAGCAGGGCAGCCATGCTTCGCTCCCTTCATGCTGTGTGAGTAGGGAAAAAGGGCCAAAACAAAAGGAAAGCCATGTCTGAGAGAGGAGCAGGACATTGCTGGAGCTGAGCTGGGATGTTTGTCCTTTGGTACTGCTCTCTCTGCCTCCAGAATATTCCCAGGGAGAGGACGTCAGCGAGGAGGACATTATGTATGAGCTGCAAAGAAAATCTGAAATGAAAGTGTAGGCTGACTCCTTGTGTCTGCAGCCAGAAAAAGTGAACCAATAGCACTTGCAGAGCTGGACACTTGCCCATTTTCAGCACTGCTTCCCATGCCAAGACAGATCCAGCTCAGCCACTTCACCAGGCATGGACAGAGGAACCACCATCAGAGCTCCACTCCTGTGAAAGGAGACTCTGCAGGACTCTGTCTGCAATTCAAGCATGCAAATATTGTGCCCAAAAGCCACTCACTGGCTGGAGGAACCGTGAGTGGTTGTGTAATCCTGCTGCAAGGGGAGGTGGTGACACTGCAGGTGGGTGACACATGTCTGTCTCCTCCTGGGGTGAGTGCTGGACAGGATGGTGGCACTGGGGAAGCAGCACAAACCCAACATCTCAACTCAGCTCTTTGCTCCACCTGTGGGTTGAGATTGTTTGGTTCTTTGTTCCAGCAGTTCCTGAAAAGAAAAGGAACATTGCCCCTGCCCCATTCCAATAAAAATGAAAGGAGAGGAACTCAGAGATCCTGCTGTGCAGGCACAGCAGCATTGTGCAGAGATGAGCTGCAGTAGGACCCCTCACAACATCTCATTTACTAAACTGGGTCTATCCTTTTCTGGTAGCACAAAGGAGCCTTATTTCAGGCAGGGATCGGGTTTTTGAGGTCGATACCAGAAATAAAACCTCTAACAATCCAAGATTTTTTTGCCAAATAGAAGAAGATGCCAGAAACCCAGACAGGGACCTTGAGGAATGGTATCTGGAGAAAGAGTGGTTCAAACCCCTCTGTTCTGTTGCCTACAAAGCCCTGGGGAACTGAGTCCTTGTTCCACCCTGCTCCAGTGCCATTAACAAGCAGGGTGGGGGAACAGGTTCAAGCCACCTGTGAAGACACCACTAAGGGTCAGAGAGCCCCGTGCACAAGGTTTTCAGTGGTAACAGGTGTGAGGCAGTTTGAAGCCTGACCATAAAATGCAGTTTTTAAGCAAAACTGAAGTCAGTGATTCATATTAGTGATGGACAACGTGCCTCGGCCTACACCCAAATTGGCACGAATGGACACCTTTATTTAGAGTACATAAATGTGTATGTACAGCTGTATTTACATTTCTATTACATTATCTTTCTCCATCTTTTCTTTGTATTTGCGTCTCATTCTGCCTTCACTTCCCCGCAAGCCCTTGCTGTAACAGTGGTTTTTGAACACTTGTATTTCTTCTACACTTGCAAAATGGGGAATTTTGATGGTTGGAGGTTTAACCAGAAGATCTCAGCTGCCTTGCTGTCATTTTCAAATCTAACTTAATGTCTTGGAAACCTGATGACTTATTGAAAATTAATAGGATTTAGGATATGAAATCTCTGATTCTCTTTTGGATAGGACACACAAACTGCATATCTTCACAGTGTCATGAATTCATGGGCCAATCCCATTCCTGATGAGAAGCTCATGGGTAACTGCAATGATAGCCAAGAAAACTAGCTGGAGGAAAAAGTGTTTTAACCTAGATTTCGATCTCAGCCTTTCCCCACTACATCCATCTGAATTTGTAAAGCACACAAAATCCTTCAACTCTGCAGTGCTGTCCCACTGTTGTGAATATAACTTGAGTCTTTACTGATCTTCTGCACTGTGCCAGACTCTTTCATATTTCAAAGGTAAAAATTGAGGCTTCAAGAAGAAAAGCTAATCTCAGTACAACTGCACCCAAAAAAAAAATCTAATGCATGATTTAGTTTAAAAATAATTCAAAATAAATTGCAGCTAAGAGTAGGAACTTTTTATTGTTTTTCCCAGCTAACACTGTTATTTGCTCTGGCAAAACCAGCAAAGACCACTGCACAGTTAGCAGCACACAGAGATAATTATGGCCTTGCTATTCACAAGTGAAAATCTTGTGTCTGATTATTCAAAGTACCTGTCCTTCATTCTGAACTTTGCTCAGATGTTTTCTATCTACACCATATTCCCTTAACCAAAACTTATTTCTACTTGATCGGAGATTTTTGCTGTTGCCACTAGAGGTCCATTCACCACTACAAATATGTAAGAAAGAGGCAAGCAATGCATTTCCTTCTCCAGAATTTATTTATTTAAATCACTTTTCAGTTTTAGTCTTGGGATAGCACTCTAAAGGATGATGATTGTGGGCACCTAAGAGGAATAGAGGTGAAGTCGGATGGTGTCACTGCTATTTCAGGGCGTGAGCAATTTGGTCTTACTGATGCCATTCTTTTGGTCTGGTGATGGGCACTTCTTGGGTTTTATGTTCTGTTTCCTCATTTGCTGCCCCCAGGTCTGTGCTGCCCAGGTTCGTGCACCTGCTGTGTGAGCACATTCACCCTCAATAAACAAAACAGGCAAAGCATTCCCGTCCTCCCCCAGATTAGCTCTGGGGGTGGCACTCTCAGTTCAACTGCTGCAGCGTTTGTGTCAGCCTGGGTAAGAGCAGAGTCCCTCCTTTTGTTCCCCGAGCTTTCCTGCTCCCTCTTTCCCTCCTTCTGCCTTTGTCAGAGTCCATGTGAACGCTGCCTTTGCCCGGTTGGTCTTTTCATCCCTGGCTCAGTGCAGCCTCCTGTTTCGCTGTGACATCCCAGGGTGTCTCTGAGGTTTCTAGCACTCTCCCCCCTCCGGCTGACATTAAATGCAGGCTTTTTGCTGATCATCAGAAACGTGCCTCTGCTCAGCTCTGGAGGGAAGGAACAATGCTGCTCTGTAAAGGTAGGGTTTGCTCACTCCCGGCTTTATTCTGTTCCCGTTGGTAATCAGGAGTAAAATTCCTGCTGGCTGCAGTGAGACCAAAGCCAGGCTGAAACTCTGTGGCTTTTGAAAATCTCCCCCTTACATCCGTTGGATCTGTTTTTCTGAAGACCAAAATTAGAAGGCACTTAGTGAACTCCACCAGTTTTTCTCTGGTTGGTTGAACAGCTATCCTGCCTGTTCATCCTTTCCCCTTCACCCTGCGTGGGTGATCCATCTTAGCACAGAACAGGATCACGTCCCACCTCAGGAGAAGTGGTAGGAGGAGATCTCATATGGAAGAGAGGCTTTCCTGAAGCACTTGCCTTTCTCTGGAATCAAGACATGTCAACAGCACAGGGCTGGCTCTTGTATTTGTCACCAGAGACACTGTCTGGCACGCCCTCCCACCCCACACTGTCCCCATGCCTGTGCCTCTGCCTTCCCTGGCCTCAGCCTGGCTCGGCTCCATCCACCACCCACCTGGCCTCCTCACACAGTCCAGAGGCCACAGGAACAGCACCCAGGGATTAGAGGAGGAAACAGGACAGCCCTGCTCTCTGAGCCTCCCAGGCTACAAATGGGACTGGCAGGAGGAACCCCACGTGGGCCAAGGCTCGCTGCCTGAGATTTACAGAATAATGGTGCAGACCTGCATATCAGGCTGGTGATTCAGACACTGTGAATCCTTGTCTTGCTCGGTTTTAATCCCTGTCCCCTTTGCTTCACTGCACCCTTTGCTTTCTTGCCATGCCCACGTGAAGTGCCACCAGCATCCTCAGGACTCCTGACACCTGTGTGTGAGCTCCCTTTTCAAGGGCCAAGGAACCACTCAGCTCCAGAGTCAGACCCCTCAGGTCAGCCCATTCTGCCTGGCTGGCAGCTCCTGGCTTTCCAGCATGTTACTCAAGCTACATTTCCCAGTTCTCATTCTCTTGGCAGCTGGAAGAAGCAACAGCCTCCCGGCCTCCAGCTCTTCATTCCACCCCGCTCAGCCTGCATCATCTCCCCCACACCACTGCTCACTCCTTTTTTTCTTTGTCCCATGGACCATAAAAGCTTGGAAAAACTCTTTGGAGAGGCAACTCACTTTTATTCAAGCTTTCTACCAAGCCTGTGGATCTCAGGAAGTTTAACTCTTTGAGTACCTGTTCACATAGTCTCCTCAGAGTTGGACTGATTGAACAAAACATCACTTGGAATGGATCAGTTTAAATGAATCAGTCAACAACCAACCTGTGGGCATTTTACAATTGAATTTCCAAGTTTCCTCTTCCTCTGCCAATGGAGGTTGGCAGTGAAGCTGAGCACTGGTAGGGAGGTCACCTCAGGATGAGTGTTTTCATAATTCACCTTGAGTCCAAAGTGGGAGAGGCTTGGTGCTCTGCACAGAGACCTCTCATTTGCTCAGGCACTTGGACAGTGCTGGCACAGAAAATGGTGCAGATGAACCATCCCTGGCAATGGGCAATCCTCAAGATGTAACTCAAGGTTCCTGGGCATGTGCTGGTGTCTTACATCCTCCTCTGTGTGACTGTACACAGCCCTCTCTTCCCCTCTCACTTTTCCTTTTCCTTCTTTTCCTTTTCCTTTTTTCCTTTTCCTTTTCCTTTTCCTTTTCCTTTTCCTTTTCCTTTTCCTTTTCCTTTTCCTTTTCCTTTTCCTTTTCCTTTTCCTTTTCCTTTTCCTTTTCCTTTTCCTTTCCCTTTCCCTTTTTCCTCTTTTCCTCTTTTCCTTTTTTCCTTTTCCTTCCGTCTTTTGGAGCAATTGTGCAGCCTCAGGCATTTCCCTTTCCAGGCCACCACAGAGTTCCCACAATCAGTCTTTGGGGTGAGGTCTGGTGTAGGCTCCTCGCCCCACGTGCCTGCAGAGCTGAGCTCAGGACTGGGACAAGTGCCTGGCTGTGCAGTCATGGTTTCCTCTGGCCATCTGCTCATGGGACAGATGACTTCTCACAGCACTGTGGTGGACAGACATTTCCAGTGTTTGAGTCTGCTCGCTTTCCTTCTGCAGCAGCACTCAAAAATTGTTCCTCTCTGTGGTTTTTACAGGCCTGCCTCGGGCCATGTGTGCACAGAAAGGATAATCCTGCCCTGAAATGCTGATGTGTGCAATCATTCCTTTAGGATCTGAGTGTTGGCTTCCCTTCCCCAGCATCCAAAGCCATCTGCTGAGACTCAGGCTGGCTTTGGTGGGAGGTGAGGTGTTCCTGCTGCATCAGGAGGTTTGGGATCCCTGTCGAGGGTAGCTCTAACCA
Source organism: Aleadryas rufinucha (assembly GCA_013397815.1). Taxonomy (NCBI): domain Eukaryota; kingdom Metazoa; phylum Chordata; class Aves; order Passeriformes; genus Aleadryas; species Aleadryas rufinucha. The sequence goes on from VZTH01005077.1 coordinate 296,271, forward strand.
CAGCCACACAAATCAGACAGACACATTCACCTCCACTGGCTTGTATAAATCTAGGAACAGGTCTAGGGAGGACCAACCTTCTCATCTCTCTCTCCCACAGCAGACTCAGCAGATGAGAACTGGAGAAAAGGAGGCTCAGGGGGGACCTTGTGGCTCTGCACAACTCCCTGACAGGAGGGGACAGCCAGAGGGGGGTCGGGCTCTGCTCCCAGGGAACAGGGACAGGATGAGGAAACAGCCTCAAACTGCTCCAGGAGAGGTTCAGGCTGGACATCAGGAAGAATGTCTTCATAGAAAGGGAGGTCAGGCATTGGAAGAGGCTGCCCAGGGAGGTTTGGAGTTGCCATCCCTGGAGGTGTCCAAGAAATGACTGGACGTGGCACTCAGTGCTCTGGGCAGGGGACAAGGTGGTGTTCAGTCACAGGTTGGACTCGATGACCTCAAAGGTCGTTTCCAGCTTTAATGGTTCTGTGATTCTGCTCCTGGCTGTGTTCTCCAGTTGTGAAAGAGAGGTAACTTCAAATACCAGCAGAAGAAAATCTGACCGGCACATAAGAGACAAAGTTCTGTTACTTGAAAGACACATCCTGATATATATCTGAAATATTTTCCATTTAAATCTGCATCAAAAAAGTAGAGGCCTCCATACACAGAGATTTTTAATATTGACATTGGGTTTGTCCATTTTTGCTTTGCTTTGTTTTTTTCCATTGTTCATTCCAAGTGCCACTTTTTATTCTGTTACTGCTTGAACAGAAATTAACAATGAATACTTGAAATAGGAGTGTAACAGAAAGGAAATGTATGACAGAAAAGACATAGGGAGCTCCTCTGCAGGAAAGATGAGTAATTTTATCCTTGTCTTGCATCAGCACAGTTCTCCAGATTTACAGTAGGGGTTTTGTGGTGGGTTTTTTTGGTGGTTTTGGTTTGGTTTGGTTTGGTTTTGGTTGATTGGTTGGTTTTTTTGTTTCATTTGTTTTTGGGGTTTTTTGTATTTTTTTGTGTGTGAGTTTTGGTTGGTTGGTTTTTTATTTGGGGTTTGGGGTTTTTTGCTGTTGTTTGGGTTGGGCTTTTTGTGTGTGTGTGTAGTTTTTTGTTTGTTCGGGGTTTGTTTTTGTTTTTGTTTGTTTTTGTTTGTTTTTCTTTGTTTTGTTTGTTTTTTTTTTTGGTTTTTCTTCTTTTTTTTTTTGTTTGGGTTGGGAGCTTTTTGGTGTGTTGTTTGTTTGTTTGTTTGTGGGTTTTTTTGTTTGTTTTGGGGGTTTTTTTGGTTGTTTTTCCCTCTCATATCCTAACTGTTTGAAAAGGACAGACCTAGAATGAAAACCACCTATTATTTTTATATCAGCACCACCTGAAGGTCCAAACCAATGTCACAGTAGCACCAGGATAAGCCCTTTTACACCCCTGATCAAAGAGAAATGTGCTGCTCTGAAGAGCTTTTAATCTAGAGCAGTGTTTCTCAGTCCTGCTAACCCATCCTGGGTTAGATTACAATTGACCAGTGACTCACTGGTTTTATAGGTTTCATCATGGCTCAGTTCTCCAAGGGTGGACAGAAAGATGCTTTCCACTGAGCTCTGGGATACAGCACAGAGCTGGAGAAGTGTAAACCCGGACAGGTAATGCAGATAAAGATGAGGGCATGCATCTGCAATTTCCAGAAGACAAGCAAAAATAATACAGAATTCATCCCACTCCCCTTAAATCTTCACTCTCTTCAAACATGATTTTGGACATTGTGCAGTGCATAAAGAGCTGAACATGGCAAAGACCCCACGGAAGCTTTAGTGTGTGGCTCTTCAGCGGGAAGGAGAAACCCCATGCCAGCAATTTTTTTCGTGTTTGGCACTCCTTGGAAGCTTTTTGGCTTTGCCCTTCACCTGACCAAAACGCCACGGATGCATACCAGGGTAGGCCTCGTGCTGCTGGCCACGACCAATGCAAAATGTGAGCTCTGCACGCCTTGTGGGCCTGTGTGGACACCAAAAAAAACACCCACGGCTCTGCCTTGAGCCACACCACTAATCCGTGACTTAAGGGCTTTCTGAGTCGTGGAGGTAAAACCAGGCAATTTTCCTGATCTGGAATGATAAGCTTCTTTGTGCCTGTGTTCCAAAAAAGTTCGATGGGAATGGAATGGTGAGGGGGTCACATCTTCCTTCCATGTGAGCCATGAGGAGGGGGGGTTACCCTAATGGGGAGCAGCTGGGGAGCAGCCCGGTGAAAGAAAGCAGGGCACTTGTCCTGACACACTTTGCTGTGCATCCAGAGGTTTAGAAGAAATCCTGCTGGCCTCAATGCTGGAGCTGTTTACTGGTTTTAGGCTTGACAGCCTATTATTAACTGTAACAGCAGAGAACACCATCTGTCTGTTCCTGAGCTGTTCCGTCAGTCTGCGGGCTGGGGGTTTTGCTTTTTAGAGGGAAAAGGTGTAATTGTTCTGATTTAGTGAAAGATCTTGATTTATCACACCTAATGAGGAAATTTAAACCCTCAAACATTTTTCTTTTCTTTATGGCCTCTTGATATCCTGAGTGCATTCTCTCTTGACAGCTTTCCGCTTTTCCTAATCATTTGCAGGCAATGTAGGAAATACAAGAAGATGACAAATAGGATGAGGACAGAGTGAGACTTCAAAGATTTTGGGGCAGCTCATTAGCTAACATGTCTAGCTTAACAGGTAGCATTGTTTTTTTCTTTTCATTATTATGTGAACTTTCATGTTCAATCTTTTCCCTCTGTAATTAACAAGACTAGATATTTGTTTTGTTTCTTTTTTTGGGGGGAGGGATTTTTTTTGTTAAATGAACTGTTGTCTACAGGTGGCTAAATTTGGAGGACCTAGAACCTACCAACAGACATCTGACAAAGGAATGGTAGACTGGATATACTTGGGACGAGCTTTAAGATAAATCTCACAGGAACTGGAAACACTATGAGCAGGTGTTTTTGGTTTAAGCTACGATGGAGCAGTTTGTTCCCTGTAGAAACAAGGAATGAAAGTTCATGAAGAACTGAAGCACAGGAGAAGGACTCACCTTGGAGAAGTTTGTCTCCCACGGGGGGAACCTCAAAGTGGAGCAGGGTAAGAATGTGAGGAGAAAGGTTTGGCAGAGACAATGTGTGATGAAGTGACCACAAGTCCCGCCCCCAATCCCCCTGTGCCACTCGGGGGGAGGAGGTTGAGAAAATCTGGAGTGAAGCTGAAGGAAGGGCAGAGTGCCAGGAAGGTGTTTTTAGGTTTGTTCTTATTTCTCATTATGCTAATCTGTTTGATTTGCAATAAATTGAATTAATTCCTCCAAGCTGAATCTGTTTTGACCATGATGGCAATTCATGAGTATTCTCTCCCTGTCCTTAACTCAGCCCAGGACTCTTTTGTCATTTCTTTTCCCCCTTCACTTGAGGAGGCAGAGTTATAAGGAATATTGATGGGCTCCTGAGAGCCTACCACCATGGCAGGCTCAAAGCTTTTGGAGGGCCCTTCTTTCAAGGTTAATGTAATCCTCATGAGCACTGAGGGTCTCTTCTGCTGTGCAGAAGAGACCTTCTGCAGCAGCATGAGATGAGGAGGGAGAACTGGTTTAGAGGTGAGAATTCAGGCTGGCTTCGAAAACGACTTGCTGGCTTCCTGAAGAAAAATCCCTGAGCAAAAATCCCTTCACCTTATCTGCGGGGAAGATGCTGCCCCTGGGCATATTTGCTCCCCACTGTGTTTGTCAGCACAGTGAATACTGTGCAGAGCTGCTGTGCTGCTTAGTACAACCCCAGCCACCAGTGTGTGGTGGTGTTGCTTTTGCAAAAGCCAGGAGAAACTTCCATCAGCGAGTAAGTGTGATTTTTTTATCCTTGCAAAATGCAGAGCCAAGCAGCACAACGTTGGTTTTTGCACACACACACACACACACTGCCCCCAGCCCACCTTTTTTTCTGGCAGTGCTGCTGTGAAGGATTACACCTCCAGCCCTTGTTTCACAGGTGAGGGATTTTCCGGCCTCTGCTCAGGCAGCAAGGATGGATGGTGTCCACTCCCAGGCTCAAAAAGGGAGTAAGGCTTCCCTGAGGAAGTGGGGGAAGAAAGGCTTGGGGGCAGCTGCCACCCCTTGCAGGTGACAGTGACACCCCCACCTGCTCCCTGGTGGCTCCTCCCCAGGGTTTGCACTGCATGGGCCTGAATCCAGCTTATTGCTAATTAACAACAAATTAATTATTTTATACTGTAATAATACTTCACTCTTCCCATAGGGGACTCGGACTGCTATTCATTACATTCTTAGTGCAGTAAAAGTGAAAATGAAGAAGAGCCAGTTGATACTATAATTATAAATGGCCTGGATAGATGTTGTGGAAATAGTTTTCTTTTTTTCCTTGAAGAATTGATGAAAGGTTAGACTTGCTTTGTAATAGTTAAAGGAAGCAAAAATAAGCCCTCCACACTCTGCATTGGTATGAATGAGAACTGAACAATGTGTGACTTTACACAGAAAATAAGATGTTTTACCTTAAAATTGACATTTTGAGCGTCAAAACCAGATTTGAGCCAGCAAGACACGGTATTTTTTTAAGTGGTGTTCTTTTGCCTAGGTTGGTTCCTGGAAAACAAACAATAAATAAAGAAACTAACTCTCCAACTTTTTACCTGTATTTTTTTCTCTCTCCATAAAGGCTCTTCACTGGAACAGGTAAAGAATGGATAAGCACTATTTTTGGGTGGGATTGTGATCTATGATGAATTAATAACAGCAAAGTAAAGTACCCAGGCTGTGTGCTGAAAAAAAAAAAAAGGCAAGCTGGTCTAAAGGTTTAGGGAACTGAAGTCCTAATTTGCAAAAGATCAGTGAAGGTGATACAATTCACATCACTATCACATCCTTTTGGTAAAGATGCCCATGAAGTGTTCAGGCACATCTGCACAGCAAGCTGTGAGACCTGAGAGCCATCTCCCAGCCCAGCTGGACCTGTGGAGGAAGGGGGTTGTGGCTGCAGACTTCCTTGGGTGGAAGTGGCACCTCAGAAAGCTTCACCTGGGGCCTCAAGGTGGAGGAGCAGCAACTCATAACCCGCTGGGGTTTCTCAGAGAGGTGATGCCACCAGGGTGCCAGGGTTCCCTTCTCTGGGCACAGACAGGTATCCATTGTTGTTCTTGGCCTGGGCCAGCAGTTTCTGAAATGGCTTTTCAGGGCAAAACCAGAGAGACACAGTCTCACGCCCCAGGACTGGCTAGATGAGGTGTGAGGGTTGGAATGAGCGAGGACTGTGAGAGGGAAGGCAGAACAGCAGCGTCGGGGACTTTCTGCGCTTTGGCACTGAAGTGCTACCCCTGCTTTTCAGCCAGGTCTGCCTTTCCATCAGGCACCAGCAGCACTGGGTAAGCCTCACTGCTGCTGCATGCCTGCCTGCCTGCCTCCTTGCAGGGCTTGTGGAAATGAACCTTAAAGAGGCTTCTCAGGCATTAGGGAGTTATTGTGGGAGTCACCAATGTTACCCCATTTGATAGGGCACAGTGTTTCAGAGCAGGGAAGTTCGGTGTGCTTTTTTTTTGCAGCAGAGACCTGCAATAAGACAGCAGCTTCTCTAGAGAGAGCTCACATGTTTCAGACATTATTTTCAAGATAACAACGGTAAAAATATTTGTACTGCTGTGTGATGGAAGCCACAGGCATTAGTGCAGCTGCCACCACCATCATGCTGCTGGTGAGTCACTGGTGGTGAATGCCACTGTAATGACACAGTGAGAAGCTTCAGCATGTCCAGCTTGCTGAGCCCTTCCAGTGCTCTAGACACTGATCCATTTTATGAGAGACCTCAGTCCAAGAGCATAAAGGCCACTGCATCCCAGACTGTGTGAGTGCAAAATGGCTTTTCAGCTCTCCATGCCCCATGCTCACCTGCACTTAGAAGAAAGGGCAAATTCACTGGGTTTGTAGAAAAAAGTGTGTTTATCTGGGTCAAGGAGACCACCAGGCATTTAAGTCCTGCTCTGATTTTGTCATCCACTCAGAGCAGGAGGAGGGCCAAGGATGTGGCACCCCTGGCAGAGCACAGAGCTGTGGTGGTGTGAACCATGAATTCACGGATGAATTCAGGGATGAGCATCCATCTCCTGGAAACAAAAGAAAGCAGCCTCTGTGAGCGCAAAACCAGCACATCCAACAAAAGGGCTTGGTGTGGGAGGGAAGGGAATGTTTGACACTGACCTCCAAACTCAGCCTAGCAACCGGTCCTATCCCAAATGTTGCACTCCTTGCCATCACCATTAGGCAGGCAAGTCTATCAGAACAGACCTCAGGAGATCATCAAGTCCACCCTCTGAGTCCAAGACAACCTCAGCTAGGTTATTCCCAATGAATGTTTGCTTAACCTGCTCTTACGTACATGCCCGGATAGAGGCCTCACCTTTTTGTCCCAGTGCCTCATTGCTGCAGGACTGTCCAAGCTTCATCACCACAGCTTGAACTCATCTCCCCTCCAGTTGTGGGGATTTATTCTTTTTCTACTTCTCCTTCTTAAGTGTTTGAAACTTTCTGTCATGTTCATCTTGAATCACTTCACAATCTTTCTCCCAGTCTGGCACTTTCCAGACTTCTCACTATTCCCATCGTGGACATGAAATGGTTTCCAAAACAGGACACAGCTGCCATGCAGAGAAGGGAATTGCTCTGGATGTGTTGTACATCATAACCTTCTTGCACACCTTACAACCTTACCTTCTTTTTTCTTGCTTTTCCCACAGCAGCAAACCACTGCCACCCCCTCCCTGGTTCTGCTGGACACTGACCAGTTGTGGCTCCCCATTTCCTGGGCTCTTCAGGTGGTGGAAAGCCATCTCCACAGTTTCCACCAGGTCTGCCTGAACATCAGCACTCTTCAGAGAGCTGGTTTTGAAGTTCTGCAGGGCAGGGGTGAGTTCTAGGACATTGCAGCTGCCTGCCTGGTGTTGGCCTAAACACATCTCCACCAAATAAGCAGTTCCATCTCTGCTTCAGCATGCTGTGCAAAGCAGGCAAAAAAGTCTGAAACTTTGATTTTTGTTTTACATTTTTAAACCAGGTTAAAAATTACATGCATCCTGCTCAGTCTAGCCAGTCAGGAAGCTGGGAGCTGGTTTGTGTTCAGGGTTACCATTAATTTCAAACAGAGCTGGCGTAGGGGGAGCTTCTTGATCTCTAGGATAACTTCCACTCAGCATTAGCCACACCAATTTATCTGGCAGCTCTGACCAGAGAACAGCTCACGGTCTCCAAGGAGTTCACAGGTGGCTTGGTAAATAAAGCGACTCTGGTGTGCCTGAATCTTTTCCTTCTGCATTTTTGAGTTTTTATGGGGCTTGCTGAGGGGTGGGCTGTCAACAGCAGCTGGACACGAGCCCCAGGGGTACCCAGATGGCCGAGAAGGCCAATGGCCCCTGGGCTGTCCCAGCCATGGTGTGGCAGCAGGACCAGGGCAGTGACCGTCCCTGTGCTGGGCACTGCTGAGGCCACACCTCGAGTGCTGTGTGCAGTTCTGGGCCCCTCACGACAAGAAACTGAGGGGCTGAAGCGTGTCCAGGGAAGAGAATGGAGATGGGGAAGGGTCTGGAGCCCCAGGAATGGCTGAGGGAGCTGGGAAAGGGGCTCAGCCTGGACAAAAAGAGGCTCAGGGGGGACCTTGTGGCTCTGCACAACTCCCTGACAGGAGGGGGCAGCCGGGGGGGAAGTTGGTCTCTGCTCCCAGGGAACAGGGACAGGATGAGAGCAAGCAGCCTCAAGTTGAACCAGGGGAGATTTAGATTGGATGAAAGAAAAAATTTCTCCCCAGAAAGGGCAGGGAGGCATTGGAGCAGGCTGTCCAGGGAGGTGATGGAGTCACCACCCTTGGAGGGATTTAAAAGACGTGTAGATGTGGCACCTGGGGAAAATGTTTAGTGTTGGGCTTTGCAATGCTGGGTTAATGGTTGGACTCTCTGATCTTGAAGGTCTTTTCCAACCTAAATTATTCTATTATTTCCTGAAATTTCTCATAAATTCACATAATTCCTGAATCTAGTGACTTTTAAGTGAGTCCCTGATACCCCAGGAATTGCAATTAAATATAAAGACATTAGCAAGAAAGGAATTTCTCCCAGCTGTTGTGTGCATTGAAAGACGCAATTTGGAGCACACATGTTTCAGTGCACTAACATTACACACCTTTTTTCTCAGTCTAGACAAGCCTTCAGCATTCCCACCACACCACCAGAAATTTCACATTCTGAGGAGAAGAAAAGCCTCAGAAAACTCCTCACCAACTTGCAAAACACACTGCCCATGAAAGAGAGTGCTTCCCCTTCACAGCTCACTCAGCAGAACTTTAATATCTACAGCAGAAACAGCTGCTGAAGAGAGAATGTGAGATTTAGAAATGAGGGTTGCTGGTGCATGCCTGTCCAGTGACTTGGTTTTGTTGGGTTTTTCTTAACCACAGGCATAAGAATATGCATCACAAAGAAAAGAGCACAGAAGGGAGAGAAAGGAGGAGAAAGCTGATTCTTTACTCCTCCTGGGGTACAAAAGGGGCTATTTTGATTCTGCAACCTACTGCAGTGCACTGTTTTCTTCATGTACATGCTGTTGCTTCTGTGTTTTTGTTGCACTCGTAGTTTGCCAACCTTTTTTGGGTTGAGGTGGAGGGAAAGGTATGTTCCTATCACATGCAGTCAGACACCATGGAAAATGTGATAGCTTACAGCATAGACCCTCTGTCAGTGGAAAAAAAAATATGACAGCATAAACCCCACATTTTAGTCTTTGAAAAAAAATTACCCTTTAAGGTCTTTCTGCCCTCTTTCATGCTGGGCTGAGACTCCTTTCTCAAACCCACTTCAAAGCTCCCACTTTGATAACTGGTGCTGAAGTGACCCATCTTTCCTCAGTACAGCTGAATTAACCTGATGCAGAGGACAGGGTGCAAGTGTCTTCTGCCTGCGCTGGGCCAGAAGATTCAAGCACAAAGATAAAACACCAAACAAAACCCAGTGACAGTCCTTCTGTAACAGCAGCATCTGAAAATGCAGTTGGCTCAGGGCTCTGCAGCACCAGGACTTGTGAGGTGCACAATAAAATAAGAGTCCCTGGTCTTTAGGGTCAGAAGAAAGGTTGTCAGACAGCAGCACACCGATCAAGTTTCGGTGCTGAGTAATTAAAAGAGTCTCTAGCTAAGTAACATGCCTTGTTTTACAGTGAGAAAAGAAATAATAAAAAAGGCAGAGGAAGAGCTTATCTGCTCCGGATAAGTGCAAGAAATCGTTCCAGCAGATTGTTGGTAGACCATCCCACCCACACAGCAATTAAATGGGACACATTTTAATGATGCTTTATCCTTTCAGCTGTGCTTTCAAGAAGATTATTTTTTTCCCCCCTTCAGAGCAGAATGACTTATCTCATAACTTCTGCATGAAAGTTTAGCTGTTTTGTTAGCTTTGCTCTCTGCCATGTGCCAGGTACCCTCCAGGTCGCCCTGACACCAGAGCCCTTTGCTCCTGGGTACATGTTGCAGGACTGCTATGACAGCTGAGCCCCTTTAGCAAATATCTATGCTGGGATCCCAAAACAAATAATTTTCTGCTGCTCTTTGCGCCGTGGCAAGAATGCAACCCACTTTAAAACAACGAAATCAAACTCTTTTTCTGGAGTGCTGCACCTTTAATAATCTATTTCTGAGTGCTTTAACAACTTCCCATCTGACCAAATCATTGACCCCAAGAAAGTAGCCACTTCACTTATTGTTTAGTAAGAAAGTCCCTGGCAGATCTGCTGAACAGAGCAGGATGGTGAAAATACAAACTACACAGGCAAAGGAACAGATCTGTACTTTGTGGCCATGTCCTGGTCCTGCCTGAATATTTTCATTTCTGGATTCTCACTATTCAGAGGCCAGCTGGAGACCAGGTTTGGGCAACCACAAACCAAAGCACACCACCTGCTTTGCAGACCTTAGAGCAAGAAAATAGAGAGGATGGGTTAATACAGTTTAAGAGGGGACAAGGCAAGTGAAGTGACCTGCCAAATGTCACCCACCGGGGAAAGATCTTTTTAATTACAAATAAAGAAGGTAACCCAGTGAAGTAAATTTTCACCACACTCCTGATCACTCCATCATACAGTTCAAAGGCAAAGCCTGTGTTTTTTTGTCTTAGTCTGACCAGTGTCAATCAGCAATTGAAGAAGGAGCCCTTGCACATGTCTAAAACCAACAAAATGTCCAACAGCTGTAGAAGATAAACCAAAATCCTTGGAGGAACTTTATATGTTATAGAGTTGAAAATGAGAACTATTCTGCTACAAACAGAAAGAAATTACTTTGAGACATTAAAATGGAGAAACATTGGTAAAGCTGAGACCATTTCCACAGTGAGGCACCAAAGACAGAGGACCAAAGGGTAAGCTGGCATAATTCTAGTCAGGACCCACTGGGGCACCCACCTACAGCAGCTGGAGCTCATCATTTTGTTGAGTGGGACTTGCTGACTGATGTCCTCCCCTCTGGAGGTGCTTGACAGGCCTCCTGTGAACCTTTGAGCTGCCAGATCTGGCCATGCAGTGGCCACGTGGTGGCTTGGACCCCTGCAGCTGCTTCTAGCACAGAGCTGCCTGATGGCTCAGGGAAGGAGACCATCCCAGCCATCCTGCTGGCCAGGGCAAGGAGCCCTTTCCTTGCCAGAGGGGCTGGGGAGGGTCCTCTGAGCTCTGCAGGCACCGGAGTTGGAGGCTCAGAATGAGATGGTGGGGGTGAGCTCTGCCAGTGCATTTCCCAATCAGCCTCAGCTGGTGCTGTGCAAGAATTTTGGTGCTCGCCCCACGCTGACCTCTCCTCCCTGTGTGGTCTGTGTGACACACTGCCAGATGCAGCCCTGCTGTAGTCCTCAGAGCAGTTCAAGGTTATTAAAAGAAAAAAAAAAAAAGAAAATAAGGGGGAAAAAAGAAAAAAAACTAGCTCTCTCTTCTGAGAATGGGATGGTGCCCAACAGATGCAATGAAAAGAAATTAAATGGTGCTAATTTGTTGATTGCTTTCACTGCCATGAACACGGAAGATTAAATAGCAAATTTATAACCTGACTGCACTCCAGCTGAAAAATCACAGTGTTTGGAAGAGAAAAGCCCCATAAGAGTGCTGCTGGGATATTTAACTGCTTTTTCAATTGTTATGACCCACCTCCATGCCTATTTTACAAGACATTTCTTTTCCTCTTCTGCTCCAGTTTCACAGGTGCCTGGTGCAGGAAAAGGAAAAGGAAATGAGGCAAACTTGGAGGAGGACAGAGGCAAAAAGGTGGGCGGAAGCAGGGCAAAGGGAAACAGAGACATTATTTGAACAATGCTCAGACTTGACATTTGCAGGGTTTAACGTGTGACAAAGGCTCATTCTCGAGAGCAAGGGTGGACCTGTGGGCCTCAGAAGGAAGGCAATGTTGTTGTAGGAAGCAGAGAGGAAGAGGCCAGTGCTCTGACTCTTCTATTTGGTCATCAGGCTGGGGGAAATAAGATTTCCTCATGTTGAAGGCCAGCAGCAAAGGGAAAAAGCAGCAGAGAGGACTTGTTCCTCTGGTGTATCTCTGGACATCAGACTGGCTGCTCAGGAGGCCAGGATGGCTCCCACGTGCTTTCTCTTTGAGGGCTGCAAGACAAACAGGCAAAGCAAAAGCCTGAAAACCAGTGATGCTGTACTAACAAGGGGACAGCATCACTTTAAATCTTCCCTTTTATTTTAAAAATGTGATTATGAGCTCCTAACACCACAGGGAATGAAAACTAAATGTGGAAGCGCATAAATACAATGAAGAGAATATTTTATGAGAACAGCCTCAAATAGGGAGGGAAACTTTCTAGTGAACGTCCCAGTGGGAGAAGTGTTATGAGCACTACTCTTCCTTATCTGCATCAGCAGTTCCAGTGATCAAGTGGGAGGATCAAGAGGAACTCACCATTTCTGCCAGTAAGGATTTGGATGGCTTGCAGATGGGACAGGAGGACACCAAAATTAATGACCTTCAGGACCAATCAGTGTTAAATACATGCATGTGTAGGAAGGTGTTGATAATGGCCTGTAGTAGGAAGCAACTCTGAGTTACCCTGCCTAGAGCAGATTGTTAGTCAGAGTTGTGACCTTACTTTGCTTTTCCCCACCTTCACCCCAGGATAAAAAATTGAGCAGCTCTTGCCTCTATTCTGGCTCTTTCTCATTTGCTCCTTCCCCTGCAAGCTGGCTCTGCTGAGCAACCTGCAGCACTGGTGATCCCAAAACCACATTTGTCTCCCCTCTTCATCCTGTTGCCTGCAGGAGTGCCAGGTTCTGGCTGACAGGCTGCTCTGCCTGAGTACTTGTGAAACAGAGAGGCTGTGCCAAGGAATAGGCACTATGTCTGAAAACTGAGCACACGGATCAGTTTGGCCCTAAATAAGGACATAAAATATATTACAGTGTGTGAGTGTTAGAACTGATCCAAGTTTTCACATTCTGAAATGCTGAGGCGAATTACTAATCTAATTTCAAGGGGGAAGGAAAAGCAGGGGAAAGAGTCCTTCAAAAATGTTAACAATTTCTATGCCCCCTGCTTAGCATCCTGTACAGATGAGGGGTGCTCTGCACAACCCATGCTGGGTCTTGGTTGGGAGTAGGTGGTGGCTCTGGCGTTGGACTGAGACCAAGGCAAGACCCAGGGTCATGTTCACAGTCACCAGCACTGGGTTTTACAGGCTGCTCTCTGTTCGATCCCATAAGATTTTCCCTACCTGGTATGCTGGCAGTTCTGCAAGACAACATTTTGCTAACCTCTCGGAAGACTTTCAGGAATTTCCACAGGGGGGAAAAAAAAAAAAAAGAAAAACAAACAGGAGGCCAGGCCCTGGAGCTGCACTGCAGCAAAAATGACAGAGGGGAGTTTGGAGGTTGGAATTCAGGGAGGTGTCCTGACAGCGGCAGCATGGGCCTGCAGTGGTGAGGTGGCCTTGTGTGCATGGCTGTGGGCAAACTTCTTCCTCCTTGGGCCAGCTGTGGTGGCCTAGGCTGTAAAGGTCTGCATGCCAGAGCTGCGTCTTAGCAGATATTGGTGTGGCCACTGGCCCCTCGTCTCAGGTGGTGGCTCTGTGGCCACTCTAATACAGACAGAAAGGCTCCAGTGCAGAGCCCCGTCCTTCCCAGTTAGTCATGTTGGGTTCATGGGAAGGAAAGAATCCTTGAGCTCCTAAGCACCCCAGCTGAACTGCAAGGAGAGTATCTGGTGAGTTCACTGCTATCCACCCGGGTTGCAATCCCCAAAAAAGGTAGATCTACAAGTGTACAAAGCTGAAGGTATCGTCAAGGCAGTGAAGACATCATTAGGATAGCCTCACCTCAAAAAGTTTCATGGAACTCCACAAAGGGTCCTTTGCCCAGAATTGCTCCACTCAGCTGCTTCCTTTTTACAGCCCAAACAGCATGGCTAAACCTCAGGAGGAGGTGCAGGGTGAGGGGTGAGAATGAATTCTCTTGGAGCACAGGACAGCCTACGAATGACTCTCCTACCAAAAATAAGCCCAGGACACCCAGCACATGAGAACATCTTGGACCTAGGGGTGTTAAGTGTATCCTAGGACACTTTTTCCAGCCACCAGTGCCTACAAAGATGTAAATGGCTTAGAGAGGGCCTCTGCTTTACCTCTCTTGATTGTTAGCAGCAAAGGCAACTCAAAGCCTGATTTAAGTGGGAGGTGAGACAAAACAAGCACAGTTGTTTTTTTCTAATATTGCTTTCCACGATGTGGATTTCATCAGAAGGTTTTAAGCCACCAAGCTGCAATGGCTGTAAGAACAGATGGAAGGTATCACTCCTGAGCTGGAAGCTGCCATCTCCCATCAAGCAGCAGTGTCCAGTGCTCTGCTCCTGCTCTGCAGCAGAGTTACCTAAGAATAATATTCCCACAAAATCTATAGCAGTTGAGTAAGACACATCCAGGCATTTCCACATGGAGCGTGGCTCTATCAGACACGGCAAACAATCAATTCTTACTTCAGCTTAAGAACTGAATAGTATTTTGTGGGAAAAGTAAACAAGCAGGAAAAGCAGAGGGGAAGCAGACGTTAAGTGATGCCATGCTGATTCATGAACACCCACACTTCCATGACAAAGAGGTCAACAGTCCAGAAATCTGAGGCCTGGAGGCTTCAGTTTTGACGTCACAATTACCAGGGTGTAAAGCACAGGTTGTCATGAGTGAGGTGGGGAAAGAGTGGAGCTCTTAATAAACCAGAGAAAGAGGACTGTGTACAGAACAGCATTTATTCCTTATCTCCTTACCTCTCTCTTCCTTATATTCCTTATCTCTCTCTTCCTAGAGAGTGATCCAGATTACTCCTTGTCTTCCAGGAAGAAAAACATGCAGGAATCACACACGTGATAGCATGGGGCCAACCTGGATGGTGAGCAATTCTCTTGCACTCCATCTTTATCCAGACCTCCAACTGTAGCTGTCTAAAATAGGATACATCTTTCTTTGTGGCGAGCCAACTGTACTGCATACCAAACCAAAACCAGTGGCAGTTCTAAAAAGCACATTCCAATCAAATCTGTCTTTATCTCAAGCCCTTCATGCCCCATTTTGGGTGCCAAAAAGGACTGCCAGCGAGTAAGTACCACACAGCCGCTCGCTCACTCCCCCACCAGTGCAATGGGGGGAAAAGTGGAAGAGCAAAAGTGAAAAAACACATGGGTTGAGACAAAGGCAGTTTAATAGGGAAAGCAGAAGCTGCACACACAAGCAAAGCAAGACAAGAAATTCATTTGCTGATCCCCATGGGCAGGGAGGTGTTCAGCCATCCCCAGGAAAGTTGGGCTCCATCACTGGTGGCTTGGGAAGACAAACATCATCACTCCAAATGTCCCCCTCTTCCTTCTGCCCCAGCTCTGGGTGCTGAGCCCAACACCACATGGTCTGGAATATTCCTTGGGTCAGCTGGGGTCAGCTGTCCTGGCTGTGTCCCCTCCCAGGTCCTTGTGTCTTCTCGCTGGCAGGGTGTTGTGAGGAGCAGAGAAGCCTTGTTGTGCAAACACTGCTCCTCAATAACTAAAACATCCCCGTGTTATCAACGCTGTTTACAGCACGGATCCAAAACACGGCCACACTCCTGATACTGTGAAGGAAATTAATTGTGTTCCAGCCAAAACCAGCACAAAGAGATTGCCATACACTGGGTATCACAGGTATACTCTGCTCCAGCTGTCCTTAAATGTGCTCTTTCCGTGGCATTCTGTAGCAAGTGAAATTGCTCACTTTTTTTTCTGACATAGGGTACTTTGTGCTACCTTGCATTTACTTCAGGTAAAAGCATCCAAACAGGCCATCAACACAGAGCGTAACAACTTGTGACCCTGTGGGAACTGGTAGCTTTGGGCTACTACGCCCCTGAGTAAATGGAAATTTATCTTGATGCCCTGTCTTGGGAGTTCTGGTAGATGAAGCAGGCATTGTTGTGTTGATTAACATGCCCTTTTGTGTCTCTGAGAATTTCTTCACGACTGAAAGGGCTAAAATCTGATTTCTCTGCAGGAGGTTACCACCCACATTATGGGAGAAGGAGATCAGAGCATGTGTCTGCACCTCTGCTGCTCTGTTCCTGGTCAGGGATTTATTTCTGTCTGTCAGTAAATGTGCTGGGCAGTGAACGGTGGTGGCTGAGACAAAGGCATGTGCCCCTTCCTGCTGCCCCTTTCCACAGAAGCTGAAAACCTTTGGTAGCAGGAGAATGAAAGTGAGCAGCACCTCGACACCTGCCCAGCAAGGATGGAGAGGGGGGCACCATTCAGGTCCAGACAGTTTCTGAATAAGAGACAAGTGTCAGGCAAGAACAATGCAGAGGACCAGAGAAGAAAGGGATGGATTGCCTGGATACTGCACATTAAGCAGTGTACTGATGCCCTGGAGACCCAGCTGACTTCCCTCAGAGTTGTTTTGTACTTGTTGTTGCAAAAAAACAGCTGAATCTTCACCACTGTCTACTGCTCAAGAAGTCTTTTGCTCTAAATAGACAATTTCTTATGACTCTGAAAAGTTCTGCTGAATGTGTTACTTTGACAAATATTGTGAAACATGATTTCATTACCACTGACGTGTGGTTAGAAAGAAATACCCCACAATCTATCCAGCTTAATCTGCAGCCACAATTTGTCAGACAGATGCAAATTCCAGATTTGCAGCTGTGGAAGTGAAACCAGAGTTCGGTCAGAGTCAGTCACTGAAAGAGCTGTGCTGTGCAGTTAGACCTGCACTTGCGGCATGGTGAACCCAAAATTTCAGTGCATTTCCAGGTGCTGCAGAGTATGAAAGACAGCACAATCCAAATGGGGCAGGACAGGACCAATATCAGAACATGCTTTTCCACCAACACTGTTTTATTAAAAATATTTTATTTTAGAAAAAACTACACAGCAGTCAGAGAAGTCAGCAAGTTTGGGGTTAGGATTGCATCAAAACAACCTACTCCCTTTCAGTTTGAAGCCATTCCCCTTGTCCTGTCACTCCTAGCCCTTGTAAACAGTCTCTCTCCATCTTTCTTGTTGGTCCTTCAGGCACTGAAAGGGGCAGTTCGGTCACCCTGAAGCCTCCTCTTCTCAAAGCTCAACAAACCCAATTCTCTCAGTCTTTCCTCATAGCGGAGCTGCTCCATCCCTCTGGTCATCTTTGTGGTCTCCTCAGGCATATCTCCAACAGGCTGATGTCCTTGCTGTGCTGGGGAAGAGGAAACCACAAAGGAAACCTGCACATACAGAGCAAATTAACGGTGCTGTCAAGAATTCCAGGTGGGAATTCTGGGGCAATTCTTCATTGGCTGTTCTTCACTGTACTGATAGCACGGTGCCCTCTGGAAGCACCAGCCCAGACCACTCCTCCACAGCCGTGTCCCCTCACTGGAACACCACAACAGCTCTGTCATCCAGGACTGGGCTTACCTGCAAGGTTTTGCTGTGTCCCATCCTATCCCTCACCTCTATGCAGTCTGCAGGCTTTGCTTGTTCTTTTCTGCTGGAGCAGAGTGGGATGTTGCTGAGGTCAGACTTGTTATTACACTGCACTCTGCAGTGCAGGCATCCCCCAGAGCAGTTCGCACCGCTTCCAGCTCTCAGCACACACACATCTGCTTCTCTGACCAGGGAAATGAATCAGCAGAATTATCCTATGGTGAGATCTCCACAACAGGTGAGAAATGCTGCTGTCAGCCAAGGTATGTGGAGGCATGAACTGAGGCCTCTGCTGTACTCTACAGCCTTTGTTGTCATGTTGTTATTTACATCAGTTGCCTCTACCAGTTACAAAACCAGGTTTTTGTCACACCTGCCCAAACGTCCTTTATCTGAACAAAAATTACATCCCTAACAACAAAATGTGAGCCTCTTCTGTCTTATGAAGTTGATGAATTCCAGCTCCATTGGTGAGGATGCACCAGCATGGAAAACTATCACCACCCAGTCAGAGACGCTGGCAGAAACGACTATGGTTTATCTATCCAGTTTGGCCTTTCCTGTCTGAGTACTAAAATCTGCTAGACAAGATCTCAGGCTTCAGGTGCTATCAGTTTCCATTTAAAAGGAGCACTGAATTTTGTTCTGCTGATTCTTGCCTAATATATATAGTAGTGCACACCTTTCTCTTCAGCACTTTTAGTCAGAATTTCTTAAATTCCAGAGTTTTCAAATTCAACACTTGCTAGGCAGTCTGTAGGTGTAAATCAGATTTCCACTGATTCTAGGACATCACAATATCTGAGGATCTGACCTTTTAAGCTGACCATATTTGCCCTTCTAGGTCTGTCTGAGTAAAGGCAGATAGTTCTTTCTTTCCACTTTGGGAATTCTGCCCGCTTCAAACTGTTTCTGAAACCACTCCTGGGATAAACAAGAGCATTTTATACGGGTAAGATATGACTTTTCCCTAACAGCCAAATTAAGATGTGTTATCTGATGAAATACAAGGCCTTATGCTTGCTACATGAGAACAATACCTATTTTAAATGCCAATTCATAACATCTTTACTTTAAATCACTTGGACAACTGCAATGTATTGTTTTTGTTCCCGTGTAAAGGTCGAAGTGTCATAGTGAACAGAAGTTCTCTACAAATACTAGGAGCTAATACTCTGCATGACTAAATGCTTGACAGAGAAAACATATCACTTAGAGCAGACCTGGACAGAGCAGCAGAGTTTATAAAAATCCTGGATCAGACTTTCTGATATGCCTGTCTGAGGACAGCATGCCTGAAGGGCAGCAGAAGTGACACAAATGGCTTTTTGCCATCACCTCACACTGTATTTTCCCTGCAACTTTATCTCAGACCTCATCATATCTAAAAGGCATGAAGGCTTATGACTCTAAAAGCATGTGTGTTTGTGTCTTAGTGCGGTCTCGAACTCTCAAGCATTTGCTGCTTTTTTGTTTTTTTAAAAAAAAGGTCATACAAATGACAAAACAAAGAAACAAAAAAGAAAGGCCCAGTTTTGATCTCACTTTTATTTTAATCTTCACAAAATTCGTGGTTCAGAAGAGACATAGGGGAGGTGTAACCAGGATTATTGGGGTGTTTGTTGTTTTATGGCACTATTGAGAACAGTTTTATCAGGAAGGCTGAACACCAAATTGTATTGCAGGCAGCTTCCAAGAGCAACTTTTTGTTTTAAGACCATAAAAGGCAAAAATAAACTGCCTTTTTCTGTGTGATCAAAGACCCAGCATAAAAAGTGTCAGGAGGACCTTAAATGCCAGTTCCTGTCCTCCCAGTGTGTGTATCTTGGACTTCTTCCAGTGTGGGAGCAAGATGGACTTTTATTTTTATTTTCCTTTTAAATGGGAGAAAGCTGCCAAAATACATAAGGAGAAGGATTAGAGCCAGTTGCTTTTTGTTGGTTCTTCGGTGGGAACACTGCCAGGCAAAGCCGTATGCTGAATTCCCAGGGAATTTCACTCTCAAAAGCCAGCTTCTGGATTTCCCTCATTTGGGAAGCTCTCCCTGAAAGAGACATTCATATCTAGGAATCAGCTCAATGCAGAATTGTTGTACTGGCAAATTGGCTGCTGTCTATTCAAATGCTGCTCTGCATAGAAGCCTTTGCTAATTTTTTTTCCTTTTTTTTTGGTTTGGGGTTGTTTTTTGTTTTGTTTTGTTTTGTTTTTTTTCCATTAGGTTGGGATGCCTGGTGAGCTAGGCATGTTTCAAAAGCAGGATTGCAGAGCACCCTGGGTAATCCAAAGTGTGCTCTTACAAAAGCAGGAAGAGACCGTTGCTCTTGGTATCAATAGCTGCTAACACTGACTCTCCAGGGTCACTTGCCAAGGCTGAACAATCGGCCACAAACACATTATTTCTGTCTTCCCGGGGCCTGTGACGGTGTTGCAGCTGTTATCCTATAAAGGGACAGAGGGATGTCTCTTGCTACTCACCTACCCTGTGCCAAACATCCTCACACTCCTGTGCCTACCCTTTAGCTCTGTTAGGTGGTCACATCGTTGGGGAAAAAAGGAATATTTCTAAAGGAAGCTGCAGCTTCCCAGAATCTTCTTGCTTGCCTACATAAGCAGAGGAAAAGGATGTGAGAATCAGACAAAAGATGCAACTCTGAGAACCGTTTTGACATGGCAACGGTTTTGTCAACTCAAAAAAAAATAATTCTTGGCAGGAATCACACTTCTTATTTTTCATGTGTCAAGGAGAGATTTCCTTGAGGCTTTCCAATAAAATACTGTACTGTAGAAAGGCTAGACCCATGATTAAAGCATTAGACAGGGCATCTGGATTTTTCTTCCTTGGAAGATAATTTTTACGTGTCTGTGTATCACTTCATGCCTTTATATTTCACTCTGTAAAATGGGTACAGTAACATTTATGTATTACGAATAAATTCTTGAGCTGTTTTGAGATATTCAGAGGCTGTGGTGATAAGAACAACAACAAAAAGTGCTCAGAAATAGCAGTATATATTACAGATACTACACAGAAAAACTAAGCAACTTGTCAGACATTTCAGTTGGCTTCACCAGATAGCAGAGAAAGAAAGCAAGAGCATACATCATTGGCCAAGCATGAAAACCACATAATCCACCTTTAACCTATGAACTTCTGTGATTTTGAAATAGATTATTTTTCTGTTCATTACTACATTAGTAGAGGCATTATTTATCTTTGCAATAAAGTCCAAATGTCCTTATTACTGCTGAACCCTGATGCTGAAATGAAGCTCTTTTAAAGTTAGCAGCAATCATTTGCAATACAGTAAGCAGATGGAGACCCCATCAGAAATCAATGTCCCATTGTAATAGGTCCTGTGTGTCTAGACAGTCAGAGACAGTCCCAGCCTTTGAAAAGATTACAGGCTGAATAGACAAGAGAAACAAAAAATGTGGAGAAGAAGCCAGCAGACCACAAATGAAGTGTTGTGCTCAGGTTCCCAGTGCTGGTCCCTAGTGAAACAGAGATGAGGATGTGCCTGGGGGTGCTGTGGCTGAGTGCCTCACACCCCACCTCCCACTTCAGGCCCAGAGTAAGGACTGCTGAAGGGCTCTGGCTGCCTGTGAGAACAACAATGAAAGAAAGATAACAGGATCATCCAGGGATTCAGCAGCGGAGGAGAGCTGGCATGGTATTTTTCTGCTGTCTGCAGGAGAGAATCATATTTCTTTTGCACAGATGGATGCGCACACAATCAACTTCTGAAGATGCAAAACAAGGGTTTCTGATTTCCACCCAGGCTTACCTGGTGATTACATTAAACCCAGAGATAGCTGTACCTGCATCTGAATAATTTTAATTAGCAAAAATTAATTAGTGCTCGTACACAGCAGTAACTTGCAGTGGACTTGCTTAAGGTTAGTTAAGGCCCAGTTGGGATTTAGCTTCTGTGAAAACAGTCTGTATGACCTCTAAAATTGCTTGCAAATTTCATCCAAACCTGGCAATTAGTTTCCCCATAAGAACTGTGAAAATCTGTGAAAATCTGTGGGTTGATAATTGAAGACAGAAACAGTGATAGTATCTCTCCAGCTGCACAACCTTATCCCACTGGATCTTGGAGTTTCCACGAAGACAAACACACCAGGAACTGGGGTTTCTTTTGTTCATTGTACAACTTGTTTGTAAATACACTTATTGTATCTTAACACTCCCTTACATACCTTTCTTCTCTTTAACAGCAGTAGGATTGAACATTGGTTAAATCAGATCTGGGGTTTTTTTAGTATCTATGCTTTGACTGTGAGGAGTTATTTTTAATAGATATTATTTTTCTTCTTAGCATCTTATCCTGAAGCTTTGATAAAAGCCTGAAGCCCAGAAACAATCCTGTCAAAGTTATTTATCCAACAAAAATCAGTAATGATCTGAAAATGTATGTCTTGGGCTTTATTCGCTGGTCCAGGACTTTCACAGTGTGAAAATCATGAATACATACTGAGAAATCTGCCCCTGGTGGGTTCCCGGTGGGTTTTGCTGCAGCCGCAGCTTTTGGCACGGCCAACTCAGATGGTTGCTGGGATTTTTCCAGCAATCAGGCTGCTCCTCCTGCACATCCTGCCTGTCCCTATCTCTTCTTCCAACCTCTCCCAAGCCTCTAGACAGCCAGAATATTGTTCTGAATTGAATGACCCAACATTTCTGTGGCTAAACCCCCCTCGTCCTAAGGATCCCTGCCTGCTGCTGGCCAGGAATGCACCCTGCTGCCAGCCCATGCCTTGCACCCAAAGGCTCTCCCATGGCTCCTTATGCTCAGGGACTATTTCCCTGTGGTTAGATGTGACACAGCCCAGGCAGATACTCCTGGCAGAGGTGCCAGCTTCTCCCTCAGGGCTGGAAGCATGGCTGGCTAGGCAGGAAGAAGTGGCCTCTTCCCTCACTGAACCAGTGTGTGCCACCAGACTGTGCCAGCTGGCCCTGCCCAGGTCAGAGAGACACTCAGCATCTTGTCCTGGCTGGAAAAGAGAAGCTGAAGAAGAGGGGTTCAGTGGGGAAAGGCAGCCAAAGGTCCCCTGGGAATGCACAGCTGCCAGCTTGCTGCCTGTGATGGTGGTGGTGGTGCTGAGCAGCAGGAACATTCCAGGATGAGGAAAATGTTATTGCATTTGGGGCAGTGCCTACATATTGCAGCAGCCAGAAGAATGTGAATGAATGGCATTATCTTTTTCTTCATTGATCTGGACACAGAAGGCCTTCAATGATTCAGTTTTCTCATCAAAAGGACGTGGGTCTGATGAATCATTGCCTGGCTCTCTGCAATACCAAGGGATGTAGGAGGCACTGCTTTGCATGTACGTGATCAAATTAATAGATCAGATCTACATATCTACATCCAACTACAGAAATCACATCAGTGCTGCTGCTGATCACCCACAAACCCACATCTGCTGAAAGCTTTGCTTAACAGATTGTACTGTAGGGACATTGTGATTTCTGAGTAAGACACAGAACTATCAACATCTCTTTGCTGATGTGCTTAAATGTGCTGGTCCAGACTGTAGATAAATTGCCCACAATATTTCAGTCCACGACTCAAACAAACTTCTTTTATTTTAATATATTTACAGTTTCAACAGCTGAGTTACATAATATTAATCAAAACTTGGCATAGACATGAAAAACAGATGATGCCTTTTTCTTTTAGTGAGGTGGCAACTTACAACTAGAGAACAAATGTCTAAGTTCTAGGAGATGGATTTGGGGAAACAAGCACTAATTTATTACAAGAATCTGAGTCATAGATGAAGAATCCATTTTCTTGAGCACATAACTTTCTATCTAAAAGTATGCTTCAATCCAGCAGGGTTGCATACTAAATAAGAGATTTTTCTTAATTAAGAAAGAAGATAAAGTTCTTATAAGTAAGTCCATTTTGCACTTTTTTTATTTGTGTCTGTCTCTGCGTGCATGCAAAACAATCTGTTAACCATCCTGCTTATAAACTCTACTTGATATTAGGGACTCTCTTATGTTATTCTATACCACACTGCAAATTCTGTTCTCATTGTTGTGCATGCCTGTGACCTTTTGCCTTCAGATTCAGCTGAAGTCCTCTGAGAGGTGACAGAAAGAAAGAAAAAAACCCTTTAACTTGGCTAGCTATAACGGTGGAGGGTCATTAAATCTTGGTGACCAGCTATTCAGTTACAG
Source organism: Aleadryas rufinucha (assembly GCA_013397815.1). Lineage (NCBI taxonomy): Eukaryota > Metazoa > Chordata > Aves > Passeriformes > Aleadryas > Aleadryas rufinucha. The sequence continues at coordinate 319,414 of VZTH01005077.1, forward strand.
TCCATTTAATCATACAGCAGCAAAATAATTAGCAATGGCTCAAGGCAAACTAATTATTCCAATCTGAAACTCGGCAGGGTAACAAGTAAGCTGTGGATGAGGTGGTGATAGATTTAGTACATCTGACAGGCCTGATCTGTGAGGCTCCTGACAAGGAGACTAATGACAACCCAGGAAGTGCTCTCTCTTCAGTCGTGTCAAAAAATGAGGAAAGACTGGGAGCAGAAAAACAGCTGCTGGAAGGAGAGGAAAAGACCACTTTCAAGAGGAAAAAGGCAGAGAAAGAAGGGTTGGGCTCTTTAAAAGCCTCTAATCTAAACCTTAAATTTGCTTGGTCACAGAGGCAGGCTAATGTGTACAGTTTGCCCTTTTTTTTGGATGATATTTTTCTCCCCTCTGTATGTCTTGCATCAGCCAAAAAGTAATTAGGCTTGCTGGAAATCATACGTGTCCTCGGAAAACCATGTGGCAAGCTCAGAGAACTCTTGGACTCGCGGCTTGCGAAGGAATTAGCTGGAGCACGCTGGGTATCAGCATCAGTGCTGGAGGCTGGCCTGTGAAATCCCAGCCACAAAGGCTGTGGAGTGTCCAAGAGACAGAGCCTGAAATTGCAGCAGTGTTGACTCAGCCCATTGGAACTCTAAAGACAATATTTGGGTGAGTATTTACAGGTTAGTGACAGCACAGCCTCTTCCTCTTCGGGAGGTAATCACACCACTGCTGTCTGGTGAGGCCCTAAGAGGCTCCAGGACACCTTAGGGAAGTAAACATTATTCACTCCTGGAAAAACATAGTTGGATATTGTTCTGGTGCAGAGTGGAAATTCAGATGTTCCTCACTAAGACCTCAAAAATCAGGAGATCCACCGAAATGTTTAAGGGATAGTTCTGAGGACAGAATTTCCTGGAATGGAGGTACAAAAGTGTGCCTCCTTTCTGCAGCACAAAAGCTTCCCAAAAGGCAGAGGGGGTAGCAACAAAACAAGAGAGCAACAAAGTGGAAATTATTCAAGTGGGAGCTGTGAAGAAGTTATCATCTTGCTCTGTAAGGCACAACCTGGTGAGTAGCTGTAAATACCAGAAATTACAACAAAATTTTATCATTAAGAAAAAAGTGTTTTTCCACTGACCCTTAAACAGAAGTTAAGAGCTAATGACAGAAGCCAAAGCTCAAACATTATGAGCAAATAATTCAGAATAAAAATGTCAGTGTTTTGGGGAATGAAACCTCTCTCTCCGCAGCAACTTCTGTGATCTTTAGTGCAGGGGGACAGGATAGGAAGAGATGCAAGAAAAAGTGAAATAAAGTTTAAGCTGAAGGGATGAGCTAAGTACAAGTGTTTATTAAAGTCACCACAAGAAATGTGCAACAGGTTTGTAATGAGACTACTTATTTTTCATCCATTGTTATCGTTCTGCAGAAACCAGAGATGATCATAAAAATTACATAAAGGTCCAGATACGAAGGGGACTTCAAACTTCCATGGAAAGCAGTGCCTTAGATTAGGTTCTCCTTTTTCTTTTGAACTGTGTCTTGAATACTTTCATCAAGAAAAGTCCACCTCTTTCCTGGGTCTGATGGCTAATTACTCTCATGGTGATTTTTTTTTTTTCCCTTGAAACTGGGGAAGGTACCTATAGATGTCTAATTTGTGGAGATGGTCCTTAAATGAACTTTTTTCCACATTTGTTTGTCATTGCTTCTCAGCGTGGAGACCTGGGGGCTGATCTCACCCATGATGACTGATGTGAAGAGGGCACTGAGTACTCCTGTCTTTTCTGTGGGCATTTTTAATTAACCTTCCATCCCAATTCAGCATCACACCTGCAGCTTCTTCGTGCTAACAGTCTGTAACAGAGCAATAACAGCCTTTTATTTGCTATGTTTGACATCATTTGCCAATTTGAGCTCTGGCTGAATTTTTCCTTTCCTAACTACCTTTCTGCATGCAGGAGCACAATTTCTGTATTTCTCTGTGGTATTCTTATGTTTTCCATCTCTCTCGTACCTTTCTTTTGTGTGAGAGCTCCTTCAGTAACTCACGGTTTAACCAGGATGTTTTCTTGTTATGACTGTTCCTTTTTCTGATGAAGGGTGTAGGCCAATTTTATGCCTTGAAACTGAAAATATTCCAGTACTCCTGAGCTCCTTTGCCCTCCAAGGGGCACAGAAAGGTGGGTGGCTGGTGCAGCACAGTACTGTTTCTCCCAGCAAATACTGGGTTAGCTGGAGGACGGACAGCAGCTTGCATGTGCCACTTGAGCGAGCTGCTGATAATCAGATGAAGCCACTTCTCACAAAGGGGCGATTTTCTTGCAAAAAGGTGTGAGAAGAGAGCCTGTCCTGCCCGTGCAGATTTGCTGTGAGTCTGTACATCATTTATCTAATAAGTTGAGGTTGAGAAACGAAGAATCAGAGGGGTGCTTCTGCGAGCTGATCATTCATACCTAAGACAGGCCTAAGGCAAATTTATGGCTGCAGGTGAGCACCTGAGGCTTCAAAACATGCAGGAGAAAAAGATCCTTTTCACAGACAATTAGGGAGGAATAGAATTATGAACCTAAGCTACCTGCTGAAGGAACAGAGAAGGCCTTGTAATTGTCATTTACTCTGTGCAGTGAGCATAGAGACAATGAAAGCTGAGTGAACCTTGCCTCCGAAGCACAGTTCTAGTCCTGTACTGCACTAGTCCACCTCCACGACAAAGGTGGACAAGAGATGGACTGCACTAGTCCACCTCCAGTCCACCTCCACGACAAAGAAAGAAGTTGAGGACACCAGTACAAGCGATCCTCACCTCTGTTTGACCCTCCCTACCATTTCACTGACTTTGATAACAGCAGAGAAAGAGCCTACAGATAAAATGTGTTCAAAAACTCCATTTTTTCTCCTGCCAGCAGAACTCACAATCTGGGTATTACCACCCTCCATTTCATAAAACATGCAGCCTCTGGGGAGATTCATCTGAGCAGGAATTCTGCGGGAACAATAGAGAATTTTTGTTATTTGTACTGCAGCAGCACTGGGGGTTCAGATGGAGCTCTCTGACCATTCTCAGCTGGTGAAACCCATGTCCTAGAAAAGCAATGTGTGGGAGGCTGAGGAGCTGCCCAGCCAGGGTCACACAGCACTTGGAGCTCTAAGGTTTCACGCAAATCACAGGCCGCTGGCAGTGAATGCAGGTAGTGAGACCTTGCCCAGCAGCCTGAACCAAAACCTGGTTCAGACAGATTTCCTTCACCTACCATTCCTTCTTTTTCAAACCTGCTTTTTTTCTGCGAACAAACTTTGGCTTCTGGTAGTGATGCCATGATGATTTTTTTGCTTTTTATATATATACCCCCTCTATATACTCTTTTATATAGCTTTCATGTATTCTTAAGGGCCTTTTAGCCCACATACTTCTCATTCTTCAGCTTTGATAACCAGCACAGACCCAATATTCCCTTAAGCCAGGAGACCAAACATCTCAGAAGCCTCAGACACCGAGGCCTTCTCTGGAACACATTTTGTAAACTGAGATAGGCCTGTCCAGGGGGGGAAAGTTCCTCGGGGATGGGGGTTCACTCAGCCTCTCACTGGGGAATTTTTGATAGATATGTTAATTGGTAAGGCCTAAAGTTTTATACCCAAACTATTGTGGGTGTGCATTTCGAGGGTGCTCATGGGGGGGCATTTCAGTGTGCATTTGGATGTGCATTTCAGTGTGCATTTCAATGTGCACTCCAGCGTGCTCCACCTGGAGAGGGTGCACCAAGGATCCTTAAAATAAATACCAAGGTAAAATCCCTTTTTCCCCTCTAACCGTGTTTGGCTCTTGATTTTAAGACCAAGAAAAGGCATCAGTAGCAGACTACTCAGTCAGCCACATGATCACTTAACCTGGCAGTTCTCACTACTTATTCAATATTTAACAGACAGCATTTCACATTATGTTTTCTACAGTTGTTACTTTTGTTTACCACAATGGTGTAGTATCAATTAAAATTATTATGCCTGTTAACTGAATAATGAAATAAAATTAAATATTTTGGAGCATCGTTTAAGAAGGAGTATTATTTGTCTTCTTGGGAATGTTATGTAAGTATGCAACCATGCAGATATGCATGAAATGAATATTCTTGGCAACCAACATATTATTTATTTACTAAGAATGTGATGAATTCTATCATATTACATATCTGAAAAAAACTACTGTTCACTGGCATGGATAACCTCAGTGAAACAAAACTAAGAACAGAGAATTAGAATAGTTTGTAAGAGTAGAGTCAATAATAATATAATTAGAATTAATGCAAGATGTAATTTTTAATGATATGGAAAACAATCATAGAGGAAGACACTTTGAATGTAGTGTATAACCACTGCCTAAAATCTAAGTAACACTTCAAGAGATCCTTAACAAATACATTTATCACAGAATCCATGCCACTGAGGGATATAAAAAGTTGTTGATCCTGATGTTGATGTTTTCCCAATATCAGTAGCTCAGTATATAATGGATAAACTGGGAACAGGCAAAAATTACTCGTCCAGTGTCTAGGTACATCTCAAACAATCCATGATTATGAAAGTCAGGAGAAATCCCATGGCCAGAAAAGGTTTGCTTCCTATCTTATTTAAGGCCAAATGGACTTCACGTTTTAAACTTCTCTTATCTGTCTTATTGTTCATATCAGGCAGACACAAAAAGATATTTGAGTACCACAATTAGCATAGATGAGGGATGAGCAACAATTATTTAATCCATAAATACTTTAATCAGATAAATGGCTCAATCCTTTTTTTTTTTTCTCTGAAGGACTATTATCTGGATTTCTGAAGAAAAATATTCTACCATACATAATTTTCATTGAACTACAAGAATTATTTGGACTCCCCCATCATGTGTAATTTAATATGTTATTGACACTGTTAAAATGGTTTTGTTAAAAAGAAAAAAAAAAAAACAGGGAAAAACCCTACTAATTGAATATATTTCCTTGTTCTTTTTGCATCTATAAAAAGTGTTTCCTAGGAAAGAAACTGGCACAAGACACTTTCTATGAACACTAGTGTGTGAGATTAGACATAGACAGCAAACTGTCTTTTGCCATGCTGGAAAAGAAAGAGCAAATGGGTTACACTTTACTTTTCATAAGAAGTGAAGTGATAATTACAAATTCCTTTCTCCTAACAAAGTATAGAAATTAGAGTCAACTTTGCAACTGAATTTATTAGATCTTATATAGTCACAATAGGTTTTTGTATTAGTTTTTTTAAGATATGTCAGCAGCAGTTTTGCACTGAGTATTCGTAAGTTATTGAATGCTGTACATAAACTGTGAAATCTAACATCACAAAGCAATATGATTTAGAAACAGTATTACTTTAATACATTTGATTAACCTCTGCTCTTTTATCCGTGTCAGCACTCATAACAACCAAACTTCTGGAGTACAGATATTAGTCTAAAAAATGAACTTGAGAAATCAGACTTAAAACAAGAAAAAAATGAATCCTCACTTTAAAGCATTATAAGAAAAAATCTTAAATTTCCTATAAATACCCTGAAGGAGAAAAGTAAAATTCCCAGGATGTTAAGCTTCAGGAGAAACATTTAAAAAATGTGTATATATACTATCATAAGGTTTTCTTAAGTTACCAGCAGGCTAAATGGAAGCCTACTAAAATAATCCTGTTTTCACCAAGATGTGGAAACCAAAAAGAACCTGGTCAGGGTCCGAGAGAGCAGTGACGGGCAGACGTTTCTGGAGCTTCGATGCCATCTGCTGGCTGGGTAAAAAGAGTGCAGTGATCCCGACACATCCACGCAGCACTTTTCCACTCCCGCACGGAAAACTGAGCATGGGCTGTCCCCGCAACTGCCAGTTCCTCACAAAGTGACAGCAGAATTACAAAAAAAAAAAAGCAAACCCAAAAATTTCTTGGGAGTGGGCAGCTCTCCAGGGAATGGAAAAAAAAAGAGGGATAAAAGAAGGACGTAAAAGAGTAAACTGACACCTTGATTCCATGCAAAGAGGGAATGACTGTTTCAAGAAACAGGGAAGTGGGCACCAACTTCACAGCTTTCGAAAGAGTTTCTCCAGCAAGATTCCTTTCAAGACAGTAACCTCTCTGCTTGGGTCCTAAAGTTAGGACAGGAATCTATCTTTAAACAAGAGTGCTTACACTTCAAAGATGAGAGACATGAGAAGAAGCGACAAAAAAACTGCAAGTACAGATGGTCTAAGATTTACATCTTACTTGTAAACCGCAGAAGACTGACAAATAAAACTCCAGGGATAAAAGATTCCAAAGGACTTCATGTCCTTTGAAGGCCCACAGAAGTGAGATTTCTAGTCTATTTTACTCGACTCCAGATTACTGCTGTGCGAGTTTGGACTTTCACCCTGACAAATTCTGTGACACTGACAAAACAGTAAGGCTTCTGAGACACTCCCACTTCAGAGAGCAAATGGCAATGTCACTTGGCAGAGAAAAATGAGGCAGTGCAGTAAGTGAGCAGTAAGATTCGGGAATCTTCTACCTGAAGCAGCAATCAGATACTTGAGAAATACATGTTGAGGCACGAGCTAACTGTTTTTCCCAACCCAATACAGTCAATATATGCATATTGGAAAAACCAGCACTTACATATTACAATTAAATTCTTACTGTAGGGGTGAACAACATTGGCTTTTATAATTGTTTTCCTTGGGGAATGCAGACATGCATCTTCTGGCTAAGCCAATTAATCTCCACTGCAGTCTTAGCTGTGGAGCTTTCTGCTCTTTTGGAGGGTCCTTTGCCCTGTCTTTTTTCTTCAGCAGGATATTAAAAGTGTCTTCTGCAACGCTGGAAGTCTCTGATGAGATCCCAGAATTGCTTGAACCATGGCAACCAGCTGCAGCAATCGTGCATGGCTGCTGTGCTGAATAGCTGGGGCTAATATCACTTGGGTTTCCATGCATGGGACACGTGCTCTGTCCTGCTCCCAGCAGGTAGAAGAGGTTTAATGCATCTTGAGTGCATTGAGTGGCATGTGTACATGGAAAAACATGCAATTCACATGAGCTGCCTGTCTCTGGTGCTTCAGCTGGAAGCAGAAAAGCCCTGTCTCTTGTAAGACGCAGCACACTGATGAGGGTTGTGGCAATTTGAGTCTTCTGCCTCTCAAAGCAAAGTGCTATTGAACATGCATTAGTATTGCTCCAGGGCTAGCTTCTTTCTGTTTCCCCCCTTACTTCTCTTCTGCTCCTTTTTCTGAGTGTGCACATCTATGGGAGCAGGGTCCTTTCAGTCTTTTCTCTCACAGGAGCCATGCAACAGCAGTGATCAGCAGAAAGAGTAATCTATAACTGCTGATAACTCCTGGAACTTCTCTTCTCCAAGTGCCAATTAACTTGGACAGCATGACCTCTCCACTGGGTCTCACCAAAGCTTGGTTAAAGTCTGCCTGCTTTGCCTGATCTGATGTTTGCCCTTTATGCTCAACTTGAATGACTTTATGCTTAGCTTTTAAAGTTCTTACCTCAAGCAAATTATCCCTTTCAGGCCTCTTGCACTTCTAATAATATTATTTGGATGTGACAATTATAGCAGAAATGAAGTTTCACTGTAACTACCAATATTTGTAACCTGACATGAAAGTGAACTCTGCATAAATCCTGAAACAGAATTGCTATTGTTTGGTCCTCTCCTTGATCTCAGAAAACGCCATTTAGCCAAGAAAGTATGAAGACAAACCCAGCAATACCGATCAAATTTGATTTTCTCCTTCACTGAACCTGTTTTCTGACAAACAATTAGTGAATGACTGTTATTTCTTGTTCTCACTGGCAGTAATTTAATTTCCTCTTTCATTTTAATTAAAAAAAAAATATTGTGAAGCTAATTTTCAAGTCATTGCGCTTTGCAGAGTCCTCCCGATGGGAGAGGATTGAGCCACATAGAGCTAAAATCAAAACCATTAGCTGATCGTTTACTTTGGGCAGGATTAGCAGGCAGGCCTCTTTACCCCCAGTCAGGCATCTTACCCACTCCTCTGAACCACTTCTTAAATTTGCAGTTGGAAACTGCAGGAAAAGAAAAGAAGAAAAGATTTCAGTCAGTTGGGAGTAAAGAGGAAAAAAACATGCTACTAAATGCCAAGGAAATCAGCCCTCTCTTTTATTCATATTTGATTTCACTGGTAACCATGGGAAACTAGAGCCAAACCTGCTACCCTCTTATGTACTGCAATCCCTCACTACAGTGCAGACAGAGACAGAAGAGCTGAAATGGAAAAGGGCATATCAATTAAAGGTGACATATCCCTGGCTCAGTTAGCACTAGAAAAGGCTTTACCTGAGAGGTTCAGAAGGGATCCAACCCTAAATATGAAATGGCCAGTTGAACTTGAGAGACCCTGCAGTACTGTTTGGTAACAGAACCCTTGGACAGAGTATTTTGCGGGGACCTGGTGTGTGCAGCCTGAGCCCACGAGTCCTGGTGATAAGCTGGGTATCAGAAACACACAATTTACTAACTGAAGATGCGACACTGGAGTGTACATGCAATCTGGAGCATGGTTCTGGGCTTTGGGAGAGAGGGAAGGCCCCTTTGAGCTAAGAGACTGCCGCTACCTAGAAGCTGAATTTTCTCCCCCACCAAGGTTGACAGGTAGAGGGAACAATCAGTTCATCTGTTTTACATTTCAGCCTTTCACAACTCTGTCATTATTCCGTCTGCCCTAGCTCAATTGTTTGCTGAACCTTGAAATTTGGCTGGTAAGTACTGCTCAGCTGGAATGTGTACTGCAGCCAACTAAGAATCTGTGCAGATCTCTCTTAAAGATAGCACCCAGCACGCTCCTCAGCCACCTAATGAAGCAAGGCAGTGCTTCCCAGTGAGCCTGCTGTCCCATCAGCATTCAAGCACTTGCTGTGGCAGTTGTGAGCAAATATCTGTGGATGCCTTCCTCAAAAATGACATTGACAATGCACAAGGGAAGTATAGGACAGGGGTGTGGGTGGGTGGGTGGGTGTGTGTGTATCCACTCGTGTGTTAGGAGTGTCTAGGCACAACAGCATCATTCAGCTTTAATCATCTGAAGCAATCCAAAACATAAAAATAGTCTTGAGTATCAAGTGCCATCAAAAATGCTGGGTGTTCCACTGATGCTCTTTGCACAGAAGAAAATGATCCACTTAACTCAAGGTCATCCTAGAAACAATTAGCAGCACTGGCATGAACAGGGATCAGTGCCATCAAGGTGCAGCAGGTAAGGAGCTGACTCCAGGAAGACCAGGAAGAGCAGGTGGAGAGAGAGGATCTTAGTTCAGGAGTAAGATCTTTGAGAAATTCTTCAGGGACTCACTGTGAGTTTCCTTTAATGACAGTGTTGCAAAATGTGAAAACACCTTGCAGAAACTCAAGTGTATTAACTCAAAGTTTACAGGCACTGTCCACGTGGAAAAAAATGTGCCTCTGAAAACTGGAAGAAAGTATAAAAATGTATGCAGCATAGACTCCAAACCCTCTGGCAACAATAGTAAGAATTTCTGTGAGATCAGCAGTTGAAAACTGCTGAAAGAGACAGGCAACTGTGTGTAACTGTGTCCTAAATATATCTACATGTCACTGAGAAGATAAGAGCTGTGAGAAAGCCAAGTGCTTCCACAGGGCAGCTGCAAAGCAAGATCCAGAAGCACAAACCATACTAGTGAGATGCTGCGTAGGCTCCAGCGCAAGTTCAAGAAAGATTAAATCAATTCAGAACAATTGCAGAGAATGACAATCAAAATATTCGTGAGAAAGAAGGCAAAATTACAGAAGTTTGGCATGTTTAGTCTCACAAAACACAAGCCAAGAGTAGTACAATTTCTGTACATGAATACAAATGAATGCTGAAAACCTGAGTGGCCATGCTCGCCCAAGACCAAACAGGTTTAAATTGATCCCAAACACATTGTACAGGAGACAGGAAGACATTCAGTTTCAGGAGAGGCAGTTTCTGACTCATGATAATCAGTTGCAAGAGTCATATGGAGTACGATACCCTGAACCAAACAACAACACAAAACCAATTACAAAATCTCTGATTTTATTATATTTTAAGATATTTCTAGGAAATAGGAACTCATATTTTACCTGCTGGCCCTGTCTTATATTCCTGCATTCTACATTTGAGCTAGACCACAGTGTGTGGGCACAGAACCACAGTGTTCCTGCCGTGGTTGAGTTTCTGCTCCCTAGAATTGGTTCTCCTGGGGGAATTCATCCTCCCTGGCACCTGCTGCAAGGGAAAGGCCACTAGGGCGATTTCTGGAGGATGTCAGGGATAACACAGGTGTTAGATGTACCAGCTGGGATGTGCTACTTAAAAATAAGGAAGAACTGGTTAGGGTATAAGTGTAATGAGCCAGACACAGGGAAGTTCAAGATCCTGGGCCAGGCTGGGGAGTAGGAAGGCCAATAGACCTGAACCTCATGACAGAAAGCTGTGGCTTACTCAGGGAAGAGATAGGTGTGAGGCAGCTCTTAAGGGAGCCAGCTCTTGTGGGGTCTGAAGGCCAAAGGAGCTCAAAAGAAAAGTCCATGCTGATGCTCAAGGGTGAAACACAATGGATATTTTAGGTGGCTGGCTTGGCTAAAAAGAAAACTCATGGCAGAGCAATGCAAAAAGAAAAAGATGTATAAGCATGGTGGGAGTTAGGAGAGGTTATGACAGAGATTATATTATTTCTGCTGAGGTGGGCAGAGGTGTGATCAGGAAAACCAAAGCTAAGCCGGGGTTCAGGAAGTGCTTCTGCTGCTATGTAAGAAGTAAATCAGGTAAGGAAATTATGACAAATGGGTTGAGCAGTACATTGACAGCAAATGCAGGCAAAAATGAGGTACTTTGTGCCTTCTTCCTCTCAGTTTCCACTGACACTGTTCCCAGGTGTTTTAGCCCAAAGGCAGGGATGAAGAAGCAGAGCAATTCCAGGAAAAGAGGACATGCAGCTCAGGGGTCTCCTAGAAAATCTTGTCTTGTCCAGTTCCATTGACCTGAGTGCGATTTGTCTGAATGGGGTTGAGTGAGGTGGCTGATGACAGTGTGAGGCCACTTTTTGCCATTTTTGAAAGGTTCCGGAGCCTAGGAGAGGTCCCCGATGATTTTATGTGCACCTAGAAGGCACCTAATGATTCTATGATTCCCAGGGCTCCATCAGGTCACTCTGGCTGGGACAGACAACTCCAAGCACATGAGGCAAAGAGGGTTCATTGGGAGGCTTCAGCACAAAGACCCACAGGCCTTCCCCACATCTCAGCACTGCTGGCCAGCCCTCTGGGCTCCCCTGATTGCTCCCACAAGGGGTCATAGAGATCTTCATAGAATCTTGGAAAGGTTTGGGTTGGAAGAGACCTCTAAGATGATCTAGTTCCATCCCCCTGCTCCATCCCCAAGATCAGGGATGTCATCCACTAGATGAAGTTGCTCAGGGCCCCACATAGCCTGGCCTTGAACATTTCCAGGTAGGGGGCACTCACAACTTTTCTGGTCAAGTCTGTGTCAGGGCCTCACTACCATCTGAGTTAAGATTTTCCTCCATATATCTGTCCTCTTTCAGCTTAAAGCTATTCCCCCTTGTTTTATCACTACATGTCCTTGTAAAAAATCTCTCTCCAAGTCTCTTGGAGCCCCTTTAGGTACTGGAAGGTGTTCTGAGGTTTCCCTTCACTTCTCCAGGCTGAACAACCTCAATTCTCTCAGCCCCTCTCTCCTTAGCAGAGGTGCTCCAGCCTTTTGAACATCTTTGCCGCCTCCTCTGGACCAGCCCTAAGAGGTCCATATCTTTCTTGTGCTGGGGAATCCAGAGCTGGATGCAGCGCTCCAGGTGGGGTCTCATGACGGCAGGGTATAGGGGAAGAATCACTTCCCTTGACAGGTTGCCCCCACTGCTTTTGGTGCAGCCCAGGGTGTAGTTGGCCTACTGGGCTGCCAGCCCACACCACTGGCTCATGTCCACCTTTATATCCACCAGAAGGAACCCCAAGTCCTTCTCCACAGGGCTGCTCTTGATGAATTCTTCTCCCAGTCTGTGCTCATGTCTGGGATTGCCCCAGGTGCGGCACCTTGCACTTGGACTTGTTGAAACTCTTTGGGTTCTCTGGGCCCTCTTCCCAAGCTTGTCCAGGTGTCCCTGAAGGCCCCGTCCTTCAGGTGTGTCACCGCACCCTCAGCTTGGTGTCAGCTGCAAACCTGCTGAGGGTGGCCCTGATCTCCCTGTCTGTGTCACTGATGAAGGTGCTGAAGAGCCCCAGTCCCAGGACACAGCCCTGAGGGACACTACTCATCACGGGCCTCCAGTTGGACATGGAGCCATTGACCACAATTCTCTGTCTGTGTCCAGCCAGCCAACTCCTCATCCACTGAATCCTACACCCTTCAAACCCGTATCTCTCCAAAGGCCCTTCAGAGCTCCAGGTGGATAACATCAGTTGATCTTCCCTTGCTGACCATTGCAGTCACTCCATCACAGAAGGCCACCAGGTGGGCAAGGACAATTTTCCCTTAGTGAAGCCATGCTGGATATCTTAGAACACCTCCTTGTCTTCCATGTGCCCTAACATTGCTTCCATAAGGATATGCTCCATGATCTTCCCAGGCACAGAGGTGAGGCTCACTGGTCTGTAGCTCCCTGTGTCTTCCTTTCTCCCTGTTTTAAAAATACGAGTGACGCTTCCTTTTTTCCAGGCACCAGGGAGTTCCCAGGACTCCCATGACTTTTCAAATATGATGGAGAGTGGCTTGGCAACATCAGCCAGCTCCCTCAGGACTCTGGGATCTATCTCATTGGGTCCCTCAGGCTTGTGCCCATTTTATCCTATTTTCTCTCGTATTCATGGTGCAGAGGGGTGGGCAAGGGTGATCCCCTCTGCTCAGCACCCACCAGGCTTCATTCAGGCACTGAGTCCTGTTTGGGGTCCCAGGCAGAACTGACAAACCAGAAGGGCTCAGGGGAGGCCACTGGAACTGCGGCACTGAAATAATCACCCTGAGAGGAGGATCTGTGGAGCTGGGGCTGGTTCAACATGGAACAGAGAATGGTCTGGGGCACCTCACAGCACACCATTGTGCCTATGGTTATGAGATCAAGCAGATGGGGCCAGGGTCTTCCCAGTGAAGCACACTCCCTGGCAGGAGACAAGAGACAGTGACATCAGCAGAAACTAGAGAGGTTCAGCATATGATTAGAAGGGGGAAAAATGAGAATAATTATGCACTATACCAGGAGCCAGAGGAGGCTGTGGGATCTTCGGAGGTTTTCAAAGTCTGGCTGGACACAGCTCTGAGCATCAGGGTCTGAATTAATTCCAGAATTCATTCTTCTTCTCCAAGTGAAGGTTTGGGGTAGAAGCTACCCATATCTGTGCCAACTACAATGCTTTTGTGGTCTGTGACCTAGGAGTTGGTATAGTTTTACACAAGGCTTTATGAAGACAGAGTAACTACACATCCAAGTGAATTCCTGTTGAATCCAGAGAGCTCACACTCCCCAGCTGTCAGGTTACACATATGCTAGGAAAGCAATGTACTGTAGCAGCTACATTACTCCACAGCAGATGGCCTGTACAAGCTATGAACACCGTGACAAAAGCTTCAGGGCACAGCGTATTGTTCTCTTTTATCTGGCAGTCAGTACAGAAAGCAAAGTGTTGGAAAGTGCATGCTCAAAATCAAGTAATGCAAAAATCCATAGGCAGGTGGCTGTAGAAAGATCTGTTTTGGTGTTTAATTCCTCACACCACACTGGAAAAGACTGGTCTCTGTGTGTGGCTGTATAACTTAGAACAAATTTGTTTATATGAGTTTTAACTGCATTTTGATTAAATTAAAATACTTTCAGATAACCACAGTGATGACTGCAATATGATTAATGACTCATACGAAAATAAACGTATCTAATTTATTCATAGTAGGTCCAGTTAGACCTGCAGGATTTGATTCACTACTTTCAGATAAATATTATTCTTGGAATCGATGTTCCAGATTAATTGCTGATGATTCCTGACGTCACTTTCCTAGAAGCTTTTTATAGAGCACTCAGCAATCCATTCTGCAACTGCTCCTGAAGCTGGGAAGACTCACCCTGTGACAACTGTCAATAGCAATGGGCTGCCCTGGCTGGCTGCACTATTTGCCATTCTAATGGCTCATGCAATTATTGGCCTTACTCTGGGATATTCAGATGTCTGGCCTTTCCACAGCAGCTCTGCAGAACCACAGGAGGACAATGCACAACTTCCGGCTCCCGTTTGTCCTTGTTATTACAGGACAGGCAGGGACACAGACAGGACAGAAGCTCATACAAAGACGTAATATTAGAATAGCTGGCAAAGAGTCTGTACTCTGAAACACTGTAAAACCCCCCTAGAGCCCCAGCAGCCCTTCCTGCTAGCAGACAGAGACATCAGGTAACTGTCTTCAGAGGCATTTGTTAAATCCCAACCATTTTTATTCCCTTCCCTTTCAGCTGTCTGGCACTCCAAAGAAACCAGTGGTTAAATAAGGAAACTTTTCATGGGTAAAAAGATTTTTTTCATTTCCAGATAAACTCTCTTGAAGCATAGAGAATTCACTACCTCCCTCTCCTAAGTGACAAGTAGTTTCTGCACACACAGATTCAAAGAGTTTGATTCCAATGCCAATCAACGGTATGTTCAGGGCATTGACACTGCTGGGATAACCTTCCAGAGTCACTAGCCATGGCTGTTACAAGCCTGGAAGATGACCTCTTCTTTGAAATGCTTCAAGAAGCACTATGCAGCCTGGTACTCAACTTCAAGTCCCATTTGGCCTTTCTTGGCAAACTCCATTTCCTGCAGTTGCAAAATGACACTGATATGATGGCAAGGGAGCCTATAAACAAACAAACAAAATGATACATGAAGGGGTTAGATTCCAAGTGCAAGCCCAATGCTGTTGTGAAGCTGGACTGTCACCAGCAATGCTCCAGGAATAGCTCCTGGAGGCAGCATGCCTGGCAGACACTCCCTGGACTGAGATTCCCCTCCTCAGATTCCCCTCCTCACCCCTTGTCCCTCACTTCCTTAATAAATGGCATAAAATAAATTAACAATGATTTCAAATTAGGAAGTTCATGTACTTACTATAGTTACTTACTATAGTTACTGCTCCTAAATCTCTGTATAGAGGAAATAAATTGCAGTAAAAGGTTTTGCAACTGAATGAGAACATTTATTATATGTTTAAGGAAACTCTGCAGATTAGAGTCAGCTGAGAAATCTTTTGTGGGTTTCCCCATACTTGGTACTGATTTTACTGATGGAAAATATCTAGATATTCCTAATACAATTACTACACCCACATAATTAGCATAATAAATATATAAACCTGTCAAGATGACAGTCTAATGCACTTGCCACACTGTTATTTTATAGTGAATTCCAAGTATTCTTGGCAGCTGTTTGAGTGTCAATCAGGCTAAAAAATTAACAACAGAAAAGCAATCGCTCTCAAAATAAAAGACCTCAAGTATGAACCCTGCATTAAAGAAATTTTAGTCACTTTTATCAATAGAGACTGGGTTTCATTTTGATCTCATACTAATGTTTCATCAGTGTGTGTGACAAAACTGAACTGCATGTTCTTCTCTGCGGACTTCAGTGCTAACATCCATGGTGTCCAAGGGCTGATGGGAACTCTGATGGGAATTTCCATGCTTCTTAGCATGCTGATGAAAATATACCAAATGATTCCCTCATCCAAGGCAGCAGCACTGCTTCAGAGTGAGATTTCTCCAAGTCTGAAGGATCCAGCCCCTTTTGATGACCTTTTATTTTCAGACCACAAAGCATGCAGACACGAGCGATCACTGATAAATCCAAAGAAAAGTAAGATCCAGATCCTCTTCTTCCTGCAGCTGGTAGTGGCTGGAGTGGTTACAACCACCTTGCTGCATGCAACCACTGCCTCCATGGTCACTGCCTTATACCTCACTGTCTAATTAGCTGATTAACCTGCACAGCTGCTCTTAACTGTCATGACAAACAGTGTGAAGCTGCTTCAGTGTTAGTCCTGCACAATAAATGAGGATGACTGAGGAAGCATGGTAGCAGTTTCACAGTGCAAGTAAACCCCCAAATTATTTCTGTACCTAAAGAAACAATGCTGCCAACAGGAGACAGATAAAGCTCCAGAGTGCATGCAGAATAAGATTAAGGGTGAATTCATTTACACTGTATGCGTTACTGCAAGCTGGAATCTAAGCAGAGGTTCACCTGCTCCAGAGATGTGCTTGCAGATGGTTCAACCTTCAGAAAAGGCCCACTGGTGTTCTCAACTAATCTGTGATACAGAGGAAGCCAGTGGGAGATCTGCACAGAGACATATGGAATAGCAGAGACCAGTCAACTCAATGGAAAATCCCACCCTCATGGCAAATACACACTACAGCCTAGGACACCTCACATTAATTCATGTCTATTTCACGTCAACAACCAGTGGAAAAAGCCTGCTTTTCAAGCATTTTTGAGGGACAGGTCACTTATTGTGAAATAAGTGCGAAATGCTGCCTTTCATTAAGGGTGAGGTCATGTTACTGGCTGTCAGTGATGGTGCTACCTTCCCTCACCTCTCCGTTACCCGCAAGTGCTCCATTTGATTCCAAGCCCCTCCAGGCTGTGCTGCCCTTCTGGAGCTCTTCTACATGTCTGCCCGTGTAACAACTCTTCCTAACCACCACCACGAGCTCAAAATCTTGCCTCTTCCTTCCATTACCTCTGTTATCCAGACCGACAAGCACCCACCTGCAGTACTGCCCTCTGCATGCCTCCTCCCAGTTCAACACAGACAAAACAAGTTGCTTTCTATACCTTCAGGGCCTTGTTCAGGCCATTTCTGCCGCTGATCTCTTGTTTCTGAAAAGCCTGCACCCACCTCTAAAGGTCTGAAACAGAAAATGCGCTGGTTTCTTGCAAGCACATTTCACCCCCTGCTTCCCTAAACTGTTCTTTGGGGTGAGAGTCACCTTCATATTCTTTATCTGCCGTCAGTCCTAGAATCTGGGTAGGACCTGTAAAAATTATGGCAATGATAATAATGATGGGCAGCCTTAATTGCATACAGGTATCTAAGACAGAGAGATGACCCAGCTAACAAAGAGGGTGTGTGTACTTACTGCATGTTAGTGCAGAGGTTGAATTCTCTTACCAAGAGCACTGACTGGAGTACTTGCCTCAGTGTTTGCCACTGAAAACCATGGAAATTTTTCCCAAGATAAGGAGACAAACTGTAGTATCACGCAACAGGGACTTCTTCTGTGGCTGGAGAGGAGACACACACATCACCTGGGGTGGTGACAAGCAGACGTGCACACTAATATTGTTACAATAGGTTCTGTAACAATCAGGGTCCTCGAACCCAGGGGTGTAGCTGAGAATAGGTATGCGTAAAGAGCAGTTTCTGGGGAATCATGGACAACCAAAAATAGCTGAGGAGGGCAAAGCCACGGCAGCACAAAGCTGGATGAAGAGCACCAGGGAGATCAAGTTACTTGGAAGTGGGAATCCAAAAGTAATCATCATATGCATTCACCACCAAAACATCTTTCTAAGTCTTGGGCTTCATTTCACATCTCTCTCAAATCAATCCAGGTTTTTTCTCTTTGCATAGGAGAAGTTTGCTTGCTCCCTGAGTCAGCATATAAACTGCTGTAAATAAAGTCAACTAACTGTGATGCTCCAGTCTGAACACAGGGCGATTACCCAAAATACTTCAGACACAGAATGAAAAAAAACCACCAAGCACTGGCTGTCAAGGAGAAGCAGTATGAAACTAAATGATGAGAGTGCTCTGGGGGAAAAGCTCCAACCCTCAATTCTGCAACTGCAAGAAAGAACTGGAGAGCCAAGTACTGCCAGATTTTATGGAGCTGAATGGGCTGAGCTAGAGGAAACACCAAGAATCTGTTTATTTATTATATTCCCCATACAATGAGTTGTCATAAGTTCATGAACTACTCAGAGGGAAAAAAAAATCACAGCTTCTTTTTTTTTCTCATTCTATTTCAAAATTCAAATAAATGGTCAGAAAAAAACTTCATCCGTAGCTGTTCACAGCCTCTGGAGTTGATTCCCAGTTATTCTGGGGCTTATACAAGCAGAGCTACACAGCCACTGTGCAAATGAACCTCAGCCCTGGGCAGAACTGCTTCACATACTAACCAGCAAACACAGAAGTCAGAATGAGTAGTTTAACACATTCTGAGCAGAAAAGAGTAGTGAAACTGCCACAACCCCTCAGCATGAGGCACTTTAGTTTGCATGTGAAGCTCAGCACTTACATATCTGGACTGCTGAATGAAAAGTTTAGAAAAAAAATCCCTTTTATCTTCAAAGTACAGACTTAGATTTGGTATCAGGCAATAGTGAAAGTGAACAAGCAGCATATTTTAAGTTGTAACCATCCAAGCAAAAAATAGCAAGTGATATTTTCTCTCTCCAGGTTTTTTTTTTTTTTCTTAATGGCTCTCCACGCAGAGCAAGCAAGTTGTTCTGTGCTTTCAAGAATGCTGGATTCCTACTAGCAACAGTCAGCGGTTTCTTTTTAGTTGCAAAAGCTGCAGGAGGCTCTGGCTGTCTGGCAGCTGTGTGTCAGAGCATGAGCAGCACGCCGGCAAAGGCAGCATCTCCAGCCCTGTGTGTACGTGTAACACGTCCCCACTCCCTCACTCCTGCAGGGAAAAGGGGTCTCCTGCCTTCCCTCCACCTGCCACAGCAGCCTGCTGGCCCCTGCTCTGCCGTGCTGTTGGGAGGAAATGGTGAGGAAGCCAAGTTATTGTAAAAATGAGTTAGAAGATGGTTCTTCTTATTACAAACACGGAGCTGACAATGTGGCAGACTAGAAGTTCTCTGGCCATTACACAATACTAGGAAATTTGGAGTTAAATTGCAATGCAGTGTTAAGTCAGCGTGACATCAGCGTCCCCTTTTTGCAGAAGGACAGCCTTGGTTACAAAGAAAATGCCCTAGGAGATCCCACGCCTGCAGATGGAAGAGGCTACAAGGAGATTCCACACCTGATGATGAAAGAGGTTATGAGGTGCAGGGGAAAGGGTCCCTTTTAACAAAACAGCTGGCTCAATTTTAAAGTTTATTTGTAGCAGCGCTCCTCCCTTATTACCTAAACACCAGGGCAAGCACAGGTTAATAATCCATCAAATGTACGCATCAAACGCTCAAACACTAAGCTACACACTACTAAAGTCACCACAAGCCAGCAGCATGTGCTCACAGCCCAGAAAGCCAAACGAATCCCAGGCTAATCCAAAGCAGCGTGGGCAGCAGGTCAAAGGAGGCGAGTCTGCCTCTCTTCTCTTCTTGTGAGACCCTCACCCGCAGTGCTGCATCCAGCTCTGGTGTCCCCAACAGGAGAAGGACATGGAACTGCTGGAGCAAGTCCAGAGGAGGCCACCAAGTTCATCAGGAGCACCTTCCCTGAGAAGCCAGGCTGAGAAAGGTGGGGCTGTTCAGCCTGGAGGAGAGAAGGTTCCAGTATCCGAAGGAGCCTACAGGGAAGCCAGAGAGGGACACTTCCTCAGGAACTGTAGTGATAGGACATGGTGGAATGGGTACAAACTGAAAGAGGGGAGATTTAGGTTGGATATTGGGAAGAAATTCTTTACTGTGAGGGTGGTGAGACACTGGAACAGATCGCCCTGTGGATGTCTCAGTCCTGGAGATGTTCAATGACAGGGTTGGGTAAAGCAACCTTGAGCAACCTGGATTAGTGGGCAGTGTCCCTGCCCATGGCAGAGGGGTTGGGACTAGATGGTCTTTTATACATTATAATTCTATGAAACCCACACTGGTGGAACTTAGGTACTGTAAACCCGCCAGTGTGTATTAATAAACTTGTGTAAAAACTTAGAAGTGCTGTGTCTGTGCCACTCATTTCAAGAAGGACCTTGAGGGGCTGGAGTGAGTCCAGAGAAGGGAACCGAGCTGGGGAAGGGTCTGGAGCAGCAGGAGCGGCTGAGGGAGCTGGTAAAGGGGCTCAGCCTGGAGAAAAGGGGGCTTGGACAACTCCTTGACAAGAGGGGGCAGCCGGGGGGGGTCGGGCTGTGCTCGCAGGGAACAGGGACAGGAGGAGAGGGAACGGCCTCAGGCTGGGCCAGGGGAGGGTCAGTTGGCTATTTGGAAGAATTTCTCCACAGAAAGGGCAACTGGACATTGGAACGGGATGCCCAGGGAGGCGGTGGAGTCACTGCCCTTGGAGGTATTCAAGAAACGACTGGACGTGGCACTTAGTGCCACAGCCTCACTGACACAGTGCTGTCCTGTCACAGGCCGGACCCGACGACCGCACAGCTCTTTTCGCTCTCACCAATTAAGGCGGCCGCCCCTCCATCTGCCTGTTTATATTTCTGTGTGCCTGCTCGAGCCCCTCCTCCCGCTCTCCCCGCCCTCAGGCGCGCCCGCGCCTGCGCCGTGCCGGCCGCCTCAGAGGGCGCATGCTCGTCCCCCCCGCCAGCCGAGCCCGACACCGCCTCCCTCCTCNGCTGCGGGGGTGATGCGGTGCCCTCCCGGGATGATTTTGGGGGATTCGGGGCCGGAGGGAGGGGGCGAGCTTAGCCGGGGGTGGTGAGGGACCCCTTTTCCTCGGGATGCTGCTGGGTAAGAGTGACTTCCCATCGCCGAAGGATAGGGGCTGCCGTGGCCAAACCTCCGGCGGAAGGACTTTTCCCCCCTTGTTTTTGAGGAGAACGCCCCAGAGGTGGGAGGGGGAATAGCTCGGGAGGTGGAAAAGGGGGGATAGCCCGGGGAATAGCCCAGGACGTGGAAAGGGGAAATAGCTCGGGAGGTGGGAGGGGGAATAAATAACTCACGTAGTCCTGGGGAGGAGAGGAGCGCTATAGGAAGCGAAAGTTTTTCCTTTCAGGCAGCGGGGTGCCGTGGGTTAGCAGTCAGTGGGGCACAGATCGCTGCTGGTTTATAATGGGAGCACTGGGAGAGGGGATATTGCCAGAGCATCTCTCTCCCGGGTGGAGCTGGGGGTGCAGCAGAAGGAAAACGTGGTGGTCCTTCCCATCTTTCCATGGGTTACCGCCAGAAGGGAAGCGTTGGGAGAGTTCTGGGGTTTTTCTGCTGGGGCAGGAGCGTGAGCTGGAGAGGGGCTGGTGTTTGCTCCCAGGTGCATCGCTGTGTGCCCGGGCAGCTGTGTGCTGTGGAGGTGGGAGAGGGCGGGCAGGGTTTTTTGTTTGGCCTCACGGGGCGAGCTGCAGTGATTAATCAGTCTGCACTTAGGAGGGGAGGGAGTGCGGGAGAGACTGTGCTGACCCCGGCGGAGCCGGTGTTGCGGTGTGTGATGGGGTTCACAGCAGCCTTACTCCCCCTCACTGGTGCCTTTGTGTGTGTCCGATGATGCTGCGAGTGAGGAGGAGACATGTTTTGCTTCCAGGTGAATGTTTTCCTCTGGCACACGGGAGTTGTCTGGAAAATCCTCGGGGAAATGCAGCGTTCTGGGATGAGAGGAAGGGCCTTAAGTGAGTTGGCAGGGTTGGAAGTTGCCTTGTCACTTGCCTGAGCAGGGATGGTCGCTCTGATAGCCAAGTCCTGACACACCTGTGGCCTTGGTTTTAAAGATCTGGGGAGGCTGGCAGCTGAAGTATTGTCTGCAGCAACCTTTCCTGTGACAGGTGGGCAGTGAAGCTCTAGAAACTATGGAACATTGTATCTGCTTTTATAAAGTCTATTGGTTTACCCTCTTTCATCTTAGGAAAATTAAGGGATGACAGATAAAAGTTGGACCCAGAGCTTATTTGGATTCCCATTGCGACTGAGGGACATGGCAAATGCCTAGGAGAAGCATGGGTCAGAAACCTTCAAATATTTAAAACATAAGTCTTTGCTGTTACTGAGAAAACTCTGTTTCCTTTTTTTTTTTTTTCCTCTTGCTCTCTGCATTCAGTAAGGTCCTGGGAAGTAAATTCAAGGAGAGGACTGAAGGAATGTTGCCGGTCAAAGCCCTCACCAGTTTATGAGACAGCAGAATGCAATGACTACAAGTTGGATTGTGGGAAATGAGACTGCACCCTCTGTTTATAAATGTAGCTGCTACAGTAGCTCAAAATAAAAATGCTCCTCATGAGCATAATACTTCAGATTTTGGCCAGGAATGGTTTGTAAGGTAGGGAAAATTTGGGTAGAATTTGAGGAGAGCTTTGTTTTAAAAAGAGCAGAGTAAAGACTTGATCTTATTATTAGTTGTAGAGGTTAAAAACGTGTTTAAATTTCCTTGGCACACTTTTTAGAAAACTATGAAGAAATTACTGTTGGAAATGTTAAAAGTCGTAGAACTTAGTGAAGAGAAGAACACTTTTGAGCCTTCAGTTACAAACTGAGTCTTAAAATCAGAAAATGCTTTGAAATGTACTGTGTTGGGGAAGTGTCACAAGTATGTGCTCAGAAGTTCTCAGTCAGATTTTTTGAAACATAGGAGTTTTAGCTAAGTGCGCTGGTTTCTTAGATTAATTTCCTAACACCTTGAAACGTGTTTCATGGAGTTTGAGAAGCATTACTTTTAGTCTTTGCACCATGTGTGTGTTTCTCAGATAGAGGTAAGCTTGTTTACTTGGATTTCTGCCCTGTGCTGTGACAGGACCAAAAATCATGCAGTAGTGATAGGCACAGGATACCTGTTGCTCTCAAGTTGGGTTCTGGTTCTGTAAAACTGATTTTGTGTTTCTAGCAATTCCTCCCCTTACTCTCCGTACCAGATTAGTCTGGAGAGACTTTGATGTTACCGTGCAAGGTAGCATTCTAACAAGTCTTAATGCTTGTAACTGAGAGCTGCCATCCACAGTAAGGAATATTTAAATCAACCTCCAGTGACAATTTGAAGCAACACACTTCCTAGTAACTAATTAGCCTTGCTAACCAGCTTTTTGCACAAGCAACTGGTCTTTTTTTTTTTTCATTTTGTTAAATCACACAGTTGAATTTTAAACTTGCTTTCAGTAGTGTAACTCTGGTTTTGGTTTAGTTGTGTTTAAAACACTGGCCAACTGAGTATTTTGAGTGAGTAAAAACTACTCTTGAAGCTATCCTTGCTTGCCAGAGCGCTAGGTGAAGACTATCAGAAACTTTGACTGAGGAAGGTGAAAAAATTTAGCCTCAGGCCCTGTTATTGGAGAAGGCCTGTTATCAAGTGGCGAAATTTTTGCAGGCCTGGCTGTTTTTCTTTAAGTGTTGTGTTGCACCCGTGGAGCTCCACACAGGGGTGGATTTACCCATTGTGGTCATTCTGGTGTTCCTAATGGGGCCACTCAGGGTTTGAACATTCACCCTTAAACGGGGTAAATGAAAGCATGTATCCATCTGCACAAGCTGCTGCTTCTTTTTGTTGGCTGTCTGTGAGAAAGTAAATACGTTGAACATTGTGTTAGGAGGAAATAATAAGCGCTATCTGACACTGATGCAGACCTGTGTAGCCACATCTCTTGTCTGAGGTGGCAGTGCTGACTCTGTAGGCTTCTAAATGTAGCATTTCTGTTGTAGTTACCGCTACGTAGACGCAAAGCAGGCTTTTAAAAATCTTCAGCAAACATTCTTAACTTTGAAACACCAGGGAAAAGTAAGTCTGTCGTGTTTCGTTTTCAGCTCCCCCTGCACTGTTAACCTAAAAACCTGGTTGTCAAAATGCAGAGAAGTGCAAGGAATATTCAGGATGTCAGCAGTCTTTCGGCCACAGTCTGTGTCACATAATATGGGCTTTCACATTTCACTGTTCCACCACAGAGCTTGAACACCCAGGAAGAGCCAGCTTGTTTAACACCATGTCAGCAGAACACTTAGTTGTGGAAGTTTGAGCTTCTGCTATGATCTGGTGTGTCCTTAGTATGCATATGCTTTATTATTAAATGTGTTTATGGGGATTTTTGAGTGCTAACGATACTGTGTCAGAAGAATTAACTTTATAACAGTTCTGCAAGAGTCAGAGACTACTGCTGAGTGAAATGGTGAAAGCTGACTCCAGGGCTTGTAACCTGTGAAAGAGTATGAACGTACTCGTGACAACCTCCTTCCTACAAGTGTTTTGGTGCAAGTTAATCCTACAGAAGTTGTGGGTAAGAGGATTGTTTTTGTGTTTCCCTGGGAGTTTTATCATTTTAGTGTTTAGAGGAAAACTGCTCAATTCAAAATCCAGAAAAACCCTTCTAGTTTAAAAATGTCCTTCTGTTTCACATCTTGGTATTTTTCTCTAATTGCTCTTTGGGTTGTACAGTAGGTATCTTTCTGCTTTTCTAGGGGATTGTTTTGTTTTTCTATTATTAAATGTGTTTGTGTGTGCTTGAACAGGCAGAGGAGGTGTGAATTTGAAGGGCTTGTACTTGCTGCTTGTGGTTTGATACATGACTCTGCAAAATTGTTACTTCAGAGATTACTAGCATAAGAGTATCTGCACTTTTTTTTTTTCCATTATTTTCATACTGTCTTCACAGACTGTAGCATTTTCGAGTTATGGTCTGTTACAGTTCATGTTTGTTTAATTAACTCTCTGGGGGTTTTTTGTTACTGCTATTCTTTGGTGGATAGTCCTTTTCTGTTTCCTGGCTAGAGTTAGGATTTTCAAGCAAGGAAGTTTTTCTGATTCTTGGCTGAAGAAGTCTTTCACATGTTCAGAAATACTTTCCTGAAATTCTAGTGAATGTTTTAATACAATTTCCAAAGAACTTTGGGCAGGATGACACATTTTTTAAAATTTAATAAAGGAAAGGATAAGATAGCATAAATTACTTAATAGAACTAAATTATTTTATTTATATTGGACTTTTTTTTTTTACATGTTACCTGTTTTTCAAATGCCATGGCTCTGCCCATAGTTTTTCAAGTATTTTATTGAGAATGTTCGTATCCAGTTTAGCTGTCAGAAAGAAAAGTTAGCTTTGTACTTTTACTGATTTGGCAGTATTATGTGCTGTATTTCTCAAAATCTAAACTTTATTGGGTCACCATTCCCAAGGTGACCATTACACTGAGAAGTTAAATATAGAGACTGTACATGCTTAAGGATAGTTCTATACATATGTTTAAAGTCTGTTTTGCAGATATGGTTGGAAAGCAAGGGTATCTGTCCTTGATACGGATAACAACAGGCTGGAAGGTGTTCCCTTTGAAATGTGGTGAAAGTGGAGAGTACATTTTGATTAAAAAGAATTAATATGAGCAGATCCTGCTACTGTCTAGAGCCCCACTGCTGCCCTTGCGCATAAAGGGCTGTGTTTACTGGCAAACCTTCCGAAAAATATTTTCTTTGAATTCCTGAAACACAGGGAAGGATATCTATAGGTGTGAGATAGGGGGGTGTAAACTTGGAGCGCTGAAGGGTACAGCTGGCAATGTCTTCTCCCACCAAGGTTTATGTCTTTGGTCACGGTTCCCTTGGGTAAAGTGGACTGAGTGAAACAAATCACACTCTATTTCATGGGACATAGTGATGTGCAGCGTGTCTTACCCAGTGCCTGTAAGGATGGCTGTCCTCTGCGTGCTGCCCTGCAGGGAGCACCAAAGGAACGGGAAAAGGAGAGGGAAGGCCTTGCCGTGGTTGTGAGCACTCAGAGTGTTGTCTACACACTGACTCTGGTTCTCCCTCTCTTTGTCTTTGCCTGTGTTTTCGTGTCAGAGGCACCCCTCCAACTGGCTGGTCAGCATGCAGTGTTGGAAAAGGGGTTTTTAAGCGTCTTTTTAGAATTAATCAAAATGACTCCTCAGTTTTCTTCATACTCAGACAACTGTGTCACTTTTATACTTGTAAATCGGTTTGGGGGGAATATGCCTGTTGTAAAAATTGTCTGCCTAAAGCTACAGGAGAGTTTTTTGTTCTAATCAACAAGACCATGCAAGAGTCACCACTCAGAATGTAAGCTTTCTTCCTAAAACAAGCCTTTGTGGCTTCATAGGCAGGACTGTCCATCTTTCTGCTTTTCTTCAAGCTGCAGAAAACTGAAAACTCTGCTTTAGGTTGAAATTTCTGTTCCTGTGGTAGTATAAAGCTGCATGAATGCAGCTCTTGTAGTCACCTTTTTTGCATCAGAAAACTGGCCCCGGTGTCTCCTCTTTTAGGCAAGGCTTAGATCATTTTTGAAGTGCAGGACAGAAATGTGTGGAGGCCTGGAGGCCAGATTTGAGATCAGAAATTATTTCTCTTGATCTCTGGGCAGTGTATAAGAACAACTGCTAGACTTATAACTTTCACCTGCATGTAGATGAGCTCAATTTTGTAGAGGAAATTAGAAAGGCAGAGGTAATTGCATAGAAAGTAAATGCCAGGGCTAAATTTGTTTTTTTACCCTGCCAATTCCAGACTATTTTTCTTCAGAGAATGCTGCTTCTTTCTTTGTATGCAAACTTCAGCATAGTAAATACAACAGGTAAACACGGGAGTTTATGAATGCTTTATCCTGTATGTTTTTAAATGTTGGAGTAATTCTAGATGCCTTGTTTATTTGAGTACAACTGGGTTTTTTTCCAGGCACTTACTAAGCTTGTAAACCTGACTGGATTCACAAGGCTCTTCCTCTCCTGTGATTCTTCCCAATTACTGTATCTGTTATGCCTTTGAGGCGTGAAGTAGGGCAGTGATCTGTTCATGTAACCACCATGATTGTCTCCTGACTAAATATGAGTGTCCTGTTTAGAAAGACAATATAAGAGAGAGCTGTAAATGGAGTTTTGTGCCAGAAAAACCTGCTTTCATAATTTGTAGAAAGAAGTAGCTGGAACCAAATGCATTCTTACCAGTAAAAGTACTGTAAAGCATTGACTTAGGAACTCAGTAGTTTCTTATCCTCTGTGTGTTTTCGGTAGTAGGCACAATATTTGTCATTAATCAGTTGCTGATCATGGAGTTTGATTAAGGGTGGTAAAACCTGTTGCACTGGTCAGTTTGTTGCTTCATTAGCAGGTTTATTGTCTGACACAGCTGCATTGTCCTCGCCTGACTTTGAGCAGTGTCTGTATGGCAGTATAACATGTGGTAAATACTTTTTCAAGGGCAGTGGGAGGAGAAAACTCAGGAATATGAAGCCTAAATTCTAAACAAGTTTTTGGACTATGATGCCCTCCCTCGGAGAGGAGGAAAAGAGCAAAGCCCTTTGGAGTAAAAGCTTTTGTCCTTGTCTAAGTATGACTTTCCCCAGAGTCTGGGAGAAACCTGTTAGCCTACTGCAGAAAAACGTGAAGAATGGTGGAGAATTAAAAGGTAGATTAAAAGAAAAAACCCTCTATGCAGCATTTCTTCTCAAAGAGAAGCAGTTCAGCAGTAGGTAGGTTGGTAGTGAAGGTCTTCCAGGGTTGGTCTTGGGATCCATCTCTTCATAGTCCTTTTATTCATTTGTTAAGAATTTGAGTACAAATCAGTAGAAGCACGATGGCATTGACAAACACAAAGTTTAACATTAGTACCTTGCTGCATAATTGAGGGTCAGACTTTGGTAAATGGCTCTCAAATGAGCAGCATAGATTAATTGGAGTAGGGTTCATTAAAAGGTGAAGCCCTGAAGATCATGGATCCTGAAACGTCCAGGGAGAGTAGTGGTGCTATTCTGCTTTGAGTGTGCTGGCCACCTGTTCCCATGGGGAATGACTATCTACCTTAGGAAAGAGGTGTCTGGAGCCTTTGGAGAACTGTGACTGTGACATGAAAGGAAACTGAAGAGATCTGCTTAGCCTAGCTCATAAGTTTTGGTACAGTTAATTGTGTAAATGTTTTACGCTGACAAGCACTGTGGGATGTGGGAAGGCTACTCATGCTTAAATTATAACATCATCATGAGAACAAATCGGTATTAATAGTCTGTGAATTAACTTGGGCTGGAAATTAGGAAGAGACTTCTGACATCAGGGTGAGCTTTGTAGCAGCCTCCTGGTAGAAGTAGCAAACAACCTTATTTGTCTTTAGGTACATTACATTCCTGGTTGAATATTGTGGTGTGGAAGGTGGGTTTGTGGCTTGATGTCAGAAGAGATTCTGTCCAGTTTTGTATTCGGTTTCTCCCAATATCTCAAGAAATTCAGCAATTTGTCTTGCCTATGTAATTATACATTAAAACCGATGAAAGTACGCTGTTCACTTTTTCATTAGGATTTCTGAAATGAGTCTCTGAATAAACTGATGATTTTTGCCTCTTCTGTGTTAGCATTTATATGAGGTAGGAGAAATGAAAATTGATGTGCGAGAGGGAAGGGGGAGGGTGTTTGATCAATGGGAGCTGCTTGCCTGGATGGAGCTCAGCATGCCCTGCTTGCTTAGCTGGCAAAAAGTGACTACAAGGAACAACTGGGGAACTCAGCACTAGAGATTTCATGAAACCCATTTTTAGGATGCCTGTCTGGGATGCAGTTCATGACTGGTATTTCTTTGGAAGACCTCAGTTTTTCAGTTAGGAGTCAATCAGTTCTAGCTCTTTATTAAACAGATTGCATGGCATATATTCTCTAGGACATTGCGTTCAGTTCAGTTTCTGAATAGTAGGGAGAGTTTCATGTCTAAATTCATAGGGGACAGAAGAAAATCATCCTGACTTGTAAGTGTACTGTTTCTGAATCTTTAGGGTAAAGTGTTTGTAGATGAATTGATGCTCATTTTTAGAGGTATTGCCATAAAGTACAGGCTCTGTTTATTGTGCTGTGAAATTTTATAAGGGCAGAGGAAAAATGGGATTTGGCGAGGACTGAAATACATTTTGAGCTCTAATCAGGTTGAGTAAAGCTAGGAAGCCTGAAGATTTGGTTTATGGATCTGTATTTATGAGAAAAATACATCTTAATCTATGGGTGATTTCTCACTTTGACAGATCAGTGTGCTGGGTGTGCTTCCCCAAAATTAATTTTCACTTAATAACCATGAACCAATGGTGGTGCTGAAGTCTAGGTTCTCAGCAACCTAATTTGCTAGAGGCAAAGTTTAGGATGTTGCTTTTTTCCAGCAGTTCACTGCACCAGCAGCTGGAAGATGCTGCTGTCTTTCTGAAAAGCATTGAGAGGGCTTCTCTCACACTCCCCCCCCCCTTTTTAATTCCTCCTTGAAAATGGAACATTTATGGTTTAAATCTAAATAAAGGTGGATCAGACTACTGTCTGACATAGAGGTTGTTGCACCATCATGCATTTTCCTCTCTTAGAATTAATGGCACAGTTATTTCTCGCTAAGTCTTCAGTCACTCCAGTTAGAACTGCAGGAGGAAATTCTATGCCACTGGAATGTTACTGCTAGAATTGATGTATCTGATCTTATCTATTCCTTTTTTAATTCAGACAGTTAGTATTGTATCCTTTGCAAATGATGTGGTTTTGGCCTCCTAAGCAAGGCAGTGATGAAAGCCAGAATAGGCAAGCACTTTTTGTTTTAGCCTGAGTGTTTCTTGAACTTCTGTCTCTTAACAGGAGAATGATGAAGTCTGCAGCTGACTGCATTTTCTTGCAGATTCAAGCTGTAGTAGTTAAGAGTTGGTTTAAGTCCTTTTGTTTGTTCCTTTGAATAGGTGTGATGCGATCAGTTCATTGTATTCATTCGAGACATTACAGATTCCCTTATCTAAATCACTGTTCTTTATAAAGCAGTTAAGCAATGCTCTGAAATGTTCTCGAATGTAATCTGGAAATTACTCGACTATTTTGTGTATTTTAGGTTTTAAAGGAGCAACTGGAATGACATTACAGAATTTTTAATTTGTAATTCGGAGCTCATGGTGTGCTACTGTCAGTCACCATAACATATCGGGTATCTTTGGGTGGCAGAAGTTCACACGATAGTGAATGTCCATTTAAATGAGAGACCTATGTAAATGATCTTTCCTTTTGCAAATGGCAGAGTGTCTCTGAACATAGACAGCAAAATACTGTAAATTGGCTCAGTTTGGTTAAGCTTAAATTTGTTTTAGATTTTTGTAAGCTGTCAGCCGGATAACTGAAGTAATTTGTGTTCCTGTTTAGGATATAATCTGTTCTTAAACTGATTGATGTACATGGCAAGAATACAGGCAGAGAATAAAGACCAGCATTGAAAACTGGAATGGCCTATTCTCCTCAGGATTTCCAAGAATTAAGAAGTTAATGGTGGCCCTTGTATTGGCAAGCTGTAGTCAAAGATTGTCTCTGTTCTTTAGAAGCAAATCTGTAGTTTGTGCTTATGTACAGAACCACCATGGTTCTGTAACCTCATGGTATTATTTGCATTGATAACTACTTCACTGAGGCAATAAATACCTTCACGTGGATCCAATTACTGCATAGTAATTAGTATATGTCTTTAATCTGTCATGACTTAGGCCACCACAATAATGAAAATTATGTCAGTATTAGTATCCAGACATGATTTTTGGATTGTGGAAGGGGATTGTACAGCTGAAGCACAGTCTCCTGAGTGTCCAACAAAGCTGAAACTGCCTGTGGCTGCCGAGTTAGTTTTCCTAGCTGCAGTCCTGTGGAACATGGGGCTTCGTGCTCTTGGTGGTCCTCAACACAGGAAGGATGTGGCCCTGTTGGAGCTGGTCCAGAGGAGGCCACAAAGATGTTCAGAGGGTGGAGCACCTCTCCTATGGAGACAAGGTGAGAGAGCTGGATTTGTTCAGGCTGGAGAAGAGAAGGCTCTGGGGAGACCTTGGAGAACCTTCCAGTGCCAAACAGGGGCTTTTGAGAAAGATGGGGACAGATTTTTAGCAGGCCTGTTACAGTGGGACAAGGGATAATAGTTCTAAACTAAAAAAGGTTATATTTAGAGTAGGTATAAGGAAGGGATTTTGTACAATGAAGATGGTGAAACACTGGAACAAATTCCCAGAGAAGTTTTTTTTTTTCTCATTTCCCTTGACCCCATGGTGTAAATGGAAGTTTGCCTATGTCTGAAGATGAATGCCACCTGCCGAAGGGATGAAAGTGTGCTCCTGTTTGTTGCAGACTTACGGAAGGGGGAACATTTTGGGGAGGTTTTGGAAGAAGGCAGTGCCCCAGGTCACTTGCAGTACATCAATCACATTCCAGTAACAATAAGGGGAAATGCTGCACACAGGTGGTCAGCAAAGGCAAATGAATTGTTGGATCCTCCTTCAGTAAATATCTTAACTCCTTTTCATGTATCCAATTATTGTGTAGTAAATCAACACGTGTGTTCAGTGTGCCCTGACCTGGACTTTTAGCTGTTCAAACATTTATGTTTGAGAGAACACATCTTGGTTTTGTTCCTTGTGGGAAAAAGACTGTTTTCTGGAATAAAACAATAGAAAATGAAGAAGACAAAGTAGATGTTTAAAGCCAGTACCTTGATTGATGCAGTGGACATGAAACAAACTTCAGTTTTTTCCCACAAAATAGTTTATACACGTTAGTCCCATTGCAGTATTTGTTAAAAATCTATGGCAAACATGGTAACTGGGTATAAAAGGCGTAGTGTCTAGTCATTATCTTTGAGTGATTGGTACAAGTGCATAAGTTTAAGAATATATAAGCAGAATGTTAAAACACTTTTTGGAAACATAACTTTTAACGTGATTCAGGGGATTAATTTGTCTTAGTGCGTGCAGGACTTTAACTGAAGTTGTGTGAAGTATTAGACAGTATTATTAAAGTTTAGGAAAAAACTCCTTGATGACTTGTTTGGTGAAGGAGACTGTTCAGTAGCAAGATGAGTGACTTCCGTCCTTAAAATTGGGGAGGAATTAACAAGTTGTATTTTGAATTTTCAAGAAAATAAGCTTTAAAAATAAATGTAAATCCAAGGATAGGACCGACTGTAGTAAAGTAACGGTATGAGAATGATGATGCTTTCAGCAAATTATTATTAAAACAAGTAATGGTTTGACTGTCCTCAGGACTTAGGGGTGGGAGTGAGCTGCTCTTAGTTTTGCTGTGGGAAAGCAACTGCCTGTTTGGAGACTAATTCCAAAGCATTTGTCAGGTGCTGGGATGGCATGTATGATAAAAAATACCAAAAGCATCCTTTCTTTATCAGCTGGGGAAAAAGAGCTGACTCCCTGTTTTGGTTTAGTTCCACAGAGGGAAGCAATGTGTTGCGTTCTGTATTCTTGCAGAGTTTTATGAAGAAGGTTTTTTGAATATTCAGGAAAAACTTTATAAGGTGGTGTTGGCTTGTAGTAATAAGCTCATAACAGATTGGTTGTCTTTGTTTTGTGTATGCTGGGAGTGTCTGTGAGAAAGCAAGAAGAATGGCTGTGGGCAGGCAGTTTGTCTCAAAACATTACTTCAGATGTGTCAGTACAGGAATGCTTTTACAGGAGCTTGCTTTACCTCCTCAGGGTAGCATTTTGGAGTCTTACTGGAGAACTGAGAGCATTCTTACACATGACAACTAATAGTGCCACTTGAGCTGCTGCTGCATGTGGTGCTGGGAAAGCGTGGATGATGCATCAGTGGTCCATGCAAGCAAGCAAATGTGTAGGCTTAGAATTGCTGTGTGAAGCTCCAGAAATTGTGGTGGAGGGGGAAGAGTTGAAAGCAGCTTATGTAAGATAAGCATCTGAACAGTTTGCACAAGTCTTTGCATATGGGGACTTCAAGGCTGAATGTCATGGTGATCTTACCAAAAAACCAGGCATTCCCTGAAGAGCGGTTATGATGATGAAAACCTTCAGCTCTCTTTATAGCAGGTGTACTCTCTGCGTTCAGAGAAAGAACAGGGCAAATGGGTCAAGAGATGAAAACGTTTTTGTTCCCCAAATTTCTCAATTTACTTTTTCACTGTGTTGTACACTCCTACTAATAACTTCTCATAGAGAAATTAATTAACTAATTTGATTCAGCGCAGGAGACTATTTGGGAAGGGGACATGTTGCTCTGCAAGTGGTTACAGTGACATATTCAGAAGACTGATAAACTTGACATAATCAAGACATGATTGAAACTACAGTTCGGTATTTTAAACTTAAAGTATGCTTAATTAGGTTTGTACTGTGAACTTTGTTTTCATTAAAACAGTTTTTATGCTTTAGGTGAAGGCACTGAAAGAGAAGATTGAATCAGAAAGGGGGAAAGATGCCTTTCCAGTAGCTGGCCAAAAACTAATTTATGCAGGTAATGGATATTCTGAAGGTACCTTATCTGAACCTGCCTTATTTTATGTTGTTGTTTGACTTGGACGTGAATGTTAAGTCTTCTAAGAAATCTAAGAACTGAAGTACAGACAGGTTAAAAACCCCCAAACAGCAAAACAAACTCGGTGTCAAAGGGAGCTATTAAGTTTGAATTAGAATTTTTTAGGTTTTAATACATGTGTGTCTGTCATCTTTGCTCTTACAACATGATGTCTTGGGGGAATGCTGGGTGAAGAAGAAATAGCTTTTGTTACAGGAATTCAGGATTTAAGCAGGTCAAAGCTGCTGTTCTGGCTTAATTCTTTTCTTGTTCAATTTGTGCTGTGTATAGCTGAAGCATTGCTGTATACACTTCAGAGAATTAAAAACCAGATTATTTCTTTTCGATTAACAAAAGAAACCCACCACCAAATCCTTGCTGTACAAAGGTACTTTCAATACTTTTAAGCTCTGTCACTAGAAACATGTATTAGCACTAGCAAAAAAGCAGACTAATGTCAGTTAAAAACATGAAATTAACTTCATTTGAGCTTTATTTTACTTGCCTTGTTCATTCTGGCACTAATACAGAAATCCATTTTTTTGTTCTCACTTCATGTCAGAACTTTGGTGCTATTCCAGTACTCCCTCTAGTGTTTTTTTTCCTCTAAAACTGAGCTTGAAAGAAACTTCGGTGGACTTTTCGCTTCTGTCATGTACTGCTTTGTAACAAATACTGTCTTTTCACTTGTAATAAGCTAAAGCCACTGCTAACAGTGGAGAGATGCTAATGGGAGAGAAGTTGTGAGTCTCTGTGTTCATACAGCTCCTCAGGACTACGTCTCATAGCAAGTTTTGTGTCCCTGCTACTTCAATGGGGGGAATGCATGTCGAGAACATGAAGGTGGAAGTCTCATGTATAACCAAGAAATGTTAACAAGGCAGAAGGCTTTCTGCAATGTGTGTAACTGCATGGCACTCTTAATATTGTGTTTCTATGATTGCAAAAACCAAGGATTGCGTAAGGTTCTGTGATGTGACTTGAGTGTTTTCTGAAGCCAGAATGTATCTGCAGTATTGTATAATCCTCACAAGCAGTAGGAAATACAGGAAATAAGATTGAGAATATAATACTATCCAAAGATTGATTCTCTTTTTTTTTTCTTTTTCTTGGACAAGAGATATGAGGGTACATTGATGACATTTTTACTTTTACTAAAATGACCTATAGAATTTTCATAGTTTGGTAAAGCAAAGTGATACCCTCAGCTGACTCTGATTAGAGAGTCAGATCTATTGTGTTGACATCTGTATTAGGGTAGGGTCTAGAAACCCTGAGACTGGTGTCTCCTGAGAAGACAGGATGTCTGTATATGTGCTTTACGAAGAGGTGTGTGTGTGTGTGTATATATATATATATATGTATTTATATATAACATACACCTTCCTTAAGGCCTTCCCCAGAGTGCCTATAAAAAATTGTAAGTAAACCCATGTAGGTTCTGAGTCAGATGCTACAGGTATTTCTGTTACTGCACTACATGTAATACTTTCTTGAATGCTTGACCTGCAAGACTGGTGGAACCAGTCTTATGTGTTCTGAGTGCCATAAAGTATATGTGTTGCTTGATTTCCTTCCAGACATCAGGATAAGGATGTTTCGTTCTAGTTGCAGTCCACTAGCATGGAGAGAGGTTGTGAAATGGAAGCAGTCTGTGGCGCATCTTCAGAAAATTAATCAGTTTAAATTGTAAAATACTCCTTGAAAATTCCGTAGTAGAAATCGGTGCTATAAAACTCTCTGAAATACAGACTTAATTTTCTGATTTGTGGTGCTACCTCTAAGTCAGCTTATTCTGAGGAAAGGCAAAAAAGTATGTGGCTTACTGTGTTACTACGTTCTTGTAGATGTGGTGCAAATCTGTTTTGTCACAGTACCACCTCTGCTTATGAAACATCGAAATGTTTCTGGGTTTCTCTGATAGCTTTTTCATCCTTCTGTCAAAGTAGCAAGTTAGGGAATGGTTCTAACTTTTTCTAATGTTTTAGCCTTGCAAATTGTTAAAGTTGCCAGGTCACAAAGTTGTTATTGCAGGTAATGCTCTTATCTGAAGACCAAATGGAAGATGAGTAGAAAGGAATTTCCCTTACTGTGTAAAGCAGACATAAGTTATTTGGTTAAGCATTTTGTATGTTAGAGCCTTTCCTCTGTATTACATGTATCTTTGTTATGCGAATCTTTCTAGATTTAATGTTTTTATTTTAAATAGTTTGAAGCATCTTCAGCACTTAGGGCAGCAGCCCTCACGCTATCCAGTACTCTGTACATCATACGAGGAAAATTGTATTTTAAGCTCTGTTGCCAAAGCTTGATAGCCAGACTGCTTTTTGTTGGGTTGTTTAACATTTAGAAATTTGCAAGAAACTGTTTTCATGAGGAAATCCCAAGATCATCTATTGATTTGCTAAACAACTTCTTAATTTCTCCCTGTTTAATTTCCCAGGTAAAATCCTTAATGATGAAACTGCTCTTAAAGAATACAAGATAGATGAGAAGAACTTTGTGGTGGTTATGGTGACAAAAGTGAGTAATTGTTAGTTTTGAATAGGAAGCTTCGTTAATTTAATTCTGTTTCTTCTTGTGATGAGTGACTGTATATGCCCATCCTTAAAACCAGTGGAATTCCATCAAATGCAAGTTTTGGTCAATAATAAAATGCTTGTGTGAATAAATAACAAATACTGCCTCACAGTCCTGGTTTGCCTGGGCTGATTTTTGCTGCTGTTCTGTGCTGAATGTTTCTATCAAAGAAAAAAATTTCAGCTAATGGCTGATTTTACTGTTTATTCTTTCTTGTCTCTCTGTTATTTTTTGCCCTTTTATTATTAAAAGGAAGAAGGCAACCTAGGTAGTTTGTTGTTGAATCCTCTGTATGGAACTCTTCCAGCCTTGCTATGTTGCTTTTCATAGTTGATGGGTTTTTCTTTTGTCAAGCCCAACAGCATAAACCAGTAGAGACAGGATACATCTGGCAGTAAACAAACCTGTGGGTTTTGAGAGACTGCAAGTGCAATTTACAGGGAATGACTGTGACACGTGTTTGAAGTATTTCTTCTCTGAACCAATTGTCAGGCTGCTTCCAGGAATCAAGCCACTGATTTTCCAGGCATTCCAGACCATTGCGATCTGAGTAAAACTGGCTTTGTCTCTGTTTCGGAATATGATATTAATTCTGAAGCTAGATTTCCTCCTCCTGACAAAGAAAGCATATATTCTGTTGCCCTTTATTTCTATCTGGTATTATTAAACTTAATTAAACATCTGGACTTGTTAAAGATAACTGTTATTGCTGTCTTTCTGACTGAACAGCTTTCTAGTCTGTGGTTTGCCACAGAGGCATTTATCAGTACAAGAAAACAGGTGCAGATGAGATGTCAAGAGTCCAGTTTTTCATTTTGTTGGTAGCAGAAGGCTCCAGAGAAGTTATGCAATTGCCCCTCCTGGAAGTGTCCAAGAAATGTATGGCTGTGGCACTTAGGAACATGATCTAGTGGTGGTTGGGGCAGTGTTGGGTTAGATTCAATCATTTGAGAGGTCTCCTCAACAATTCTGTGATTCTAAGCACAGATCTCCGTGAGGAACAGCTAAATCCAATATATTCTGCTATTAAAGGACCTGTAGTTTGGGCATTTCTTCAGTCTTGCAGTGTTTTTGCTAGTCTTGAAGCTCAACTGCCCTTTCCTGATTCTGTTGTGGGTAAGACATGCTCAGTCATGTGGGCACAGGCTGCTAACTTCGATGCTCAGACGTTCTTGCATTAAGGGTTTAGGAATACAGCAGAAAATAACCCCCC
Source organism: Aleadryas rufinucha (assembly GCA_013397815.1). Classification (NCBI taxonomy): domain Eukaryota; kingdom Metazoa; phylum Chordata; class Aves; order Passeriformes; genus Aleadryas; species Aleadryas rufinucha. Next base: position 356,324 of record VZTH01005077.1, read on the forward strand.
CTTGCATTCCAACTGTGTCAGTGTTTTCCTTTGAGTGCTTATTAAAATGTTATTTGCTGTGTCTGTCATGTTGGAAGCTATTCATTCTTAACCTTACCTTTCCTTGCTGACAAAAGGAGGAAGTAAATGTTTCCTACTTCAAGCAGACATTGTCTGAAAGTGGTGCACCTTGAATAAGTAGTTGTGTTAAAGTTCAGCTATTTCTCTTGGAAAGGTAAAAATTGGGGTCAGCTTTGTCGGCCCTTGGGGTTTTTTCTGTACAATGGGATTAATACTGCATCCAAGAAAAATTCAAGTTTCCATTAGAGATGTGAAGATTATTTCACAATTGCATGCAAGTATTATCCACTCTAAATTTGCTGTAAATTTGGTACTCCTTCATTCTGCTGTATCCTTGGTGCTCACTTCAGAAGTGAAGTATTTGAGATGTTATTGCAGTGTTTTGAATGCAAAGATTGCATAACTAAAACATATTGCAGGTGAAATTTAAATTTTTTTTCACATCTTGTTTTCTAACGAATAGCATTCATAATGAAATGTGATTTCTGTCTTAATCACTTTTTTCCAGAGTGGTGAGAAAAGCTTATGCTTGTTCTGCAGATGTTTTTTGGCAACTCGCTTGGTTTCTTTTGGAAGATGTGCTTTTGGAAAACACAGGATTGTTTTCATATTTAGAATATTGTGGCTTGTCAATATTTAGATCTTTGCATTTCACTTTATCCTCAGCATGTGAGTGCTCAGGTGTATAAGTACTTGAGTGACGCTCTCAGTCGCTTGTTTAAACACAGAAAAAGATGTTAGAGATCTAATGTCTTGCAATGTTTTAATGTTGTGCTTGATATTGAGGCAGCAATATCAAACACAAATGGTCTTAACAGAACTTAGTGTGTTGCCTGTAGAGGGCTTGAATTTATGAGCTTTGTGCTGTGCCTGAACTCTGTTGTCCTCCCGTAGCCCAAAGCAGCAGCTGGAGCGACTCAGCCGTCAAATGCCACATCCACTGTTGGCTCAACAACTGCAGCTCCCACAGCAGTTGCTGCCCCAATCCCTGTTGCTGCCCCTGTGCCAGCTCCTGTCCCTCCACCACCAGCACCAGATGCAGTGGCTTGTGAACCTGCACCTGTGACTGCTCTGAAAGAGGAGAAGCCAGAAGAAAAACCACCTGAGGCACCAGCTGCTGTCAGTCCATCATCAATTGACAGGTATGAGTGAGCCTCCAAAAATGGGTTCCCATTTCTGTCCATTTATGTTTCTTCTAGTTCCAGTCATTCTCTCCATTCTGTATAATTTTTCTTCTTTCTTAACTGTAATTTCAGTCTCTGACTCAAGTATAACATTAGTGATTGTAAGAAGCACCCCTCCTTGCTTATGCCTTCTCCTGTGGGAAGTATGGTCCTCGGAATGAACCTGTGGAGGGGAGAGTTAAGCGACACAAGACTTGTTCTCCTGTTAGGCATTTCAGAGTTGCTATCATGCAAGTTTCTTTTCAGACTGAGGATAATCACCTGCAGTGGGGTTCTCCTGCTCACAAAGCTCTTGAAGTCTTAATAGGAGTGTGTCCTGTCCTGCTCATAAACCTCTGATTGTGTTTTGGATCATGTTGGTCAGATTTGAACCCTAAGTTCCTTATTGCTGTATGAGTCTCTTAATTTCTGGAAAGAGCTCTTTGTTCCAAAATGTAGGATGTGGTCTTGGTCTTAATTATGTAATGCCTTAAAGCTACAAGTTTGGGGTTTTTTTAATGTTCCTTGGCCCATATATAGGTAATTGTGGGACCTGGAAAAACTTTTCAAGTCAATTCTCTACAACTGAGAAAATCAAATGGAAGTTAGAGATTTCATCCCTGTTGTATGCTGTTGTCTTTTTTGTTTTCTTTAAGTTGCTTAAGTACTGTGTGGTATTAAAATGTTATTAACTGGAATTTAATGGCCCTTGAAATGCTGCATAGCATCAAATCTTCATTTTTCATATGCTGGTTTTTAATTATTTGTGTGTTATTTCTGGGAATACTGGTGCACAAGACAGTATTTTTTAAGTGATTGTATTTAAACACCATCGAATACTGATTTGATGATAACGAAGCGAAATTTGGAATTGCCTAATGTCTTGAAAAACTCATCACAAATTTCTTGCACTAAATGCACAAATTGCTGGTTTAATTTTGCGCTTCTGAGAAATGAGTATCTCTTAGAAATGGAACACAAACGAAGATTCATTTATCGGTCAAAATTAATTTAGTTTTTAAAAAATATTAATGGGTGGGTTTTTTTCTTTTTTTTTAATGCTCAGTTTGTCCAGTAGGTTCAAAGATCAGTCTTTCATATTGACATAGTGTTTTTCATGTACAGACTGCAGTTCTATAAAACTGCAGTAAGGGAGCCTCAGTGTACATACTTAACAGGGAGGAACAAAATGATTTAGCATATACCTTAAAGTTATCACCTGCCTTGATTTCAGTGAGTACTGTTTCCTTCTGATTTGCTTTAGAAGTTAAATTACTAAGGCAAGATTTATTGACCCAAGGCCAGGCCAGCTGGTGTCCTGCTTTGCCTTTGATCTTTTTTTGATTGTAAATCTTACTACTGACAGATACTAGTGAAGCATTCTTGTTGGAACAAATTATTTCTTGCATAGATCTCACAGAGATCTCTGTAAGTGCCTTGTTGGATTTTTAGTGGCGTCTTCTGGAAACATTCAGATCAATCTGATGATCTTTCACTTGCTGGTAGGAGTTGCCAACTCTGGTAGCCTGATAAATGTGTGGCTCCTGCAGCTCCATGTCCTCAAGTCTGTCACATTATCAAGACTGAACATGTATTCCCAAAATATACACACAGTATGTATATACCTATAAATATGTGTCTGGCTGCTTAGGTCAGCTCAGGCAGGGAAAAGCCCAGCACTCATGCAAGGCACATCAGCCACATCCTGTTCCCCTCTGGCTATTTAGGGCAAAGCTCGCTGCTGCAAAATGAATATGTACAAAATACAGACAAAAAATACAAATTTCTGGTTTGATAGCTGGCCCTTAAAGTCTGCCAAGTTTTTGGTACCTGAGCATGGGGACTGCCTGTGCTCTGCAACCCTGATACTCAGATTCCCTTTGCCTGCACATGCACGGACACAGAGGGCTCACCCAGGAACTGGCTGCAGTCCTTGGCCTTCAGACTTCCACAGTCTGGTCTCAGCAGTTGCTGCCTCCACAGGTGTCTGGATCCCCCTAACTCGTAGTTCCCTGTCCCTGTGAACACTTGGAATTCCATATACATACGTGCATGTAGAATAGAGGGAGATGCACACACCCCCCCTGCATAATGAAAAGTTTTTAGAAGTAGAATTTAATAAAAAGACAGGATGCACTGGTGGTGAGGCGCAGAGCGTGGCAAGGCAAGTGTTTCTTATCTATGACTGGCCCTTTTTCTCCTCTTTTTGCTCTCTTAACCCTTGCTTTTCATCTGCATGATGCCTTGGTGCTTTTCCTTTCCCTGCCTTTGGTTCTTGCTCTGGATTTCCCCCACCACTTTTTCCTGGCACCCCATGGTGAGTTGCACCACCCTGTAGGCTGTAGTGCCCTTGAAGGAGTCCTGTTGACCCACCTTGGTCACCCTGAGACTGAGGGGGCTGATCCTTTAAGTTGCAGCCCTGGGAATGGGGCACCCTTGGCTGTGGCTGATTAAAACTGGTGTTCCTCTGCCCAGTGTTGTGCCTCTGTGTTCCTTGCTGTTCACGGAGGTGAGCCTTTAATCCTGTAATTTAACAACTTTGATAACTTGAGATGGAGTAATTGCACGTTAGCAGTTTATATTCCTGGGAAAGCAGTATACTGAGATTTTAATAAGTGCTTGCCACCGACCTCCTTGGGTCCTCATTGAGGTCAAACTGGTGACTGTGGGGAAGCAGTTAGTGAGACTGCTGTGTGCTTTTGAAAATCCACCTTGTTCTCCCACCCTTTAAAGCATTCAAGCAAGCAGATGGCTAATCCCTGAGCAGATGGGCAAGAGCCAAACTTCTGGGGGGTAGCGGGGGAAGGTTGGCCTTGTGTTAAAAATGCTAGCATTGTAAGTTTGTGAAATCTGTTCTCACTATAGGACCAAAAGAGAGCTCTTTGGAAAGCTTTGTTGGTTTTTTAGAAACAAAAGGGGCTATTAGAGTTACAGCTGCTGCTGCTTATTTTTCTTTTTTTTTTTTGAAAAACAGGAAGTTTTCCAAAGTTTTGTAATTACCATTGCACTTGTCTTCGTCTTACAGTACAACAGGTGATACATCTCGATCAAATCTTTTTGAGGATGCTATAAGTGCACTTGGTAAGTGGAGAGTTTTTTTAATGTAGACATTATTTTGGTGCAGCAGAAACATGATGGATTAGCACATGTTGACATTTCCTTCTGTATCTGTCGTTGTTAAAGTTATAATCAAAGTGCTCTTCTCTAAGACCTGAAGTTGATATCTTGGAACCAGCTTCAAGAACTGTTTTACTGAAGAATATTTCCCTTGGTATATTTTTGTTGTGTAAAATGAAGATCCATATCATCCCTGCTTTTTTTCGCCCATTTGCCTTAATTTCTCTTCTAACTATTCACTTTGAAGTAGCTTGAATAGAATAGAAGACTAGATGTAAATATGTGTGTGCTTTTCACAGAGTGCAGGTCCGATAAAATGGCTGCCTTTATTATGCATTTGTTCCAGCTTTGAAAATATTTTGCTTTTTGACACATTTAGATTAGATAAATTCACCAAATCTGCTACTGTCTGGGCTGAGAAATGAATGCCTCCATGTATTTACAGTCAACTTACTTTTATTTTACTTAAAAATAATATTTGTTTCTCAGTGCAATAGACTGAACAAAGACAATAGGAAGGTGTGTCCCCTCATTTATGCTGATTTGGGTAGCTAGGAAATTATTAGACAAACCCAAAATTCCTTACTCCTACTGAAATTTTTGGGTTGTTTTGGACTGTAACAAATTCAAGTACAGAAATAAGGAGGAGGTGGGGTTTTTATTCTTTTTCCTGTAAATATGAAGATGCAATTTGGTACAAAGAGTTGAACCAAGTAAAGACTTTCACTTACATTTTTGTATGGATATATTGGAGGCAGGTGCTGTGATTAAGCAGCCCAGGGTGATTTAGAAGCAGCGGTAATGTTTTACATGAATTAGTGGTAACTACTAGGTTTAGTCTGTCCAGCTGCAGCTTTGGTCTTAGGTGTGACACAATGTTTGAGATTGTATGATCTGAAATAGCTGATGGATACTGCAGGAGACAAAAATGTAACAGAACTAAAGTGGCTGAACTGATTGCTGCTACCAAAGGTGCTTCCTTAACCATTCTTAATATCTTAGTGGCCAAGATGAGGTCACGACAAACACTCGAGTTAACAGTGCTGATCAGCAAGTTAAATGAAGCTGGTGGTCTTGATTCAAATGTCTTCAAAATTGGAAAAAAAAGAAAAAAAATCCCATTTCAAGACCATCACCTCACTATCCATTTTATATGGGAGTTGTTTGATTGGTGTCTGATGGAGTAAAACCCTTGTGTCCCTAACCTGTTTGGAAATAACAAGTATTGTGATTTTCTGGGTAAGCATAATGTAAGTGTTGTCAGCCGAAAAATTTTCAAGGGCAATAGGTGTGAACTCTGTGGTTCTTTTTGTTTAAAAACTGTCCTGGAGGGAATTTGCTTGCACAAATTGATGGAGTGTGTCTTAGCATCCTGAGTTGGATCCAACACATATTCTAACTGTGGCTTCTCAGTTACATTGTCTGAAATTAATTGTCTTTGCTTTAAAAACAGGAATTGGTTTCTATGATTTGCTGTTATTTTCAGTTAAATGGTGAAAAATGATGTGGCTCTGTGTGCTATGTGAAGATCTGCACGTCTTGCAATTCTTGTGCGACCACATCTTTCACAGGAGCAGCCTAAGATTTCTTTAGGGTATAGGACGAGAATTGTGGGGAGTGTGATGAACTGGATTTGAGAGTTAATCCATCTTTAAAATGTTTTTTTGAAAGACAAAAGCAAAGAGCAGAATCAATTCAGCATTGACCCCAAACATTTCCACTAGCACTAGGTACAGATAGGCCTGACTCTGGATCATGACACTGCTGGTGTGCAACCTCTGAATTATTATTATTCTTGATCTCACTTTTGCTCAACTTGTTAACTGGTCTGTATGGAGTACATGCACCTACATTTTCAGTAATTCTGTTTTCCTCCTTTGGCTTTTAGTTGTGCCTTAGGTAGCAGCCAGTGCAGAGCAAGACAGCCTTTTTGCATCTTTTTTCCTGTATCAAATCCCACATACTGTTCTAGTCTCTACCTTGCTTATATGGAAAAAGCAACACAGAAGTGCTCAAGTAGTAACTAATTACACCAACAGGTGTTCTGTCTGCTTGGTTAGTTTCTTAGGAGTAGTAAGGGTAGAGTAGTAGGGCAGAATATGAGCAGAAGTTTAGCAAAATCATTGTGTTGGGACAATTGCTGGCTTGGCTTTTTTGCTTCTTTGAAGATATATATAGAAGTATGTATCTTTAGAGCAAAGTTTAGGTGATTTTTTTTTTTTAATGTCTGAAAAAATGCGGGTAGATGTAAAATGAATGATTGTGTAGTTCTGTAAGAAGACGTGAAGAACTTACCATTCCTTAAACTCAGGTTGGCACTATTACTTTGAAGCCCAAATAATAAATACTCAAATTAGTCAAGGCTTTTAAGTCCTTTATTTATGGATAATGCTCAAGTACTCTTGGGCTAGGGCTGTTTTATTGTTTGCTCTTGAGTATGCTGCCCTAAGTCATACACCCACTGATTATTTAGAAGTACACGTTAAGAAACAGGCAATGGGGTTGTACTAATGTTGGCTTGAGTTAAACACCTTCTCTGTAAGGGAATAAAACTTCATGTTTTCTTTGGTTCTTTTAATTATGACTTACTTTTCTTAACAGAGTAGCTCTTATATTTGTTTCCTCTGGGGTTTTTTATTATTATTAATCAGGTTTTTTTAATGAGAACTGTTAATTATTTAACTCTCCTGCCACTAACTTGCATGTTGCAGAGTCAGTCAGTAATAGGATTTCACTGACATCAGAAATACCTTTATCCAAGGGAGGAGATGGTATTTTAATGCCTAGGTTTGTTTATATTTTTTTTTCCCCCAGGAGGATAAACTTTAAGATTTGCCCAATTACAGTGTATAATAGAATAGTTACCTTTTTTTAAATTGTTATACCTGCTGTCTGCTTTTGAAGCAGGAAAATTAAATGGATTATGAAATGAGATAATACTTTTCCTTACAATGAGATTAGTGTTGTGATCAATTGCCTTAAATTGTTCCATATATTGTGTGTGTACCTTTTGTCTTGATTGCTGCAGGTGTGGGAAAGTTTTCATCCATTTTTGCTGTAAGAGGTGGGGGGTTTGATGTGATGGATGTCTAGTCAACTGTTCAGTTGAGTGAGATAAGAATTAAATGAGATAACCTGGTCTCCTGAACCCTCATTGAAGTCTTGAGTGATTTTCCTAGATACAACTTTTAAGTCTTCTGCCTGATTTGAGTTGATCCACACTAAGTTGATTAAATTACTTGGATCATCATCACCAGCATGTAGCAATATATAGCAATATAATGGTCATCACTAATTGCCATCTATCTAACAACAGCATAGCAAAAAGTCTTTATTTGGAAAACCCTCAATGGCTAACAATTTGACAGGCAAGTTTCTGCCTTGAAAGTTTTGATTTCCAAATGTAAGCTGCAGGAGACTTCTCTTCATTACATCAGGAATTGAGTATTAGCTGTGAGGATGCCCTTGACCTTAAATGAAAACTTGAAGAGAGAATGTTATTTCAATTACAAGTACAGAAATATCACAAGTACTGCTTTTGTCAGTAGAAGTTTACATTTTCTTCATTACCCTCCACTATTTCCAATCAAATTCATGATGAAACCACTGATTATATTTGAAATTAAAGCCACAGAACCATGGCATATTTAATGTGAAGTACTCTTTTCAATGAACAACTGAAATTTGGGTAGAAATTATGTTTATTCATTGAAACTTTTTTTTGTGTGTGTGTGTGTGTATGTGTGTGTGTGTGTGTGTGATTAACATCATCTTCTTCCCTTAAAACGGTGGTCCTGTGACTTGTAGTGACAGGTCAGTCCTATGAGAACATGGTGACTGAGATCATGTCCATGGGCTACGAGCGAGAGCAGGTGATAGCAGCGCTGAGGGCCAGCTTCAACAATCCTGACAGAGCGGTGGAATACCTCCTGATGGTGAGCACTTACCTTACCTACGCCTGTTCTTGCAGTTTTTGTTTTCCACATGATACCTTTCACTTTGATTTTGGTGTTATTTTGAACATTGCTCGGTCGCTGAGAGTGACATTTGCCATGTGAAAGATGAGATTGAAATTTTGACAGGCATCATGTGGTAGAGAAAACACTGAAATAATCCCTGACCACCTCTACCACTCCTTTGCTTTCATTTTTTATTGTTTTATATGGATATGTGCGTAAAGTATATCCAGTTGCAGTGATAGCTTTAACTGCCAATGGCTGGCTCAAGTGATTTTGTGTCACCTTTTAGTGACAGCATTAGTTGTACTTTTGCACTGTTTTATATAACATCACCATTTTTTAGGTTCCAGTTCACTGTTTTTGCTAATAATGCACAATGTTCTTAATATACTTTCCAAACAGAAAGGTTTGAGAGGTTTTTTTTTGGAACTGTGCTTAATTTAACTGGTGTTTTCATTTCAGCGGTGTTTTAGAGAAGAAACAATTTTCATTTGATAAATAAAGCTTGAAGGGTTAAACGAACTTCATTGGCATGAGAGGAAATAGAAGAGTAATTTCACTTTAATGAAAACGCTGTGAGTTGTTTTAGGGGCTTTTTGGTTTATTTCTCATTGTATACCTTAATCTGACAAGTGAATTGTAACCACCGTAGAACCTGTCTATGATTTTGTTGCTTAATCAGTATTTCCAGTGCATTTAATTTTCACTCTGGCATACCCTTTTTTTCCTTTTAGCAGATCTGAACTTTATTAAAATCTGGCAACCAGATATCTTGACCTAATCCTTGCAGAATACATGTGGATTGAACTTCTGATTGATTGATAAGAAATCTGGCATCTTTACCCTCCAGTTATAAAACTTTAATTTTGTTAATGAAGTTTTTCTCCAGTAGTTATTGCTACAAGTCCCTGGCGTGCTTCCTGCTTACATTAGTGTTCCCAAGACTTTGTAGTCTTCAGATTTTAAACTGACAACAAATGTTTTGAGTACAAAAATGTAAAAAGTTCCATTCCCAACTAGCATTAGGCCAAGCAAGGGTGAATGCAATAGCTCCTAACTCTCTGTCATAAGTCTGCAAGCTCAAACATTTGTTTTTCCTGCTGTCAAATTGTTGGTTTTACTGTTCATCTAGTCTGTAAATACACCATGAACTCGGTGCCTCCCCTGAGTGTTGGGCCTGCTGTGTGTGTGGCAGTCCTACACAGTGTGCAATTCTTGTGCACTCGGTCTGGCATTTCCCTCTCCTAGCTTATTTCTGTTCAGGAAGTCCAGAATAGAGATACAGTATCCCTGTGATGGAGTTACATGTCACATCTGCCAAATGGATTGACTGGATAGACAGTCCTTCCCTAGGTCCTGTATATAAAATGGGTCCTCCTGTTATGTAAGATGTCCCTTTATGTTTCGTGTTATCCTGCACTGGAAATATCTTTTCTTTTTCTTTTTCCTTCTGGAAAAGGGAGTAGGGAGGAATGGTCTGGCTCTTGGAGACCATATTAGATGTCAGACTTTTTTCTGTCCTTCTAGAAGAATCCTTTTGCTGTCAATAGTCTTTCTAATTGGTCTGGATCTGCTGGGGTCTGAAGATGTTCCTTACTCTCCTGCTGCATCAAAAAAAGGTTCTTTTTAGTTACTGTTGATCTGATCTGTTGGTGACACTGTTCTTTGACACTCTCTTCATTAGCTGCCTCCAAACTGTCATCAGCACTATCTTTTATATAATCTGCAGATTGGGATTAGGATGTTGAGATCTGTAAGTGTTCAAAGAACTGCTGCACTGAAGGTACCTGTAAGATGTTGGGAAGGACTTAAACTGTAATTAAAGCACAGCTGTTCCTCAGATGAGGCCTGAAGATTCTATGTGTTGTCCATGGTTCAGGTGGCAAGCTCTTCAGTTTTCATGGCTTCATCATTGAAGATGTAGATGTAATCCTGTATCCATGACCTGTGGTCATGGAAGGAGGTCTCAGTTACAAAAGATGCTCTTTATTTTTCTATGCCCCAGACTTATCTTTGGATCTGATTTACATTCAGATCTCTCTTTCAGCCAAGGATTTCCTAACCTCTAACTAGGAACAAGTTCTGTCAGCTCTTCAATAACCAGCCTCTTAGTTTGAAAAATTTTAAGAAACATTTCTTGAGTGTGAGTATAGTCAAATACTGAACATAATTCCTAGACAGGTAGTCAACATCCTGTGCCTGTCAATGTTTCAGAGGCATTTGACCATGCCCTTTACAGGCTTTAACTTTTGGTCAGCCATGAACTGGCCAGTCAGTGGGACTAGATGATCATTGTGAGTACCTCCCAACTGGAACTATTTTGTTCCCTATTCTGTGCAGAAGCTGGACCTGATGTGATTATTGCCCTGCAGAGAGCAATGTCAGCCAAAAACCACTGTACTGCTCAGTTAAACAGTAAACAATTGTTTCATCCACCATAAGGCAACAGTGGCCTTTTTTTTGCTGTCCAAGCAGTGTTTGCATTCAGAGTGACTTGTGTGTGGTTTAATACCATGTTTTATTCTGTTGTGTAGCTGTGTGAACAAGGTCCACACGCCTCACTGGCATTGTCCAATTACAGCTGTACACAGTCTCTGTTATTTGGAGAGTGATACTTCAAGCTTGTGTTCAAGAGTTAAGGTGATGTTCAAGATGACAATTTCTAAGTAAATTTGTTTGAACGAGTTTACACAGTCCTTCCATTCAAGAGCAAACTGAAAAGTTTAAACAAGCACATGTTGTTTGATCTGGACACAGATTGCAGTGATGACATATGCCTGTGAATAGGTGAAATCAGCTAGTAATTTCACAAGAGAAACCCAAGGTGTTATGTTATACTTGCATTACCAGAAATTATTTTTTTGATGGGAAAAGGCATTTAATCAGTTCTCTGTAAGCCACTGATAAGGGAGCCTTACCTCAGAATTATACCATGAATGGAATTCTCCTCCCTCTCAGTGGAGGGAGGGATGTGTAGCAAGGTTACTGAGCCATGTGAAGGTAATGAAGTGTGTGACAGAGAAATCTTGCATTTATTCCCCTGAGTGGCTCAAACATGCAGTTGATGATTAGGTGATATATACCTTGATGTGCTTCTAATAAACAGGTAAGGCAAAGCATTGCTTGGAGCACTGTCCAGTTCTCCCTTTCTAGATGTGCCCTCTATATTAGCTGTATATTTGTCCTTTCTGTTCAGGTGTAATGATGAACATACCATGTGAAGATCATGTTACAACAGGACTTTTAATCTGCATTACCTACCAGTGATTTTTATGGTAGGCTTGACAAACGTCTTCATTGTCTGGTTACCCTATAGTTCTGTAATATTTCCACCCACCCAGTTCCTTAGGTTGTGTGGTTCCAAAACAGAAGGGTGACCCTCATTTGGGTAACTTCTCTGGGCTGTTCCAACAGGGTTTGTTGTAATATTCTTGGTGTCTCTCCCATGAGTAAGTTTCCAGGCTTCAGGGAGGTAGATTGAGAGGACAGACTTGGTGCAGGAGTTCAGTGACAGTGAGGAAGGCAGGGTTAGGGTAGGAAGCTTGAAGGATTTCCATGCAGGAGAAAAGTAGTAGAGTGAGGTGTCATGGTAGTATAACCTACGTTCTAGTTTATTATAATATTGTGGTTTAGCTTTGTCCATTTCAGCCCCCATAGCAATCAGTTCCTATACAAAGTTGCTTGCAGACAGAAAATAAAAAAAAGGCAAGTTAACTTTTTTTTTTAAACTGCTAAAGCTGGGTGACATAGAGACCTTTTCACTTTTAAGATACAGTGAATGACAGCTTTTCATTGAGGAAGGAGGTCCCAAGAGCTGTGTTCTTGTATCTCTTCTCAGTTTCTTGCCATTGTATGGCATTGTTAATCTTAGTTAGCATTTTGTGTTGCAATTTGTTGCTGTAATGTCACTTCTTTTGCATAACAGAATAACATACTGTAACAGTATATTTAGTTTCACTTTTTCACTCATATCAAATGTCTTCAAGCAGGATTCAAAGCAAGTGCTTTTTATCAGGCAAAGTGTGTTTTTAGACTGATGCAGTGCATCCTTTACTGCCTTTCTATACAAACCACACATTTTTTCCTGCCAGAAAATAAAATTAATTTTTTCACGGTGTTCTCTGTCAGTTGTAAATGCATAACTCACAAGATCTTGCCTTGTATTTGCAGTGAAAACATTAAGGTTGTTGTTTTTTCCCTTCGTTCTGAAACCCAAATACTGCATGAAGTTGAAACATACCTGTTAGCATTCTGTGGATAATGATGTGAACTCTGGCTTTAGGGTATACCTGGAGATAATCAGGCTGTGGCTGAACCCCCTCAACCACCAAGCACTGGTGCTTCTCAGTCTTCAGCAGTGGCAGCAGCAGTAGCAACTATACCCACGACTACTAGTTCACTAGGAGGTAAGAAAGGCTGTGTTTGAGATGATGTGATAAACAATTTGCACTTAATCAGTCTCTTTTTCAGTCAGCTTTGAGTTCCAGGTGCTTGTGGGCTGTTCAAAGGGAATTGAATAAGAGTTGTTAACATGGAAATTCCAGGTGTGGTACTTTCTTGCGCCAAGTGGCCTGTTGTATGTCGTGTACAATGAACCATGAGTTTTCCAAAAATGCAATGAACTTGCACAATTTCTTTAATTCAGTATTCTGGATTTAAGTGCAGGAGCACAGATACGGTTGAGGTTGTGTTTTCTCGCACTTAACCTCTGGCTTTCTACTGTGTGGCTGACTGGGCACTGTCCACTATGACTATATTAATATATTTACCACACAGAAGTTGGAATATCGAGGGAGAATCCTGAAATTAGACCATGAAAGGTAGCACTGGAGAGACCTGTAAATTACCTAGGACTCGTCACTCAGCAGTGCAGCTCTTTGACAGTGCTTGGTGCCTGCTGAAGAGAAGGGTATTTATCACGTATTTATCTCCCTCTTAAAGGGAGATAGATAAATACATGAAAGGGGCCTAATGAAGGGGTAGGAAAGGTCTGTCTTAGGCTGTGGCAGAAATGCTGCTTAAGGTACGAGCCCTGATAAGAGGCCGGAGCGTTTAACATGCATTTAGTAGTTGCAGGCACACATGACATGATCCAGGAAGAGAGAATGGGGGGAGGGATGTTTCAGAGCAGTTCAGACACTGCTGTGTTCAGTTCAGTAACTAACAGTGTGGGTATGTATGGGAGGGCAGGACTCCCTGGAGAACTGACCTGTGGCAGGAGGTGGAGAGCTCTGGTGAAGGTGCAGAGACAAGACAGTGGGTTGGGTAGATGTGTCTGAGATTAACCAGAAATGAGACATACAGAGGAAGGTGTTGGAGATAAGGACAAGGCTGTTGGATCTTAAGAGAAGATTGGGTGAAAAGGAAATTCATGGTTTAACCTTAGAATAAAGACGTTTTGCTTAAAGCTAGAGTTAGTGTGAGGAAGCAACTTCTCTTCTTCAGTGAGGGGTATATTATCCACTTTCATGTCCTATTTCTATCTACAATTACAGCATAGGTATGTATTTTATTAAGATTCTTAGTAACTTTTTGAAAAACATGTTATTTCACTGTTTGGGGTTTTTTTTTTTTTTCAGGACATCCGCTTGAGTTTTTACGAAATCAGCCTCAGTTCCAGCAGATGAGACAAATTATCCAGCAAAATCCTTCTCTGTTGCCGGCATTGCTACAGCAGATTGGACGGGAAAACCCCCAGCTACTGCAGGTGGATCTTAAAACAAGAAAATAATGCTTGTTGATTCTGATTTAGATTTACAAGAGAGTCATATGTTGATGTTGTCTGGGATAATATGTTATTAGCAGTTACAGCATTCTATTGCTGGCTTTTCAGCAGTTGTTGCTGTACAGAATGTATTTTCTGTGACATTAGATACAAGTTTGAGACTTCATAAGAGGTGCAAAGGGGGTGAGGAAGAGGAAAGGATCACTGCAGTTGAACTGAAACATAAAAATTGCATTTCTTAGGGTTAGACTTAATAATTTTTCTCTGTGCACTTTTTGCACGTTCCTTTGACTTCTTAATTCTCTGAAAATAAATACTTTCACTTGTCTGTTGGCGGGCTTAGACTTGAGTTATTTAAATATACGTGTTTCTTTTTCTGTTCTGTGCATCACAGCAAATAAGCCAACACCAGGAACATTTTATTCATATGTTGAACGAGCCAGTTCTAGAGTCTCGCCAAGGTTTAAGTGGCAGTGATGATGGTGCCAGCACTGGAGGAATAGGAGATGCTGGGAATGCTCATATGAACTACATTCAAGTAACACCTCAGGAAAAAGAAGCTATAGAAAGGGTGAGCCTTTCTTCTTTGAAATTTTCCTTCTTCTTTGAAGTCCTTGTTTCTGTAGGGTGTTGACTCCAGTGCATGCTTAAGACATACCCAAGTTAAGCTTTGTTTAGCTCAGTAGTTCTGCATCATATTTGATGTTTTCATACTTGGCATTTCTTAGCTCTTGTAGCCTTGTTTCAAATCATACCCCTTCTTGCTTTATAGCAATTGAGTCTAAAATATGTTAAATCTGTCTTACTGAGAAGAGGCAGAGCATTCTAAGTGATCAGAAACCATCCTGTGATAATTGATAATGGAATGGACTTCCCTCAGGAATTACTCAGGAAGTAACTCCTCTTGCAAAAGCCTCAGCCAGTACTGTTCTAGATCATGCCATGACAGGTTTCCACATCTGGAAGGTGGAAGGCTGAATGAGCACTCTTTGCAAAGTATTGGAAAGTAAGAACACTCACAGTTGAGTAGATTAGTTGGAGTCAAAACTTGACCCAGTTATTTGTCTGTCCATGAGAATTAGTTAATTATGGTTTTCTAAAAGCACTGGTAAGCATGAAAATACACTCTGGGATGGTATATTGCATTCATAAATACTGTGTAACTGACTAAATTTGCATGGATGGCAATGCCTCTGAGATTTTTCTCAGGGCAAATTGCAGGATTTTTGTCGTACTGTGGTAGTGGTTTTGTAGCCCAAAGACAATGTTTTTTCAGCTGGCAAAACAAAAGTTTATGTAAGGATCATCAGAAGATACCTGTTTGAATATAGGTGTCAGTTCTCTAGATCTTGAGGAAATTGGCAATTAGTAAAATTGGTCTAATAAAATTATTTGTCCATCTACTTCTTCACAGGTCTTCTTTAGTCTGCTGCATTTCCTTCTACAGCCATTTTATGCAGTAGAGCTTTATTACCTCTACAACCTGTTCTAAAACCTAGCAGAGATCCATATGCTTCTTTCTCTTTCCATGAGAGACAAACCTCAAAATTTAATTGTCTTAGTATTTCAGCTGATGCCTTCATGCTGTTTGTGAGCCTGAAATAAAATCTTAGAATGGCTGGTGAGAGATAAGAGGACACAGCTTCTCACAGTTATTTGATCTGCCCCATACATGAAATGCCTTGCAGGTGTGTGAGGATTTTAAGAAAATCTCCAAATAGTGGAGTGTACTTGCCTTTGGCTAAAACAAGGATTCATTTGCTGAGTGCCCCTACGTGCTGGCTAAACTTTTGGCACAGTAATAAGTTCTTCTCTGGTGTTCTCATGCCCTGCTGTCACCATGTTCCAGACATTAATTAATTCCTTGACTTCTGAAAACCAGATTGCTCTGAGCTCACTTGTCTTGGCTGCAGTGTGTAGTTAATTTTTTTAAGATAAACAATTGAAAGTATGGCTTAATGTGATGTGCTGGACAACCTACTAAAAATCACAGGCTGGGAGCTTTTGTTGCAGGCAATTTTTGTTAAAAGTGCTTTGGAGCTTTGTACAATTGTTTAAAATGAGCATTGTTTGAAGTTGGTTTTTTTTTCTGCAGCAGTGCAATGTGCCGTTACTTCTTGACAATACTGTGACCCAGGTCTGTTTTAGACTTACTGTGTCACTAAAGAAGTGACCAGTTTTTATGTTGCTTCATTAGACTTAATAAAATCACCTTTTCAAGTGAGGATGCTCTTTACCAAAGGCAGAGGCAGCACCTTATTTTTCACTCACTGAAGTTTGCGTGGAACTAGACAGCAATGTTATTTTCAAGAAGGCAGTAACAGCTTAAGTGACATCTCAAAACACTAGACATACATAGAAGCCTAACATGCAAAATGCACTTCCTAAATATGTTTCTTTTCTTCAGTTAAAGGCATTAGGATTTCCTGAAGGACTTGTGATACAGGCGTATTTTGCCTGTGAGAAGAACGAAAACCTGGCTGCCAACTTCCTTCTACAGCAGAACTTCGACGAAGACTGAGAGGATGTTTTTTTTCTATTTCACACCTCACACCAGTGCATTACACTAACTCTGTTCACTGGATTGTCTAGGATATTTGGGCTTACATTCATAATGCTTGGTGTATGGCATATAGGGGGTGGGTGGAAGGGTGAACATAGGAAACAAAACAAAGAAAGCAGCAAGTTCTAAATGTCTTTTTCAAATTAGCAGATGCAGAAAATCGCACAGTGTAAAAAAAAATATATACAACCAAAAAATCAGCTTCTGCAGATAATTAGTTCCTTCTATAAACTGTAGGTTAACTTTTTTCTAGGTTTTAACTCTTACTGTACTAGTTCCAGAAATGTAGTGTAATGCACTGCTTCATGTTCCTTTCCACTTAGTATTGACATTGGAAGTAGCCTGTGCTACATAGATTTTACAGTCTGTATTTCATGGCATCACTGGATAGCAGCTTTGTGAAATCTAAAAGAACTGAGCAAATGTAATCCTGAATGCCAAAATAGGGGTATTCAGGTTTTTTTTTCTTCAGCTGTGTTAAAATAGTGCAAGAAACACAGTATTTTTGTCTAATGCTGAATTAGAACAGTGTTGGCTTTTTTCTCCTTTTTTCAAATGAAAACCCATTACAGTTAAAAGTGTCCTGATTATTGAGAAACACCACCCCCTCCTTCGTCCCCCTGAAATGATCGGAGAAGCTATATACATACAAAAAAAAAATATTATCCTGTTTACATATTTTCTCTTTGGGAAAAAAAAAATGATAGATATCTAATTACTGTTCTCTTAATGTTATCTTGCAGTAAAAGTTTTGAAAGCAATAGATTGCATGTTTGGTTTTGTTATATGCACTCTAGTGAATTGAATATTCTTTTTCTGCCAGCAAACAAAATGCAAGCTTCATTTTTGTCTGCTGCAATGAGACTTTATCAAATCAAATTTCACCTTCCCAACTTTGTTGAACCAGCTTTTGTAGTACAGCTATTAAGTGTTCTGTTGCTCTTGACTAGATTGTAGTGTTCAAGCTATTTCTGTTAAGTAAGGACTTTTGGGGATTTATTCACTTTATAAGGAAGAGAAGTTCAAAACTTGAGATATCAAGCAAACTATCAATTTATTCCAATGTAAAAAGAATTGACACTCGAAACTTTCTATGGAAAATAATCTCTGGTTACAGAGTTTTCAATCTTATTTCTTCATACCTACTTATGATTTATTTTGTTTAGTCATCATAAAATGTTAACAGTCTTTTTTTTTTTGTAATATGCATTTACTTTTAGAGGTTATTTTGCCCATCATTGCAATACTAGGAATAAAAAAAAAATGCAAATTCAATCTAAAGCTGTTCTGTGCAACATTACCTGAACACAACATGGGGATAGTTTGATTTTTCTACTGTTGTAGTCCAATTGCCTGGATTACAGATTTACCTCTACAGTAACCAGGAAAAATCTTATTAGTGGTACAGCACTGAACTCCTGTACAACATAATGGTATTAATGATTTTAATGATTTAGTGGTACAACTAAAAAATTTTCTGCTGAGTTTATCAGTGGATTAACTACTACTTAAGCTCAAAGTACAAGTCAAGTGTCTTGAAAAAAGAGCTAAAAAGACTGAAACATTTGTATTTTGTTTCTTCATTGATTGGCCATAGTCTGTAAAAATATTATCTGCACAAAAAAATATAATGAATTAAAGCCTTTTAATTTTTTTTTGTATTCTTATACATCTGTTATATTTTTCCAGATAGTGTGTATTTTAATTATTCAGATTTTATTCTTTTAAAATTTCTTAGGTGTATGTCGTCTAAGTGATCAGTAGCACAACCCAAATCTATCAGTAGGAGATGTGATACTGCTATATAGGAAACAAGTCTTTCATAATGTTTTCATTTTAGAGAAGTTAACATTAATAATACCTGAGTCAGCTAGTAGACTTCATCTAAACAGGATTCTCAGTTTATCTATGAACTGGGAGAGATGGATTTTGATTGAACACTGCACACCAAAAGGGGCTGTTCGTTATCTGTAAGAGGACCAGCTGTCAGGTACTTGAAAAACACCAAATTGATACAAGGACTTCTTGAATGTACTTTTTACTACATAGCTAATACCTAACTAAGACAAAAGCTTTTAGTTTGTGGGAGTCTTCTGTACTGATCAAACTGCTATGAGAAACAACCATTCCTTCTCTGGGAGGGTGGAGGGTAAAGCAAGAATGTCTGGGTGTTTCAGTCCACTCCCTCCAATTTTGATTTTGAAATGTTTACTTATTATAAATGTATTTGAATTAAAGTCTGTTGAGCTTGTTCTTTGTACAAAAAAAAAAAAAGCTAGTAGCTTTGTTCATTTGTAACTTTGTATGCTGAGTGACTGAGGGATTTATGGCTGCTGTGTTTGAAGCCTTACTAGTCATGCTGTTCCCGTTTTTCCAGCAGTGAAACAGTGTTTTTGTGACTTCTGATGAACAACAGGTGTCTGACCTTATATGCTAGCAAAAACTGTTACCTGTCCAGTAGCGGGATACTTGCCAGGGAGAATCGTGTCTCTCTTTGTAGTAGCTGCCAAAAGGGAAGAATACATGGAATTCATGTGGTGTTGAGGAGGTGTGACCTGAGCAAGCTGCCTAGGTATGTTGTGCCTCGTTTTCTACCAAGTACTACCGGGAGTTGTCTGCACAGAGTGCTCCTCAGCTTCTCTGCTGCAGATCTCTTAGGGATTTGGGGATCAGTTTCCTCAGGGCTTTCTGAACAGTAGCTAAGAAAATAAAGTATTTCTTCCTAAGTTTTGGTACTGTAGTCCTTACCTTTGTTGTAAAACTTCTGAATATCTGCTTAGACAAAAGCTATTTATGATGCACTTTTAATTGGGATTAAAAAGTTACTCTGAAGTCATATTAATTCTGTAGTTGTCTGTTCTTAAGTCCTCTGTACCAGCTGCATTTAATGCTGTGGTTCATTTACCTCGTCCAGAGTTGCCTGATGAATCCAGCTGAAACCCGAGCAATTTGACTGATTAAATGCCTTGTTCTTACCCCACACTAACAGAACTTTTTAGGAATGTGAGACTAATCACTCCTGAAGTCAAACTGTGGCTCTGATTTTGGAGTGCTGGGTTGAGCTTCACTTCAAGAGCGTGCATGAATGAATGAAAGAGACACAAAGCCAAGTCCCCAAATAATGTATGCAGATCTGTCACCTGTGGCTTAATTGAGTATTTCATTTAGTTTTTATAGAGTTTTGGAGGCAGCCACATTATTTTTCTTTTTTCTGATTTCTTTTAAGTCCGGTTCTGTGCACAAAACTAACCTGGCATTTCTGCACTTGAAAATACTCTCTAGTTCAATGGAAACAATGAGGTGGGAGTGGGGAAAACATCTTTGTCAGTAACATTTTTAGTTCTTCCTTGCCTGTTTTGGGATGCCAACAGTGTTCAGCACACCATCCTTTGAAAACATTATTTTGACACAGCTATAACCACAACTACATGGTTATGAAGCCACAATTTACAAAATTTTGTGGCTTCACTAAACCATCCAGAAAAGTCGGCTTATTCCACCTGTGATTAAATGATGTATGGGAAAAATTTAATTATTCAATCACCACAAAATACATGACTGATCAGTGCTGCTCGTGCCTGTGTCTGCAGACTGTAGCTGTTCCTGACTTCTAATTGTCAAGTGCCAGTGCTGTATTTATATATTTCTTCAGAGAATAAATGACCTGTGAGGGGAGGAAAAAAAAGGTCATTAAACTTCTTGGTTCTTGTCAGGACTCAACTTCTTTCCTCCCAGGCAAGCGAAATAAATGTTAAACACACACAATTTAACTCCAGTTCTAATCAAAGCACATGAAGACACCAGCATCTCTGGCATTTCCTGTCTGAACTGCAGTGAAACTAATAAAGACAAATATGTGCTCTTCAGTAATGGTAGTAGTCTGGAATAACTAACAGTGGCAGAGTCTAGAGATCCTTCCCTCCACTTCATCCCTTTGCTTTGGCATTTTCCTTTGTGAGTTCTTACAAAGAATGATCTGCTGCGTGCTTCCATTTGCTGAAAGTGTGGCACTAAAAACAGTCCTTAAGGTTTTGTGTCGTGCGTGGCTCTTGCAGTTGTGCCTTAGAGACCTGGAGTGCAAAGTGTCTTTCAAAATAGGTATCTTTTCTATTTTTATATGGCTCCACACAATGATGTGAATGCTCTGTGGTGCTGAGAGGGCAAGGAGCAACATCCTTGAAATTCTTGTTGCCTGAGATAAGAGATTTTAGATGTGATAGACGAGGAGTAACCAGATACACCAACAGGCAGCTGTTTGCCATCCCAGGGGAAGGGGTGGTTGCTGTCCTTGTAATGTGAAGCATTTGACTTTAAATATGCAGCAGCCAAAGATGAAAAAATAAGGCAATGTCTCCCACATGTCTGTGTGGCTGTATCTGTGGAATTGTTCAAAGTCTTGTCAAAGTCAGACACATATTTTTAGTTATATCTTTGAATTAAGTGTGTTTCGTCCCACCCCCACTCTCTTGTCTTTACTCTAAATCTCCTTTTTTTTTTTTCTCTTTCTTTTCATTGTTGAAGAAAGCATGCCAGCTGCAAAGGGAGCACTACCAGCTTCTGTAAAAGGCTGGAAGAACAAGATTTCAAAATAGGAAAAGAGGCAGAAAATAGTCTTCAGGGTGGAATATGAAACAGGATAATGAAAGTGCTGAACACATGGGACGGAGATCTCCATAGGGAGGTTGAGGTGAGGAGTCTGGACCTGGAACTGGTAGTGTGTGTGAAAGGAAGTGCCTAGGAGAGTTACAAGTGTGATGAAGGAATGGAGTGGTGTGAGTGTCATGGTGAGTCTGAGTAAACCTTTGGTGGGATTCTGGATGTATAAATAAGAGATGGATGGAGTATTATCTATAAGGAGACTTCAAAGATAAATTATGTGTTTCTTTGTATCCAGTAGCTTTTTTTTTTTGGTTTTAAAACCAGTTCTGAGGGAGGTGACAAAGAGGTTACAAAGCAGCGAGGGCAGTAAAAAGAAACAAACCAGTTTGTTCCTTGGCATATTCCTCACAAGACACCACAGAGTCTTGGGTCATCAGACTGCAGAGGTCCTCCTGCTTAAAGGTGGAGAGAAAAAAAGTAATTTGATTTTTATTTCTATAGGTCTCTGTTTTGCTTGAAGTGAGAGAAATGAGCGATCCACCTAAAGCATGCATTTCATGTTAACAAATGTGCTGCTCGCCTTCTCTGTCTCCATGTTAAAATATCAAATTTCCCTTTGGCAAAGGGCAGGATTGTGCAGGACACTCCTGGAGCAGTGCTGCAGAATCCCTTTGAACAACTGTTCCTGATGGGTTTGTGCCTTTTGAGCATGAATGTAATTTGTGATCCATGGGTGTCCTAAAACCTAAACTGTGACCTATGGAAAGCTGAAAAAACCTGGGAACACTCAGTCTTGGAAGAGCAGCAGGGTTAAGATGAGAAGCTACTGGAATATATTAAAGATGACTGTAAATCAACAAAGCTGTATTTTTTTTCCAGCTGCAGTAAGAAGTTGTTGCTAAATGTGTACATAGCCCTGTTTTTCACATTTCACAGGATTTGCAGTAAGTGGCTCTCTGGTACACAAACAAAAAGGAGGCAGAATACACAAAAAGCCATTTCCTAAATCTAGTTGAAGTGTGCCTATGTTGCCTTCAAAATCTGTGGCAAATGGTCATTCCTGAGGCACTGAAGCTCAGTTTGCCATGAAGAATTTTGCTCCCAGGCAGGGGCAGCAGGATGGGGAGCTGTTACTGCTGAAATTAACCCTTTGCTGTGGCCGACTGTGGGAGAGGCTTGTAAATTCACCTGGTGAATTTCTTGCTCCTGGCAAGAGGGAGCCTTGTGAACCCAATTCAGAATTCCCTTTGCTTCAGGGTGATTGGACGTGATCAGCTGCTTTCCAGATTGTCAAAGTGCTGGTGAGGAGAACAGAGAGGATCACTGATGAAGTGGTAAGGCCATAGCCAGTTTTTTGGGAAGAGTCACATTATTTAAGCATTCTGATGTAAAATGAGGCAGGAAGTTGAAGCAATGCATTGGATTCCCACGGTGTTCATGCTGTCAGGTGGCAGATATCAACTGGTGTTTTTAGAGGAAGGAAACACCCTTTTGGAAGGTGGAGTGGCAAGAAAAGTAGGTTTGCCTAATGGGGCTGCTTCTAGTGCAGAATTCTGCAATTTTTATATTTAGATTTTGAAACTGAAGCCACTGATGGCTGCAGTTTTGTTTCCTTGATGCACCGCTGAATGTTGTGGTGTCTTCAGAGCGCTGTGTTATTCCTTAATAAGCCTTATCATGCCCTAATAATACCTTCTGAATGCCTCAGATGTAAGGGATTAGGCCTGTGCTTACATAAATAAGTGTTATGTAATATTTATATTACATAAATAAATAGTGGTAAGATTTTATTTGCAACGATTGGGGTTTGTAGGTGGAGGAGCTGCAAGCCTGTCATCAGATTACTTGTTACAGCTGAAAAAAAACTCCCTCTGTGTGGCTGTCACATCATCATCCTACCTTGCATGGAACAATTAGTGTTATTTTGCAAGGGACTGGATTTTTGTCCCTTTTCTTCTCCCAGAGAATTTTGTGCTTTATGTTGAGTGTGCTGGTTTTGTCTGGGTCAGAGGTAATTTCCCTCATGATAAGAAAATTACAGTAGGAAGGTGTATTTAGGATCTGTGCTGTAAACAGCGTTGATAACACAGAGATGCTTTAGTTATTGCTGAGCAGTGTTTACACAACAAGGCCTTTCTCTGCGCCTCACAATGCCCTGCCATCAAGGGGACTGAGGGTAATCAAGGGTTTGGGAGGGGACACAGCCAGGACAGCTGATCCCAACTGCTCCAGGGGATATTCCAGACAGTGTGGTCAGCATAGGAAGTGGTGGGGAGAAGAAGGAAGGGCAAGGGACACACACATACTCAAAGGTGTTTGTCTTCCCAAGTGATGGAGCCTAGCTTTCCTGGGCATGGCTGAACACCTGCCTGCCCATGGGAGGTGACGAATGAATGAATTCCTTGATTTGCTTTGCTTGTGTGCGTGGTTTTTGCTGTCCCTACCACGCTGTCTTCATCTCAACCCACGAATTTTGTAGCTTTTTACCCTTGTGGTTCTGTCTCCCATCGCACTGCTGAGGGGAATGAGTGAGTTGCTGTGTGAGGATAAGTTGCTGACTGGAGTTGAACTGTGGAAGTGAGGAGAAGACAAGTCATTTTGCACACTGAGACAAATTTAAGTTTTCTATACACTTACCTTTTCCTGGATTCTGCTAATATCCCGCCCTGTGTGTTTGTGGGCACCCCTATGCTCTGGAAAGGGCTGCAGGTTTTTTTCTGTAGCAGGGCCATCATTACACACTGGCCTTGATCATGTGGAAATACAGGTTGCTTAGCTTTAATCCTGCTCTCCCTTCACCTCTGACCCCAGCCACAATGTTGGTTGTCCTCCTGTTTAACACTCAGATTTTGCAATCAGGAATTGAGATGGAGAATGAGCAGCTCAGTTGTCAAATTAAATCAGCATTTAGGGAAGCGTAGGCAGAGGTCATGGGGAGCTGACCAGGCATCTTGCGTGGTTGGCTGACAGTGTAACTGGGAGAAAGGGGAGAAAAAAAGGGCAAAGTGATTAATTCTGCATTTGGGGAAAGAGGAGGGGAAACGCTTGCCACTCTGGGAAGTTCTGTGGGGGCCATAGCATTGAAATCCCAGGTCTGAGAGTCTTAACAGCACACCAGCGAGGTGTCTGGAGAAGGGAGATACCTGAAGGAACCCTGAGGGCTTTGTAGACATACAAAAGTAAACGTAGCTTGCAATATTAGAGTCGGGCTTAAGCTGCTTCAACTCAAAGCAGTGTCACTTTTGTCATGCAGACTCTGAATGTGGCCTCACACTGCCAGAATCTCAATGGAGACTGCTCTCCCAAATCTGAATATGAAACTCTGGGGGCAAATAACACCTCAGAGAGCTGGTGTAAGGGGTGGGAAAGGTGAGTCTGGCTGGAGTTTGGTCCTGTGCTTGATCACAGTGGTCTGCTCATAAGGTATGAGCAGTTTAAACAGTGTTAAGGACTAGTAATTTCACTCAGAAAAAGTCATGGTTATGAAGGTGGTAGGATGAGGGTTTTGGAAAGATTTCCCATTCTGGTATTTTGTAGAACTAAACATAACTCTTATTTACGTCCTCTATTCTAAGATTTTCTGATCTATTCTTTCTAAGTTTGCAGCTTTAAATGATCTGGAAGGAAACTTTCCATGCTTGGTGTCTGCCTGTGATTTTCTTTTGGTTTGATATGGGGATTTTTGGGTTTTTCTTTTTTTTTTTTTTTTTTTTTTTGTTTTGGTTTTTTTTTGTTTGGGTTTTTTTTTTTTTTTTTTTGGTTTTTTTTTTGGTTTTTNTTTGTGTTGGTTTTTTTGTTGTTGTTTGGGTTTTTGGTTTGGGTTTCTTTTCTTTTTTTGGGTTTTTTTTGGTTCGGTTTTGTTTTGGTTTTGTGGGTTGGTTTTTTTTTTTTTTGGTTAATGTTTCAGATAACAACCAATTTTACTGTTTTGGAAAACAGAATTGAGACCAAAGAGAATACATTACCTTACAAAATTTCAAATTCCTTTCATTGAGCAGAGGCACTAGGTATCTAGATGTTATTGGATGTGGTTTATTTTTTTTCCCCACATATGTGCTTGGGGCCAGGAAGACAAAAAATTACGAGGGTTGCTTTTTTTTTCCCCTTTGGTTTCCAGTGCTAAGTGCCCAGGCAGAGTTTCAGTGATGCTGAAAGTCTGGAAGTCTTGGCTGTATCCCTTGTGCCCATGCCAACAAACCTGAAAGCTTGGAGGTAGCCGGCTAATGCTTCTGGTTTTGTGTATAAACATTTATCTGTCGTGTTCTGAATATCCTGATTTTGCTGTTCATGCATGGGACACCTGTTTATTGTAGGCATGGAAAGCTGGTGGTTCTTGGCTGCTGTGACAGCTTAGAGGAATCTGTAGGCTTGCAGTTTGGATCACTGGAAAGGAAGAGTGAATCAGACTTTGGTTAAAAAGGCAGTTTTTGAGCCACTTGAAGCTAAACCAAAGGCAGATAAGGCTCTATTGTGCTCCTTCAATATCTTTCATTTACAAGTTTGTAAAACTTGAGCTCTCCGTTGGTGCCATTGTTACCAATTTCATTTTTTCCTCTCTTTTTGCTGATGCATTTTTTTTTCTTTGAGATGTCCCATTTCTGTTTGCCAGCAGCTCATGGTCCTGCCTGCAGGTCCTGTGCAGATCACAGGGTATGAATCACCAAGCTGTGGCACATTGAACCCTGGAAACAGGTCCTGAGAATCTGGAGCATCGTGTCCTCTGCTGTCAGCAAATGCCTGTGAAGGCTCCTAACAGAGTTTGTGTCATCTTGTCCCTGTTCAGCCTGAAGGATAAAATCCTGTGAGAGTCATTAGCTGCTGCTTTAGATGGGGTGGAAAGGTTGTGTGGCTTTGACCATCATCTATGAACCACAAAGGGGTGAAATCTGGTTAAGTTTTTCATAGGGGCAGCCGTGACTTCATGGCCACCTTGGCAGAGGGATGCACTGTTCACACAGAATTGTTCCAGGTTTCAGTGGTGTCTAAGCTGTTTTGGGTAATGGAGGACATCATTACTGATATAATGAAACAAGATTTGAGTCACATGCTGGAGCAGGTTGTGCTGTCTCCACCTTTGGAAGTTTCTGAGTCCAGCCTGGTTGAAGCCCTGAGTGTTCTGGTACAATCCTGTGGCTCACCCATGATGGCTGAAGATCTCCTGGCCGATCAAGGCCCTCAAAATTAATTGTTTTTGTCATGCAGCCTTACCATTCCAGTGAGGATTTATTTTCTATGAAGGCTTAGCCTCAATTTCCATATCCTGCCCATCCTTTTGGTTTTTTTTTTCTTTTTTTTGAAGTGTAGAAGCTGCCTAAACACCATTTGAATACTGGATTCTGCCACCTTCTCTTCATATTTTAGGCAGACTTAAAGAAATTAACAAAGCAAGCTTGTCTGACATTGTTAGCTCTTTAATAATCTATCAGTGGTGTCATCACAAATTAAATTAGGCCTAAATTTATTTCTTTCTTAGGTTCTGATAGGCAAAGGAAAGACGTTGCAGAATCAGGAAGAGTTAGCTGACTTATCCAATGATAAATTGGAAAGAAGGGTTTTCTGAGCTGGCATATAGAATAGATACCCTGGATTATTTACTGTGAAATTTTCTGATGTTTTTGTTGTTATGGAGGCAGCTGCCCATTTGTTTATTTCACAAACACTGCTTCCACAGTGGGCTTACTTTCCTCCCTCTCCTTCAGCTAAAAGCATCTATTAGTGTTTCTGAAAAATTTTCAAGGGGCAAAAGTCCTCCCAAAAAAACCCCTTAACTGCATGGATTTTTTTTTTAAACATTATCCAGATGAATAAGAACATGGGTTTCTTAAAAGTGTAGACTGAAGAGAAAATGTGACTGGAAAGCCCTTATTTTTTTTCCTTGTCAACCACACAGTTCAGGGATCTTGTTCACTCTTCCAGGGCTGGGAAGAAGTGAGTAGAATAAATCATAAATACCGAGTAGAATAAATGATAAATACCAGACAGGTTTCTGTGACCTGGACTTCCAGGCTTGCCTTGAAGAGAAAACCAGCTGAGTCCCCTGGGTGAGTTGTTAGAAAGTGGAGGAAATTTCACAGTGAAAATCCCTGCAGGCTGTGACAGGGAGTGTCTGAAAATCATGTGCTGAAATTGTCCTGCTGGGAGAAGCAGGGAAATCTCTTTTTTTATTTTCAGAGTGTGTTGGGTTTTCCAGCCATTCTCATGGGCGTGGAACAAAGCAGATGCACAAGCCAGTGCTTTCTCCTCCTGTCTTTTGCTGTGGGCTGGTTTCCTGCTCCCTGCTATTTCCTTTCACTCTGGGGCAGCTGTGATGGATCAGTAGGATGGGTTTATTTACCTTGTTGGGATAAATTGGTTGGGGTATCTAAGTTCAGGTGTTAACACTTGTGATTAGTGACACACTGGGATTTCTAAACAATTAATTTTCTTTGTTATGAAGTTTTATCTTTGCGTGGAAGTTAGCAAGTGGTGGAAATCTCTCCTACTACTTTTAACAGCTGATACTGAAAATTTAGCAACAAAATTAGTCTTTCACCACTAACAAAAGTGCAGTGACAATTTCTGTCACATCTTCTTGGGATTTCATGCTTTAGAACTTGCACGTTCCAGCTGTCTGAAACAAAAAATGAGGCTCTCGTTATCTTGAACCAGTCTGTCACTCCACAAGGTGTAAAGCAGCCGTGTTTATCAAGACTTTTAGGAGCCAGGAGGTCAAAGCTGCCTTTCATCTATGAAAGGGAGATCTTCATCCATCTCTTGGGAGTTGCTTGCTAACGTGTCCCCCTGGTCCTTCCAGGCTCAGCTGCTTTGGTCTCCATGCCACTGAAGCATTTTGTTCACTGATAAATGGCAATGTGAAAAAGGAGCGTCCATGTGGAAGCTTCTCTGAGGGTTTGTCACCTGGTGATCTCTGAGCAATCACGAGCAGGTTGGGGGTGGGAGGAGGAATTCCCGGTCTGGAGTGAGAGGGACGTGCCACAGCACCAACTGTGGTGCCCATAACTCTGTCTCTCTTCAAAGGATGCCCTCACCATCAGCCCTGAAGTTACCAATGCACAGTTTTGGCTGAGAGGAAACCGAGGGGTAGGAGAGAGCGTGTGCCCCTCAATCCTGCCTCCCTCCTGATGGCACAGGCTGGGCTGTCTCAAGCCTGCACAGCCCTGAGCTCATTTCAGAGTGCTAAAAGGGTCTTGACAAACCAGTGAACGAGGCTCACTGCAGTGGATGTGGAAAGAAATATCCAGGCCAAGAGGGCACTTTGCTCTGCTCCTGAATGAAAAACTGCATTTTGAGTGCCTGCTTGCCCACTCTCCGTCCAAATTTGAGCCTGAGCAGGCTGCAAACAATCCTTTTGATGCCTGAAAATAACCTGAGAGGCTGAGAATTAACTTGCCTGCTTTTTAGACTTTTGTACACCATGATGCAGTGGCTTGTTTCCATGGTGCCTGTTTTCTGTACGGCTCTCTGATTGTATTAGCAAATTAAAAACCTTGTATCTGCTTTCTTTCCTTCCATCCTGGACCCAGCATTGAAGATCACCTTTGAAGCAGTCACTCTGATGATAAATGGAGTCTCCATGGTGACTTGCAGGTGTAAGTGATGTAATGAGGCAAGAAGGATGTTTTTTTCTCAAGCTCCCTGCTCAAAATAGCCCAGGTGCCCCCCAAATCACCTCTCTGCTGCATTGTGATCTTGCTTTGTGAAAAAGAAAGTGGTGCCTATGTAAAAAACGGGAGTGTGATTCACATCAGCTGGTCCAGGACAGTGTAAAGGACATTATGTTAGGCCTCCCCTTGTCCCTGCAAGCCTCCTGTGATCATAAGGGAAATCTTGCTCACATGATGAACAATCTGTTCTTCCACCTGGAATAGGAAGCATTATCCATGTGGCACTGGCCAAGTGGGGCTTTTTGTGAGACACTTGGAGCACCTCAGCTCAGATGTAAGCTTGAGCATTATGTTTCACACAAAGCTGGAGGGCTTTTGTTGCCCAAACCACAGCAGAGTCTTCTTGGAAATCTCGGTGAGAATTTGGTTTCTTCAGAAAGTTTTCAGTTCTCTGGAGAACTTTTCTTGATGGCGGGGCGCTCAGAGTGAATTTTTGGCAGCTGGGTGATTTATCATTGCCTCAGCACTGGTGGCTTTAGTCACTTATGGCAAGACAAAATTTAGGAAAAAATGTAGGTAGGAACTGGCTTTATGGGAGTTTTGAGTGACAACACCTGCCAGGAAGTCCCTTTAGTGCCAGGAGTAATAAAAGCGTGGTTTACATGTGGGTTATTGTCTCTTTGCGTACACTGAGCCCTCACAGAACTTTTCCCTACATTGAGGTGTTTATAAAACTCTTTCCTTTTTCCGTCATGTGAATTTTTTTGGTTTCTAACTGCACGTGGATGAGTTTGCAGGACAGTCTGCTTCTCTTCAACGTGATGAATCTGTCTTTGGCTGCTTAACCTCCTAGGGGTGCTAAACCTCTGTCCCAGTTAAATCTGTTGAACAGGTTTGGGAAGGGAGTGGAGAGGGCTAAAGAGATATTTGTGACCACAACATAGCGGAATATATCAATGCCATTGATAACAACTTCTTAGGAAACGAGGTTCTCCTCAAAAGCTTGAGGAAGAACTCAAACCCTGGAACTGAGCTCTAAATCCCCAGTGGCATCTGTTCCCTGTGTGTTATTTTGGACACCTTCCTCCACACTGAATGCCTGAGCCCACCCAAAATTTAGATTAATAGCCGTTACTGAACTGTTCTTTTATTTGCTGATGGATATCTCAGCTGCTGTAGTTTTCCCAAGTGCCTTTCCAAGTAGGCCTTCCCTAAGAGGCCTTTATTATTTTTAAAGTTTTAAGGACACAGTGACCTTCATGCCAAAGCAGGGAATAATTTTTCCTGAATAATTACATTTCAGATTTAAAAAAAAAAAAAAAAAA